>JADPYA010000207.1:0-482500 GCA_017654825.1 Cryptococcus sp. T15_22C | reverse complement strand
TCCCATACACTGTACCGTCAAATCGCCGCTGGTGAGTGCCGCTCTTCCTTGAGTGAGCTCCTGATTCTTACGGTCTGGTCCTCCTCTCGCAGAATGACTTTGATGGATCTTGGACGGTGAGTCGTACGGAAAGTCACCTATGAAAAGCCCTGACGCTAAAACCTTTTATGCCCTCCAGCTCTTCGAGAGTGAGCACATGGACGCAACGTGTTGGCGTGGTGATATAACGCTGATTGCCAACCCCTTGCAGCCGGACTTACAACCAAGATCTCCGAGCAGGTCAGTCCGCTCTCCCATGATTTCTCAGCCTTCACCGTCCCATTAACCTGACCACCTTCCCAGATGTACGCTGCGCTCGCTTACCACGTCTCCTCCGGCTCTCAAAACTCTCAACGAATTCGCACCGTCGGCGCCTGGGGCATACAACGAGGCGCCGAAGCGGTTCTCCATACGCTTCGAACGGTAGTCGATCCTATACACTCTAGTGCTCAGCCGACAATGAACTGTTAAATCCGGTTCGCTTAATGACATGACAATCACGACTTCTGCGCTCCTTATGAGCCCCATGTTTTGCCATTTGAGACTACAAAGCTACAACGCAACCCTGTCAAGCGTAACAACGTCTAAAGCCACCGTTGCAGACGTCCATGGTAATGTGCGGGGTGTTGTCGAGAGTTTCGACGAACCAGCAGTAGATACCGCTTCATTGGATATCCCTTCACTGCTGAGTAACCGCGCTTGATATCGGCCTTGTAACCTGATAGCCAGCTCATGTACACTACCAATTGATGCAGCGCTCTGTGCAGATTCCATGTTGGTAGACAATATTGCCTCCCTCTCCAGTCTCTGGGGGACGGAGAAAGCCAGCAGATCGAAACTGACGTACTCAAGCGCGCATCAGCTTTCAAGAACAACTTGCCTTGATCAGATGGACAGCGGAGTCACCTTGCGTCATCATCTGACGAGCTCAGTCTTATTTTACACAGCCAGAGAGGAAGGCCACCGAGACAGTTGTTTTGCTGCTTGCCTGGCTGTCATTCATGCATGGACCGAGCCGTATCCTACACAGGTTAGGACAACGAAGTTGTAAGGATCGGACGCACTCACCATGTTGTCCACGACGTATGCTACGGGATATTCCAGCATCCATGCAGCTATCGCTGTCATGTGTGATGGTACGTCGACCAGTGACACGGCGAGCATGGCGACATCCTGTGATGCCGACTTCAGGTCATTCAGAAGACGACGAAGGGGAACGGTGAAACTAGTCGGTGGTTGACGAAGCTGAGGAGGAGGGATTGATAAGAGCGAAGCAGGGCATTGGTGTAGTGTTTGAACATACTAGACATGGTTGTTCCGTCGTCTGTACGTCCACAAAAGATATGTCCTGCAGCAGGTCGTCTTCATCCCCGCGCTGGAATTCTTCCAGCCTGTGGTTAAGGAGTTCTCTGTGCGTAATGAACACCTGCTCGGAGATGCCTTCGTACAAGACGAGTAGCTGCGGAATACGCTTTGGGTGGAAGGTCTGAGGTACCACTCCGCAAGATGTCCACCATGCAGGTACTCACCCGTGTGAGATGACGGGATAAGTGATCGGCTTCCGCCTGTGAAAGATTCACAGAGTCCACGAGGAAGGCGCATCTGCACAGATAGTTTCAGAGCTCTAGGATCATGGCCTCAGTCCACGGTGATCTCACCGAAGTCTAGCAGCGACACAAGCGACTTGATTAACGAATATTCGATCACGGAGTAGTGGACTGTATGCGCCTCCGCGGCGGTTGACTGGTCTGGAACTGAACGACTGGCCCGTGAAACGAGTCGGACGCTCATCGTCGAAAGCACCGAGGGCTAGCTTAACGAGCTGGATGATGCTCATGGACGATACTCATGCACAATGCCCATGGACGATGCTCATGGACAACTGTAATAAAGGTGCACCAACTTCTACCCGTGACTTTGAATTGTAAACAACATTTAAATGATGGATCGCTCGAGTTGAACGCGTGCATCGACTCAGGTTCCACTACTTATATTCATTCCCTAGGTACGATATCACCATCATGGGTCAGTCAATGTTGCCTCCTCCCCTCTCACACCTCACTGATATACTCTCCTCCCAGGTCTCCTCACCATCATCCGTAAAAACCGTCTCAAGGAAAAGGAAATGCGAATCCTCTTCCTGTCAATCATTTTACCCTTCTACGCTCCTTGCCGTTCACTGACGAGAATTCTTTTTACAGCGGACTGGACAACGCAGGCAAGACGACGATTCTTAAAAAGTTGAATGGCGAAGATATCAGCACGGTATCACCAACTTTAGGTTTCAATATCAAATCTTTTGGGTATCAAGGGTTCGTTCGTTTTTTCCACGGCCTCATTCGCACTTCATTGACAGGTTGTTTCTTGCGTTGTTGTCTCACTCAGATACACTCTTAATGTTTGGGACGTAGGAGGACAACGGACACTCCGTCCCTACTGGCGCAATTACTTTGAGTCAACGGATGCAGTAGTATGGGTCGTTGATTCTTCGGATAGGTTGAGGATGGCGGACTGTAAAGAAGAATTAAGGGGATTACTGAGAGAGGAGGTGGGTGTGCGAGGATATGGAATTAAAGAAGGAAAGGAGCTGATTTCTGGGAGGAGGACCTATGGTCTTACAGAGATTGGCAGGTGCGACGTTGTTGATCTTTGCAAATAAGCAGGATTTGTCTGGGTCAATGTCAATCGAGGAAATCAAAGAGGTGCGTTTCATTCTCTGCTTACTCTTGATATCGTTGATGATTCTTATCAACCGCGTCATCGCTCTCAGGCCCTCGCTCTCTCCTCAATAACATCACATCGCTATCTCATACTTCCGTGTTCAGCATACACCGGCGCCTCGCTCATCGACGGTCTGAACTGGCTCGTCAAGGATGTAGCTCAACGGATATATTACGGGAGTGCGAAGGTTCAGGAGGAGGTGGAAGCAAGAGCTACATTGAACGGCGGGACTGAGACTGCGTTGGCTTCATGATTTGAAAGATTGGGATGAGGGAAACAATGCGTAATGTCATTAACGTGATGGTGGTGTGTTGTATTGTATTTACAGAAGTATACCTCGTGCTCTTGCCTTTCCCGGCGAATTTTGTGGTTGTCACGAATTGTATTCTGTGATCTCATCATCCCATGGCTTCCATGTCATCGGCGACCTTCGCATAGGCCTACAACGAGGTTGGGCCGTCAGAGATCCGCTCAAAGCGCGGCCAATCAATCTACTCACCATGTACTCGTCATCCGTCATCTGACCTTGCATGTCCTCCGTCACTTGAGAGAATGGTACTGAAACGCCTCCGACTAGAGAGAATATGCGAAGTATGAGCCTCTTCCTCTCACTCTGCCAGAGATATTGACTCACCGAGGACCATAACATCCTCTCCGCCCTGCACTTGAACCGACTCTTCCATTTCATCCTCGCTATCTACTCCATCCACCGCCTTGCCTTTCCCATTCGAGGTCAAGTGGGCAGTTGGAGTGGTCTCCAATCCATCAACACCGTCATTAGGAGCAGCACCGAGGCTGAAAGATTCTTGAGCTTCGAGTCTCGCGTAGTGAGCATCCAAGTCTTATAGAAGGGATCCAACCATCAGCAAGACAATCTTCGTAGGAGTGTCACAAACTGTACTTACCAGCATCATCCAAATCTACCTTGACATCTCCTTTATCATCTCCTTTCACTCTCGCTTCCGCCACCTTCTTGGCTTCCTTTTCAGCATGCGCAAGTCCCAAGGATGTTTGTTCACCAGAAATGGTGGAATGTGTATGCCAAACAGGAAGAACATTTTGTTTTCTGCATTGTCGAGACCTCATTTCAGCTCCTGAAACTGAGTGTGAAAGCACCATACTACGCACCGTTGAGCTTCCGAGATAATCGCCTTCTCGACCTTTTTCTTCTCCTCGTCCCCGTCTCTTGTGATCTCCACCTGGACGTTCTGCTCGACATATTCATCCTCGGCATCTCGTTTGATCGGTTTTCCGTTCTCGTCGTATTCGATGTCGACGGTATCCGGGACATGGCGAAGCAGCCATCGTTTTGGATCGATGCTGTGCGTGATAATATCAGACGGTCAGCATAGTCAAGACAAGAGCCGGATACTTTACTCACGGGTTGAAATGGATTTTCTCCACCTCTCGTAACGTTCGTCTGATATGTTCAGTCTCCTGATTGAACCTCATCATCTTATCATCCTCCCTCTCTTGTTCTTCCTCATTCAACTTGGCATTCAACTCCGCACCACAGTTTTCACAGATCAAAGCGAAGTCGGCACCGGATGAAGGTGGTAGGGTAGCTACCAGGAAAGCCACGTCGAGTGCTGTGTACTCTTTCAGGCATTTCAAGCACTTGTAGTCGGTTTTTTGGGTTTCCTATGGATAACGGAAAGGTGAGTACGGTCACTTGAGAGGTCGAGCGATAGATGTCACCTTCTTCGTGCTGCTCTCAATCCGCTGTCGGATCGCTGCTAATCGATACTTCACCACGTTGGTGACATCATGAAAGTCGATATACCAGTACTCTCGCTTGACCGTATTCTTGCGTTGGTAATCGGTTCGTGGCATCGAGTACTTCTCTGTGTTGGTAAAACTGGTCCGAAACAGTAAGCGACATAAATTGACGGGTGAGGTGCCAGGACCCTGACCCACCGCTTGATTATCCGCTGCTTCTGCAATCCAGCCAAGAACTTTATGAGCTCCTTAGGAGGACTTCCACATTGCATAGCCAGCTCTCTTTCCAGCCATCTACAATCTCTTCGTCAGCATTGAAACCCTTTTCTGATGGCACCATTTCGACATACAGATCTTTGCTCATCATTTTATCTAAAATGATGACATATGGTGGGTCAAAGAAAGCTCTGGAGACCTGAGCGATCAGCCGGTGGACCGTCTTGATCTGATCGCGGTCGAGCTTGGAGTCTTCATAGACCATGTTGATTATTGGGAATGGACGATTATTATCAGGATGATCTGAGTTCAGTATTAGCGACAAGTCTGGTTGTCACCAAGAGGAAGTATCCGCGGATTGCACTTTTATGTTAATCGCCACCGGTTCCTCGGGACCTCCTAGCATCACGCAGCTAGTAAAAGACATCTGCGACTGCATTTCCTCTGAAAGATGATTTGGACCAGGTGTATATTATATGGGATCACCAAGAATTCGAATTCATACGCCAACCAAAGCGTAATCATGTATGGCGCTACAGACGGGCAAAGGATTGACAACGGGGTACAATTGACATCTCTTACGTCCAGCTCATCAACCCCTGACCTACGCAACGCTGCCACCCCCCACTTCACCCCTTCCACCCACTCTATCTGGACACAGGTGTCCACGATATAAGGCAATACTCAATCAGGACGCGGAGCGAGGTGGAGCTTGCCGCTAGATGTGGTACATTCAGCAGTAGACATATAAACCCCTCGTCACACTTACTCACCTTCAGTAAGCCCACCGTTTGGCACAGCGTTCACCGGTTTAGGCAAACCCATCTGTTTATAGTATCTAATGATAACTGAATGTCTTGCCAATCCTGCTTTGGAGTTCCTGAGACGAGACTATGAAAATCTCTGCCATCTCAAGTCTTACCAAAGGTTCTCCTGGTCTCCGCCCGCTTGTCACCAACAAAATATGGCGTATACCGGGTTGCTCGGCTGGTGTGAGGTAGTGTGATGTAGCGAAGCATCCCGCAAGATAGGTTTCGAGACTGAGAGGCTTCAGATCTGTTCCTTTGAAGCCTAACATTCACTTCTTCAAGTTAGATCGAAGGCGTTCGATGGCTTGCTCGGCGGAGGTGGGCATGGTAAATTGGTCGCACCAAATGTTCGTTGGTTTTGAGGGGACTATTCTTTCCCTTTTTCAATGCAAGTTGATTGTGACTTGTGGCGGAGCAATTTGTCTGAGTAGATGAGACAAAGCAAACGGGCTGATCGACTCATACACGTTCGTACATCTACAGACCGACGGAAGACTCTTCAGTTCAAAGCCGCTATGAAGAGAGAAAACCCCCCTAAGAGGAGCCTTAAGGTCTGCCCAGCTGGACATCTTGATCAAATTCAACCATCTTGAAGGTATCCATATAGAGACAAGAGGGTGTAAGGTACATGTACGTGTATAAGCTACAGTTTGATACGCGGACTCGAAGACGGTGTATCTAATCACGATGAGCAAGGAAAGGGTTAGCACCTTTACACTCATAAATGAGGCATCAATCAGCACTCACTTTAAAGAGATTTAGATACGTGGGGGTAGATAACCCTAGATGATGCAGAAATTGCATGGGATAGGGCCTGAAGAAAAACGATATCCCAATATGGTCAGCGAACCATATTTGTCCATTCATACGAGTCGGTCACCACCATTTTCTCCGTCGAGCTCACTCACATGGGATGATGAAACAGAACCTCCCTGGGCACATCTCTCCACCACCGCGAAGACGAAGGACCTTCTCTTGTTCTGATTCGCGGTATTCGGTTGATGGAGGTGCGGTAGCTGTATAGGTGGAAGCGGTGATATCAGCATGTGTTCGATTTTCGATGTGTGTCGATGAAAGGGACATTGTGAGATGTGTAGGGTGGATGAGGTGAAAGCGACGGAAGCATGGACTGGGACACTCACTCATGCGACCGACAGCCATGGGTTGAGTACTCTTCATCTGACCTTTGGCAGATGGAGCGGCGGCTTGATCGATGGTTGGTTGAGGTGGGTAAGCGGGAGATGACATTATGTGAGGTGGTTGAATGAGTTGGATGTAGTTGATGATGATGTTGATGCTGTCGAGGATGCTTCTACTCCAGCACAGCGCGCAGCTAACTCTCTCTCCAAGCAACTATTTCCAGAAATAGGAAATGACATCATAATCAACCACGTGACCGCGCTGGGCCCGGAACGAACCACCCCTTAATACACGTCACGTCTTAATACGGCAACCCCATCACGTCCCCACTTGGAACTGCATCCAAGTCCTTGTAACTGACCTGCCCTCTGGATGCTCTTGGGTCTTCATGGCCCTCGGGCCCTATACGTGTGACTAACGGTGGGCCTCTGAATCCTCCGCCGCCGAAGCCGCCGCCAACACCACGCGGATTGCCGGACATACCACCTCCTCTTCCAACCGACTGACGCGGTCGTCGTTCGCGATCTGAACGGGGGGTAGATATCCCTCCGGGAGGAGGCAATGGAGGATGGACAGGCTGGATTGGAAGTTTATCGTCCACGGATGCCGGTTGTGAGAAAGCTGGTTGCACACGTTGAGGATCAAGGGCGAAGGCGTTGAAGACGGGTAGGGTCTGTGTGACGTTGATCATCATCAGCAAACGGGTTTAACAACAACTCGTTCGACCAATGCACATACTTTCTCCAACTCCTCAAATTCCTTGGGATGTTTCGTGGGAACATGTTTGAACAAGAATTCTGGTGCTTTGAAGAGCTTTGCACAGAGTTTACATCGGAATTTAGTCGCTTCCTCTTGTTTGATATGTAGTTGTGAGATTTTGCGACTTTCTCTATAGGAGCGACCAAGAGTCAAAGGCATGGCAAGACGAGTATAACGAAGGAATAAACGCACTCTTCGAAAGATTTTCCGTTGTAATCCACCGGATTGACCAATTCAGGTGCCGTTACCAGCTTAACCTTCGAATCGACATTTTCTGCCCATTTTGCACTGGCTGTACAAACCATGAAAGTTTTATCAGCATCAGCTCCCTGGCCCGCCGCCCCACATCTCAAGAGCGCCGGATGATACCTACAAGCTTCAAGCTTCCCTCCATCTCTTGCTCCATTTCCTCTACCCCCGGGGATATCATCATCATCCCCATCATCCGCCTTCCCATTCTTCTCATTTTCTGCATTTGACACCACTGACGGACCCACCGCAGCCCGTCGTACGTGTCGGATACACCGTCGTTTCAGTTCTTCTTGATGATCGTTAGGTGCCACACAGTAATAGCAGCTGTCAACAGCAAGAGTTTTTAAGAGGGTCAGTCAGCGCAAGAATAGGAAAAGGAAGTGGGGACTCACGTGTTCAAACCATTCCTCAGGTAGGCGATATACAAATCCAACGAAATTCTTACAATTTCTCTTTCCTGTTCTGGCGTCAACTCTCCAATCAATCCCGATCGTTTCCAGACTTCTTGAATCCTTTGGTCTATTTTAGCACTCCCTTGGATCTCATCCTCTCCCAACACACCTCGCTCAAGAGCGATAGCCATCGCTTTGGCTTGTTGGTAATCGTGCCTGAGGCGTTCAAGAGTACTTGCGAAGGTAGGTGTGTACCGGATTTTGCCGGTGAATGGGATTGTGTTTCTGACTATGTGAAACGTGAAATGCCGGAGCTGGATATAGGTAACCTTTGTCAGCACCAGTTAGCGCCGAGATTAACGAGAGTTTCTCACCTCCATACCATCTAAAAGCCTAACTACATTGTCCATATCGGTACCCTCACTGAATTGAGCCCACCCTACGCGATGGAAAGATCGTTTAGAAGCTGGTTCACTGAGTGCCAGGTATTCAAACCCCGGTGATTTCTTGTTGATGACCTCCTCAATCTCCGAGCGTGGGATATCAGGTCCAATCGTCTTCAAGAAGATCTGATTCGGTTCTGGCTCGATGTTCACTAGATCTCGGTCACTGGAAGAGATGACGCCGTTATCTGGCGCACGCCGTTGAGGTTTGTCGTTATTGTCGTCTTTCATTTTCACATCCTCCATCCCGTCTGCAGCGTCCGATCAGCCTCTCAGAGTTATCAGTGAGGATGATCTTTTGCTTACCTTCCTCGGTGTAATCAATTCCGTCCCACTCTCCCCTCTCCAGTTCTGCGAAGAAACCCGCCACGGTCCTGCCTCTTCCCTTTTTCGTTTCATTCTTCCTAGCTTCCACGTCCTTCTCCTCCATGGAGTACCGTTCTTGAAACCACGCTTCGTTGCGGTGCACCAGGTAAAGAGCCCAGAGCTGCATTTGATGGTCAACTGTCATACTTCACGAGTTGTATGGTGGAGAGATAAACGCACCTGTCGTGACGTAAACTTCTTCTTATATTCTTCAAACCTCAGCGACATCCCACTCTTCTCTCCCGGTTTAGCACTCTTCGCCTCCTCTTCATCTTTCAGCACCAGCTCGGGTTGACTCATCCTCACCCATTCCGAAAATGGCCTGAATGAAACCATATTCTCCAATGCTTCCGGGTCGATTGGTCTTCCGCCAGAGGAGTTCGGCTCACGACGATCATCGCGATATCTGGGTCTATCATCCCTGTCTCTTTCTAGGTCACGATCACGGTCACGTCTATCTCTGTCAAAGAATCGTTCGCGAGATGGAGATCGGGATCGGCCATTTCGAGGAGGGAATCGACCGGTGTCGTAGTGAGGAGGAGGGGAGCGTGACCTGTGTTGTCTTCTGTCGGCTGTGTCACAGCCATTCAGTAAATGAAAATTGACATCTTAAGGAGGAAGATGAGACTTACCGAGATACGCATCTCTGGGTGGCCTATCCCTACCAAAGGAATCTCTTCTATACATTGCCATTCCCCCTGGTCCTCCGGGAGCACCACCGAACCCTCCTTCTCCTCCCATGAAGCCCCCAACAGGCATCGATCCACCAGGGATATAGGAGTCTCCTCTTGAGCCGTATGCGTACGGATCATCTCGCATTGATCCACCGCCGCGATATGGAGAAGGAGATCGACGGGTGGCGTGAGCGATAGGGATTGGGTAGGTCTGGGTTGGTGGTGGGAGAGGGGCAGATGGAGGGAGTGGTGGGAGAGACGACATGCTGAGGATGAAGGTGTTAAAAGCTCTATTTGAAGGGTAGTCAGTAGAATTATAGATCACTAGATGTTGAAGAGGATAACCAAACGCACCGGAGAATCAACTCGTGAGTCGCACTTGAATGGATATTGGGAAGGTGGTCGTTCCCTTTTGATGAGGTAGCCTAGCTGAAGAGTCAGGGCGATACCACACCCAGTTTTTTGCAGATCTACACTGAGGAAGAGGCGATCATAATACCATCAGAAAGGTGTTGACAATGTCCCATCCTCAAAGTAGATGCGTCACAAATCGCACACCAGTGAAAGGCTAATGGGTCATTCTGATCAAGGTTGCTGCCACGGTTGTCATCCCGTCGTTTCCTCGCGTTCGGCTTCCGGAGTCGACATACTGGCTTGGACTAGAGCGATGTTGAGACTCACAAATGATGCAAGGAGAGCTAGGTCTCGACTCTCTCCGACGACGTTGATGATGGAGAAGGACAATTGCTTGAGGTGGTTTCAATGAGGGTGCTCCGCGTCCTCGTCAACGGACATGGTCGTGATGTCCGGGCTAGCAACTCATCCAAAGCAATGTCAACTCGAACATCAGCTTGGATCGTTATCGCCACCACATCGCAACCACAGCTTTCACCATGTCCTCTCCAGAATCATCCATCGTACCACAAGCAATAGTTCGCTCGAAACCTCTCCCACCTGCTGGGAAATCACGGTATCGAGCCTGTCTCCTATGTTCGTTCATACAGAGTTCTCCGGAGTGGAAGGCCAATGGGTGTCCGAATTGCGATGATGTCCTAGATGTGAGCGGTGCCAAGCGCGGTCTCAGGCACAATCAGCTATGGAATAGGTGCTGATGATTCGATGGGATCTATCCAGCTCAAAGGAGACGAAGAAAAGATCAAGGAATGCACGTCTATCAAATATGATGGTGTGATCGCTTTGCTGAAACCAGAAGAGAGCTGGGTAGCGAAATGGCAACGACTGGGTACGTGTCAACGTCATTATCGACTTCTTGAAGTAGCTTTCATCTTGGATCCCATCATGCTAATGTCGCTTTCGCTTGCTCACTCAACAGGTAAATTCACGAAAGGCCTATATGCAGTCCGTGTTATCGGCAGATTACCACCAGACGCAATCGAAGCTCTTGAAGAGAAGGGGTTCCAGTACATTCCTCGGGATAATGTCGGTGGTGTCTGAGGGCGATGACGAGCTGATGAAGGGCTTAGAGGGAATAGTATGTGTGTTGTTGTTGTACGATTTACTCTTACGCTGCCCCAGGGCCATGTCTATACTCACGAATATTCGTTTCAATTCGCTGATGTTGTCGTAGAAAAGCCTGCTCTACCACTGATACGAGACATGCACGCATCTATGATACCCAACTACTGATCGTCTCATCTACATCGTCCGTACTTCTTCCTTGTCGTCAAACCGTGGAAGTGTTCTACCTCGTCCAAAGTCCAATTCCGAGTTCTTCTCGAGGTCCTCTATCTTATCCTCCTCCTCCTCTTCTTCTTCTTTCTCATTCCATCTCTTGAATAATCCCACCAGGATCTGCGCCACGACAACTTGTTCGCCTGTAACATCCCCAGCTACATCAGCGGTCGGCTTCCGGCGTAGTAGGTGGAACTAATCACCTTGATACAATACCAGAGGAACAGACACAATGGCCCTGTTTTCAGGTGTGAAACCTCCATACAGGATTGAGAGAACAGGAGCTCCAACTATAATCCCTTTGGCGGCCGCACAGAAACAAATTGCTGTTGCTGTGCTCCGCAAAGACATCAATCAGTAAGGGAACTACATCTCGTGGAGTGTCCAGATTGTAGTTCACACTTACATTCTCGCTTTCCAAATCTAGCAGCTCGTACTAGCCTTCTCCATACGGGTAATCTTCCCTTCATCCTCCGTTTGCCTTCAATGAATGGTAATCGAGTAAGAAAGACGCAGAGAATCGTGAAGGCGATATATAACCCAAGATTGACGAAGACAATGAAGATGACCGTGGAAGTAGATATGAGAGAGAAAGCGTTGGCAGCGAACTGATGGAGGTATGGTCAGCTTGAATCATGTTTGAGAGTGAATCAAGATCACTCACTTGATCGGAAAAGGCAGTCCTACGGAGACGGCGAGTCAGTATTGGATGAAAGTCGCAATGGAGAGTCACGTACCAGATCAAGGTAAGTAAGAGGAAGGAGGATACTTTGGGTAAGCGGAGGGTGTCTACCACTCGCTTGGTCTGAGGTTTGAAGAGGCTGTTTTTCACGGTGACGATCAGCCACGGCATCAACGCATCCAACTTTAAGGAAGCCTCACTTCTGCACAATCTGTCCAACGACCTATATAATCAAACCATTTCAGATATCAACACGGTCGATTCCTCTCTCCTCTTCCACTTACCAGTGGCAGGAACAATGCCAAACCCAGCTGTTTCCCGATCTGCTTGTAGATTATCAACAACCCTTGCGTCCCACTAATCCCACCACTAGCAACTGGTGCCCCGAAAGCCCACGATCCCGTCATGAACATATTGAGCAGAAGAGGAGTGATGAATACGCCGATAACGTTTCCTATACATACTTCGATGGTAGCGGATTCGGTATTTCCTCCTGCATTACGGGTCTGCCAAAGGGGAGCAACGGTGTGAGCACGAGCTCTGCGACTGTGCAGACGAGCCAAAACTCACCATCGTGATGTTTGAAGCGACCGTAGTAGGCATGACAGCCATCACCATCATTCCTGCCAGTGCATAGGAATCAATCGCAGTGCTGCCACTCGCTTTGACGATATTAACGATGGCAAACATGATGGCTGGGAAGAAGAGGAATACGAAGAAGTTGGTGAAAAGATGGAGATAGAGATGTTTAGCTGAACGCAGGTGAGAGTGTCAGCACAAGCGGGGAGTCCGAGTAGAAGCCCAGCTGGAGGAAGCTGACCTTGGTTGATGAGCGCTCGAGTGGACTGGGACAGCCAAATATCAGTTAGTCAGGTACGCCTACGGATCCATTGGTCTCTTACGAGTGTCAACCCGGTGATGAGGAAGATGAGAGCGATAGCGCCATAGTGGATCTGTACCGAGTAGGTGGACGATGGTCAGCTCCGTTCGATACTTGGAGAAATATCCTGCACCGCTCACCGAGTATTGAGACTTGATGACTGTTGTAGTATGCATTCGTCGTCAACAGACTCCCTGTGCTCTGCTTCTAAACGCAGACTCACTGCCGTCATCCTTGGCAACCTCAGGAAACCTCCAAGCCAGCACAATGACAACTCCGATACCGATGATGAACCACTGCTCAATCAAGTAGTTGAGAATGACCAGAGGATGATACCATGGTCGCTTGATAGCAAGGTGCGGTGGCTTCACGCCGGCTTCAGCACTGCTCGTCGTCGCCACTGTGGGGGAATCTGCCGAGGCAGGTACAGTCACAACTGCGATATCCATGATGCAGTGGATAATTGTGGCTGTGGCTATGCCATTACCATGGTGTGATGGACTGGGCTTCTGGAACCGTATAACCTTCCAGGCTGAACTGGAAACGAGTCAAACCCCATTTCAGAAAAAGTTGTTTGCGATTCAAACGACCTACCAAGGCACGAGATAACGCCATCGCCATTTAGCACGTGCTGATCTGCTATTTGCGGCCCGAAGCCAGCGCCGATCATCAATGTGTAGATTGTCGTTCAACTCGTTATACTTTGTACAGTCGTACCACTATCCTCCATGATTATTACCGAGTCACGCGCCGATCATCGCCTCTCCCTCGCACTGGCTACCATCTGTTTGTTCTTCCCCGCCAAAACTTGTTCCGCATAAGCCATCACCGACGAAGCCGAAGCTTTGGACCCTGTCACCGCTGGACGACTCGATATCCTGGAGGCTAGGACTTGCGGTCTCGTGGCTTCAACGACGCTAGCAGGTTTCGGGAGTCCTTGGCGTGACTTGGAAGCCAGCGATGCAGAGGCGACTCGGCTTCCTCCAGGCTGTGGAACAGCAGAAGTCCGAGCGCCGCTGGTAATCTGTGTTGGGATGGATGTCCTTGAAGGACCTGGGATCCGAGAAGTCGCCGTCGAGCCCGCGGAAGGTCTGATGGTCGTAGACTGGGAGCTGACCGATCGCGGGGGTTGTCTCACGGCGCCGGTAGAGGCAGACGGCACTCTTCCCATTCCTCGAGGCAACGTCGTTGCAGAAGTGGAAGGCCTGGTCAACATTTTCTCAGGACTGACGCCTTCCTTCTTCGACCGGACGCCAGCAGTGGAAGTTGCCCTAAGGGCTACCGAAGGCACTGTCGGTAACGGCCTTCCTTTCGAGGCGCTAGGTCGCGCGGGTGGTGCAGTAGACGAGTATCCAGGTCGACTGGAAGGTAAACGTGGCTGTTGGGCAACCGACGTCAGGGATCTCGCTGCGGCAGTCGTCCCGCGCTGTTCGACTTCCGCTGGTCCGTCTGAGCTCCTGACCTCGCCAGAGCGCGGTTTTAACGCAACAATCGTAGTACCGGGCCTTGTTTCCTTACGAGCACTCTGTGGTGGATTCGTTCGAGGTGGACCGCTCGGAGCGAGGACGCGGGATGCCGCAGGTGTTCTTTCAAGCTTGTGTGTTGACACAGGTGGAGGGATTCCAGCACGTGCATGTCGGACAGAGTCTTCCACCAGATCCTCATCAGCTTTCGTTCTGCGCACCTGATTTTAGTGCACTTACTCATTCCATGCGGCGTAGCCTGAGCTAGGATATCATCGAGCATCCTTTGTCTCTCCTTCGTGCTACTAGGCGGAGGCGAAGCAAATGCTCCATTTTTGAACACGTCTGTCGCCGACTTCGACGACTTCGACTGGAAGGTAATTTTGGAGTACCCGCCGTCTTTAAAATCGCCGTTAGCTTCGCCTCTAGGTCTCTGTGTGGTGCGCGGAGTATCCGTTTCCGCTGCAAGGGTTATCTTCGTCCTGTCCCAGGTGCCTCTTTCCTTTGGCCTATCGCCCACCGCTGAGCCATTGGTAGATAGTTTGGCTGGTGTTTGTCGCATTGGTGACGAGGTTAATTCCACAGGTAAGATACGACTAACAGACTGCTTGCTACGCTTGGGCGTGTCGGTCGGAGCCTTGGGCTTTGGAAGACTGAGATGATTGAGGGATCTAAGACACAAATAGGTGAGATCATGACATTCAACCAGGCTCGCAGCGTTCACCATGACTGACGCAAAATTTTCCAACATCGACTCATCGGCACCTCCCATTCCTTTCAACATGTCAAGACTCTTGTCCCCTGTCGCCATGAGATTGAAGAACGTCTCATCGCCTGCGCTCGGACTGGTCATTCCGAATACGACGGTCTCGTCACCTGCGTACTCCTTGCGAGGTGGAGCGGGAAGAGGTCGACTAGACTTGGAATTCTCCGGCTTGGTGGGACTCTGGATGAGGTCGCGAACAGCTTGGTCCGGTTTCAATGGAGAGCTTCGGGTGTTCCTCTTGTCAATTTGATGTTTCAGCGGCTCTCGAGTCGTGTGCGGTCTCTTTATTCTCTCATCGAAGACTGATGCCATTCCTGGCGGCGACGTAAGCAACATGCTCTCATCCAATGCTCCCAGATCTATTTCGTCCAGTCGCTCGTCTCTCAGATCAGTTTGTGTCATGAGCAAACCGATGTTGCGCCGGATCGACGGACTAGCCGGAAGGATGGTTGAACAATCGAGCATCGAGTCGACGGGAGGAACTGTCTCGTTTGCAGACCTCTCAAGAAAGTAAATTGACTCCTCTCGTAAGTCTCGCTGTTCCGCGACACTAGCCATGTTTCGCCTGATAGAGGGACTTCCAGGAAGGATAGTGGACCGATCCAGATCGTAGCTCTCATCGCGCGTCTGAGATTGTACGAGAGTCTCTCTTAACGGGAACCAATGATCAGTGTCGGGCGCATGTCTCGGAGAAGAGATGCGGCCATCCGACCGATCTACGTGTTGGATGGACTTGAGGGGCGAAGCGAATTGTGTTGATGGTTTGTGCTTTGATGGCGAACGACTGTCCTCATGCCTACTATCCACTTCCCTCGATTTGCTCGGTGAGACCGGCTTGTGACATGATCCTGCCTCCTCGTCACGATACCTTCGAGATGGTGTAAGTCCATCCTCACCATGTCGGCGTGATGAATTGTCGTCACCGTGATGACGGGATAACGTCTTGGATGGACTTTCCCTTGACCTGCTCCTATGTGTTGAAATTTCCGTCCCATTCGTCCAGGTAGATCGTTCACCGACACTTCTAGAAGATGGTGATCTAACTATTCCATTAACTGTCTTTGCGGGTGTCTCGGTCGCTCCAAAGACATCGTCTTCCATTCTGAGAGGCTGTTCTTGGGCCTTCATTATCTCTTCCACTCTGATCCTCGCCATGATTTGTTCCTCTTCCCATCTACTCAATGCAGTCGTTGCTCCATTGCCCACTCCAGAGTCAATTCTCCGTTTAGACTTGCTTGGTGAGTTCGTAAAAGCTGCGATCCGCATGGGCGAGATCTTGATGTTCTCGTCGCCGGCCAAGGTCTGCGCGAGAGATCGAGACGAAGGGGATCGAGGAAGAACAGCAGAAAGACGTTTGGCAGGCGACGAATCCCGCTTATCGAGGCCGTCATCCCACATGATCGACTCGTCGGCATTTTGCTGGTCTGGATGAGGCGCCGTGAACTCGCGGTCGATCCCTCGTACCGACTTGATGGATCCCGCGCGTCGCTTTGCTGGTTCAGCGATCATTTGTGCAAAACTCGAGTCGACTGCCCTAAGGTCCATTTCATCAGAACTGAGAAGTAGATACTGATCACTGATATTGTTATGCTTTTTGTTGGGGGAGCTACTGATGAGGATCGACTCATCGCCGAAGTCGTTGTGAACCCCGATCCCGAGCTCGGTGGTAATGTCACCGACATTCATGCGCTCGCTTCCATATTGCCTGCTTGAGATCTGTATCACCGATCTCGGTACCGTCGCGACTCCGGACAATGCAGGTTTTTCCCCCATCAAATCCTTCGAGCCGGCATCCGACCTCGGAGTTCTCTTAGTTGGCGACTGGGATCGCTCGCAATGTTTACTGGGAGATCGTCGAATGTTAGGTAAAAGAAAGGTTTCATGACCAGGAAGAGAATTTTCTGCAGCGAAGCGGCTAAGTTGCTGATCCTCCTCTGGCCTTTTGCGGCCCTCCACCAGTGTGGCCGTTTGGGGCCAATTGGATTCGCGACAGGAGGCCACGTCTTCGTGGGTAATCACCACCACGTCCAACTTTGATTTTGATACTTTCCTAGGGCTCTCGATCAATACTGAAGTCTCTTTTCCTTCCGGATGCACTACCTTGGATCTCCCGCCAGCCTGGGTCGGCGAAGCAGTATAATATCCATAACCATGTCCACCGCTCCCACTGGGCATGCTTGGTGGAGGATGGATCGGCCGACTTGTGGATGATGAGTAGAAGGCGGTTGCTGTGGAGATGTCTTTTGAATGTGTGCGAGTAGGTGTAGGTCGGGACGAGTAGGTGGAAGGATCAGTCATGGCTGGTCGTGGGTGCCTTTAGGAGCGGAAAGTCTTGGTTAGCGGGAGGACACCGAGTGGAAACCCTACATTCGCTGACAGAAATGGGAAAACGTACTTGTTCTCGAAAATAGTCTATCTTACCACCTCTTTTCACCTACCCTATGAAATGTCTCGATCCTTCTGATGTAGCGCTAATGTTGATGTTGATCAACGTTGAGGTTGAATGATGTTCTCGCCTCAGGTTGTTGACAATTCCAGAAGGCTGACACGTGATTGTCAAGTGGCGAAGATAGTGAGTTGTATGCCAGCAATAATGCGTGCCGACTGATGCCACACTTCGAAGCTGAAACAGTCATCATCATCATATATCGTTGTCCGTAGATGGTGCTCAGTAGGCGTCCATGCCCTTCAAAATAGTGATATCATACTATCTGGGGTCGGTCAAACTACTTTCATGGGGTCCTCTTCGGTACCTCGACGGACCGGAATATACATACCCTGTTGACGGAGCTACGAGCAGCAAAAGAAAATCAAGAAACTTCCCACCAAGATCTCCTGCATCGACCCACATGTCGACTCAAAGCTGTCGTCGGATGCAGGCCGGGAAAACGTTTAGAGTTTTGAACTGAGAAAGTATCCGAATCGATCATGGCCATAACGGTACCTGTAGATTGCTCCGTGAGATTATCTTCGACCTCCGGCCTATCAGTTGAAAATGCAGGTAAGTCAGCGGGGTAATTGTTTGAGCGCAGGAAGTGACGTCCCACGCGGTGAGCCAAAAGACCCGAAACCTCAGCTTGAAAGTTGCCTCTTTCAGAAAACATAAATTGCTGAACAGGTGTAGTTTTCTTTAGTATAGACTGCTTTGCTTTCAGTTTCTACCGATACTCACTTGAAGGCGTACCATAATGCCGCATTTCCGTCTGGCCCCTTCGCAATCATTCCGCTTTGCACTCTCTCTCCAACAACGCAGTCTGCGGTTTCGTCCTTCTCTTGTTTGAAAGACGATTTTGGGTGATGGACTGTGATTTGCACCAGCAGCATTGTATCGTCGATGGTGCTAAACAATGCTGCCTGACATTCAGATTTGGATGAGAACACGAATCTCAACAAGGGGTACCCACGGAATCACTAGTTGACCCCTCTGATCGTAAATCTCGATTTTGACGATGGGTGGCGGGTCGATGAATCGCCTCGCGTTGTCGCCTTTGGTTGCTATTGGACCGACAAATTTCTCAGCGAGGATGAGAAGTGTGAGAGTGCCCGGCTAATTACGATGACACGATCGAGCGTGACTCGGATGTTGTGCTACAACGACGACGTATCGACTAGCATGTTCGCTGTTAGTGGGGAAATTCGCTATGTAGTGCCTGCATGACACTCACCGACCGATTTTTGGATCACTCCAGCTAGCTTCCCAACCAAGAGTTCCACGAATGCCTTCCGTCAACTTCGCTTCGGCAACTTTAGCTGCTTCTCTTGCCATCACGGGAAGCTCTATCTTACTCGGTGTCTCGTGTAAAGATGTATGCGGATTCGTTATTGATGAGTACTTCTTCGTCTTCACTCGGCTCTTAGGAAGGACCTTGACTTTGCGTAGCATTGAATCGATAGATTTGGGTGGGTGAAAGAGAGGTTGTGCCATGAATAGCGCCGGAGGTTCCTCCACCGATCCTGCACTTGATCCGACCACCCTTCGTCGTTTTTGTATGGCTTTCATTTTAATTGATTCTGATTCGCCGCTGTGCTCATGTCCTCCATCGCCACTGAGAGATCTTTTTCTCTGGCACTCCTCCGCTTCTGACATCGTGAGTTTTTGGGAACAGCGCATTGCTTCGTCGACATCGGAGCTCGTCCTTCTCGAAGGTGAGTGCTTGTGGAGAAGTGGTCTGCCTTGAACGGGTTGAACATCTACTTGATGTTCAATGTTCTCGCTGCTCAGCGCATTCGGTGTAGATCTACCGCTCGATGAATCCAATGGAATGTTTACGTGACCTCTTCCACCCCATACCTCGGCTCCGACCCTACCCTCTCTCCAGTCCTTCAATTCTCTTTTCGTCTTCGCCATCTCTTTGATGACCTCCCTATTTAGAATCTCGCTTTCTTCTTGCCCATCGGATCTACGTTTAAAGTTTTCTTGAACTCGTCTTTCCTGATTCGCTGATCGACCAGCGTGGATGCGTTTGAGCTGTCGAGACACTATAAGGGAAGACAAAGCAGGAGCGCTGAAGAAGATTGGGGTGTTGTGTCGTAGGATAGGTCGAGCTGAATTTGGGTATCGATAATGACCAACTCCGATGGGTAGAGAGGTGATAAGGGTTATGGGTGGTCCCGAGTGGACCATTGATCTTGCGGGATGAGCTGCTTGCTTAGAAGGCAGGGAAAGGCGTAGGAGTTCAGTGTATGGCGGTGTTGCGCCTTGACTGGGCTTTGAGTGATGGCGAGTGGGAGGTAGGTCGGTCATTTGAATGTTGTGCGCATGATCGACCTATCAACAATGATCATTACTATCAAAAAAACAAGGGTTCCAAGGGAAACCAGCGTAGCTCACTCTCCCCGCCCTGGCTATCTTCACCTCTCCAACGTCATCTGCGGCGTCTCTCGTCTCCTCATCGTCTTGCCCGAGGGAATCTCCATGGCTGTCCGGATTCAATAAATCTTCGATTGCAATGGATGGTCTTCTTTTCTCCACCGGCATGTCGTTGATACATGCTCTGTCCACCTCGTTGTCGAAATTTCTGTTCTTCTTCGTCTCCAATGCAATCAACTGTCTCTCCCCAAACCTTTCGCTCCTTTCAATACCTTCATTACCCCAACAATTGTTCGAGCATATCTCCGTTATACTGTCGCTGACTGTTCTTTGGGAAATAGGAGTCGACAGCCCAGGGTAGATCCGCGTGTGTGGGTGTTCAGAGAAGCTGCCGGATGAAAGAGTGGAGACAAAGCTGTTGCTTAAGGGCCTATCATTGAGTGGATGATTGAAAAGCCTTTCCGATATCTCAAGTAGATCGTCCTGACACATGGTTAGTCAATATCAATGAGTTTGGGAGAGGCAGATGCGGTTGATTCGTATGACTCGTGCTGTTGATTGGAACTCGGGTAGGAAAGTACCAGTAAGAGCGATGGGTGGATAGCGGAGAAGTAATGTGGTTGGTATGGAATAAAATCGCCCTCATTCCCGTGACCTCTGGCTTCGTTGACGCAGCTCCACATTGTCCCATCCCCAAAGGGTTGGTTCCTCTTTCACCTGAGAAGCATGCATGGGTGTCCCTCGTCGTTCCATATCTTCCTGTCCCCTCGAATCTACACATATTATGGCATGCCCCACATTCAATCTAGCGCTCGTTAAGAAAGTCTGTTAAATTTCAGCCTACTGATCAGCGAATACGCCGGGACTAGATTTCAACGGTGATCTTGAACATGTTTCATATCAGTTGAAACGCGTAAGAATGCAGTTAGTGGCGTTATCGACCATTAAATCTCGTTGCAACCTGACCGATGTTGTTCCTTGGTATCCCACGCATCACCGACGAGTATCCTGCTGTTGTTCTTCAAGCTGGGACCTCCGCTCCGGCGGAGATAGGGTAAGGTCGAATTAGGTGGCGAGGTCTGATGGGAGATCCACTGACCTCTCTCGTTTGCACCTTTATTTCGACGCTCTACTGCTCCAGTTTCTATGAGCCAGGCGCTTGTTGGCCGTTGTGTGCGATCATAAAACTTCCATAGTTCCCCGCACATTTCGGTCCCAGTCCACACGGAATTCCTGCCGCTCTTCCCTTCTTGGGCGAGGTTCCACTGGCAAGCACGAAGAACGGGTCTGTCCGACTCGCTCTTCTCACATCTGAATCTCCAGCCCCATTTTCAATCCATAAGTCTTATCTCTCATAAACCCCACCAATGCTTCTCATTCCAACTTCTACTTCCAAGATCGATAAACCGGTTGAGCTCGGGATAGCCATCCAACTAGCGGGATGATGCAGCTTCCAGTGAGGGCTGTTCGGGTCTCCGTAGAAAGAGGTACTAAGAGGGAAGCCGGTTGGTCGAATTGGAGGAGAGGTGGTGATCGATTGAAAGAGGGATCATCGAGGAATTGGGGTGTAAAGTGAATGGGATGATCCTGGATATGATGATGAGGATCCCATCCGCCGACTTGCCAGTAATTCGTTGTGGTCATCGTCTTCTGTGACATCGTCTTGTACGTCGTCTTGGTCGTACATGTTCCAGCCCCTTCAACTGTATCTCCTGCCATGTGATATCAGGCTACCTCCTTTGTACTTTTCACTTAATCTGTTGGCTTTCGGATTGAGAATGATCTTGCCTGAACATAAAGCCTCCATCAGCTCTTCCCCATCCTTTTCCTCTTCCTCCTCTTTGCCCTCCTGCCCAGCTCCATTACGCCACCTCTCATCATCCGCATCTAAATCCTTCTTCGAAGCAGGTGGTGCGATAGAGGACCTCCTCCGTCAGAGGTCAAACACTCCCGAAGGCCGTCTGGAAGCTTCCTCCATCATGTGGGACTGACGGCGTGTGAGATAGGGTCGTCGTCTTGTTATTATTTCCGGGGCAAGTGGACCCAACTGGAAGGGCCGAATGGACGACATCAGTGCTGTTGCAATAAATGAAAGAAGCGAGAGTCCTGGATAGCCAGGTGGAGAAAGCGTCGAAGAATCAAGGATAGGACATTCAGGGTATTCAGGGAGATGTGGGAGGCACCTGCGAAAGAATCCCCTGTATGGGCTCCTCAATTGAAATGCGGCATGCAAGCAACGATTGGAAGCCACATGACTGCGACAGTACAGTGGGCATACCTTGCCGAAAGGTCTAGGTATAGGATACAAAATATGTAACAGTTCCAACATTTGTCCCCACACTGTAGATTGACGAATGTTCGCCAAGCTCGGGAGATCCGAAGTCAGATGTGCTCATCAATGTATCGGTTCATCCGCTATCTGAGTGATGTGGATTAGTCTACATGAGTTTGGGAGTACATGTGATGGTAAACGGATCATCATGAACCACATCATCCTAAGCGACCACTGCTCAGCCACGCGATCAATCGATCCAATGCGGGTCCAGCGAGACCATCTCCATGACCTGCGTTTTGGTCCATCTCGATACCGTCGATCACACCGTCTGTTAGTGTTATGGAATCGAGTCAGCAAGGGATATGTGGAAGAGTCATGCTAGCCCGCCTACGTCTATTAAGATAAGTCTGGACTCTCTACAAGTAGCGAGGAGATATTAATACGCCTTCAAGGACTGCATCCAAATACCGTAACTCACATGCGCATCCACGATCGCGTCCTTCCCACCGAGGAAGAACACAGTTCTACTCTCATCTTTCGCGTTAGGGATCTCTTCGAAGAATAGCGTGTTGGTTGACCAGTCAAAGTGCTGCATGACAGAGAAAGTTACTACTCAGCATCTCAACATACTATCATGGGCCATAACACGACGTACTCGCTGAATTGTGTTCGCTATCCCAATCTCGCTGGCAATGAAGTAGTACAAAAGCATTTCGATCGTCTACAACAGCAGAAACCAACCCATCAGCACATTCATCATCTTTTCTGAATGGTCCCTCCCACTCACCGTCCTCGGCGACCTGTAACAGAAGTTTTCGCAGACCGCTCCTTCCCATAGACAGAAGCAAACAGGATCGATAAACGCGCTTCTCCTCGCCAGCCCCGGATAGTCCTTGAGCAACCACCCATGCCCGACACTCCCGTTCGAATGTGACAAGATGACGATACCGTCGTCTCCCGCTTTGTCGACCTTGGACTCATCGTAGAACCCCCAGCGCTCACACGCGAGTTTGATACTGGTCACAGTTTCAGGGCGCGTGAGGGGGACGAGATGGCGAGGATGGAAGATTTGCATGCTGATGTGGGGTTGTAGAGGGACCATGATAGGGTGGGAAGGTAGGGTCTTGAGAAGTTGCGTGATGACGAAATGGTTTTGTAACTGAGGGCGTGGAACGTCAGAAGCGTCATAGCGAAAGCTGTGGCGATCTCATACTTACTAAGCCGAATCCGAGACCATGTAGGTAAAGTATTGGATCCTCGCTCGCCTTCCCGCTATCCTTACTCCATCCTTCTGGTATACGAAGAAGATATCTATGAACGACCTAGAATTAGCCTTCGGTTTCCATTGCATCGTGAGGCAGATTTCACTCACTCCAGCGCTCCTTCTCGATGCTATGAACCATCGCGAGCCTCGGATCAGCAATCTAGCGACCTTGTTCGCCTTTCCCGTATCACACTCACCACCTTCATCCCATACCTCGCGTAAACTATCCTCTCCAAATACCAATTGAAACATCCAGGAACCCAATACATGAAGAATGGTCTCGGCCATAGATTCACTTTATCGATCGTTAATCTCATCAACTTGACCTTATCTTTCCCCTGTGACATTATGCTTTTCATCCAAGCCCACCATCCGACTGGGTCTTCATCTGTCGTTACGAGGTCTGGAAACGACCATCCGCATCTAGCTTCTACTAAATCGAGAGAATCTTCTAACATTCGCATGGAAGGTGAGTTGAGAGGAACGGAGGTGAGAGGGAGATTGTACGATGACCATGCTAGCCATTCGATCATGTCGTGCCGGGTGATTTTCTCAAATGGTACTTTACCGAACCTGGTGTCCATTTGTCCAAGCCATCAGCTCGCCAACTATTAATCATTCTGAACAACGTATCCACCAACGCGGTACTCACCACGACCTCATCCTCTCTCTAAACTCCACGGCTCTCTCATCATCTCTTTCCAACCTCGTAACTCTGACGTCTGGACTTTCCATCCCTCCGTCACCTTCCTTCAAATCCTCCAGAACATTCCTCTTGCTTTGCCTAACTCTTCCACTGGACTTCAACACCCTCCTTGACCTCGCTGCAGCTGATATATCCGCGGCGAAAGTGTACCCTTGCCCAGAGAGTATCGAGTGCATTTGATTAGAAAGATCTTTGGAGAGTGAGTCTCGTCGAACTGTAACGGTCGTTGGTGCATTCTTGTGAGGTGAATTTGGACCGCCATTGGAGGGATTAGCTTTCTTTCGTGGTGTAACTTTCTTGGATGTCGAGCGAGGAAGATCAGGTTGCTTTGGTGGTGGTGAGTAAACGAATGATGGATCTGGTTTTTTAGGCGTCCTTTGTCGTAGGTTGTAACCTGATGGAGACCCTTCCGTTTCCTCTCTTGAAGTTCTCTCTTCTTCGCTCTCCTCCTCCTCTTCGTTCTCACTCTCTTCAACCTCATCTTTAACGGCATCAACATCATACACCTCTCCCAATCCACTCTGTAGAACCCTCATGAACAAGGCTGTACATTCTTCGCTGCTCAGATCCGAAGGGGGAGATGGTTGTCGGATGTACCCGTGTGTGTAGGTGAGGTAGAGGAGGAATGAGATCTATTTTTCGACCAGCATATAAGCTGAGTAGTCAGTGGTTGCTATTCTCCAAGGTACAGGCTAAAGGTAACGAACCTCGATAGAAGAGTAGAAGAATATGATACCGGCGAATGGTCTGACCCATCCTCGAACCATATAACCGGCGTAGAGATACCAGCTGGCGTAAGCTCTAAAACCAGCAGTGGCGGTAGGATTGGAGGTGAGTAAGATAATCCAATCTGGGGATCATCACGGTCTGCATACCCTCCCAACACACTCACATGAATGCAGGGATGAAAGTGAAGACGAAGATGCACAACCCCAACGCGAAATAATAACCCAACGTGCGTTTTCTATCTGGAAAGACGAGAGGGTAGGTGTCCAGCCTGATAGGAGGAGTATGATGGACTGGCATGTCGTGAAGCGTGGATGATGGTGGTTAGATGTGGGACGGGGGTGGAATGATGGTGATGATGGTTGATGTTGGTTGCTGCCGCTGGAAAGGACGACGACAAGCATTGAAATGTTTCATTGATACGAGCCAAAGTTTGGGATTGAGTAGGGACCGCGTAGGGGATGAACGGCCATAGACAGCCCGAAAGCGGGTGGCGGTGACGTCAGCATGCATCACCCAAGGCTGGCTGGCTATCCAAGCTCATATCAAACTTGCCTTGTTTTACAAAAACTCAGGGATCAAACTCCATACTAGATATCCGGTTTCGAATCGGACGTCGCCCGTCGAATTGGCTGTGGTCGCTGCATCCGTTGTTGGGATCCTTGGGTACTTGGACAACCAGGACGGAGATCTTGGAGGGATTATCGGCGGATTGTGGCGGTTGAATGGTGCGGTAATGATGGAGGCTGCAGAAGATGGTACCAAAATCGTTTGATTGACATACTCCAAGAGCCCCCGGTTGACGAGCGTCTCGAGTTCATTGTGCTTTAGTTCCCTGCCTGGGATTCCATAACTGTTTTGGGAACCTGGATCTTGGAAGTCGATTTGGTATACCAACAAAAGACCAAACCCACAATCCCTATTATCACCACGTACATGCCTCATTTGACCAGACCTTTGCAATTCCCGAACACCTCACCGATTGAAACACCTAATCTCTTTGATGTCACTTCCAATCCCGACCACACACACCCTTTCATTTCCCAGCATCCTCATCGCACCCCAAACGTCTCAAACCCCATCTCCGCGCACAACCTTCCCAACTCCGCTCTCCTTTTCCACGTACGCCTTGTTTTTCCAAGAACCCTATACGCTTATCTCAGTTTCCCTTTGTTCGTCGTATCGCTGGGATGTTCTGGTTTGAGAATGTAGTAGGCTGGGGTGAGGAGGAGCTCTCGAAGAAGGCTTACCTGTGGGTCTCGTCGGAGTGAAGAAAGATAAGGGATAGTTCTCGTTCACGTTTGCAGGCTCCAGTCGCCACCCGGTGCCCAGCGCGGACACACCGCGGTGCGGTCATTCCGGGGGGAGCGGCATGGACATCGTCAACGTCATCCCCGGGCCATTCGGAGGCTCATAGACTACTTGCCATCCTACACAATCTTCCCCAACATCATATCCTCATATCCAACAACATCATCTCGTTCACCTCGACACCCATGGACTTAGCTTCAGAGGCTGTATTCGCCAACCACTCCACCGGTGGTAACACGCCGAGAGCAGGCTCGCCTAACGTTCCTCCCAAAGATGATCGTGATGTTCCTGTCCTCCCACCGCCTTCCGGTCTTTCTTCCGTGACTACAGCCGAAGGTGACAAGAAACCTGTTACCGAATTGGATAGCAGAGCTTCCTCTAGTACCCTTCGGCCTAATGAAATGGATGCTGAGGAGAACCCCGACTCGGAGAAGAAGGATGGTGATGTCGTGGAAGGGAAGATGGGTGCGTCAACGAGTAGCTTGGAACAGGAAGTAGGTCAGGTGATGAATGGATTAAGCTCGTGGTGGGGTGGTTTCAGAAAGCAGGTAAGTCGATATTTATTCGTCAGCCCCGGGGAGGGGGGGGGGGAGGTTGAAAGGATACGTAAGAGAATCTACGCGTCTGACTCCTTTGTACCCTTTGACGTGCTGTCATCGGTGCTTCTAACATCGACAGTCTGAGAAAGCTTTGGAAGCAGTTCGTAAAGACGTATCCAGGACAGTAGCTGAAGTTCAAGATGAATACCAGAAATTGTCAACTTCAACCGTGGAGATCGGTGTCAAAGATCGATCCTTGGTTCAGGATGATAAAGGGAAAGCAAAGGAAGATGGTGGTGAAGGTGAAGGAAGTACGAGCAAGAGTGGTATTCAATCCATCACCTCAAATCCATCAGCTCAAGCTTTTCTATCCCGACTCCAAACTACAATCGCCTCAGCGACATCGTCATCACACCTTCACCTTCCCGACAATTTAGCAAACTTGCATCTCTCCGAGAACTTTTCCCACTTCCAGAAATCAGTGGCCGAAACGATTGGAAACGCAGCGAACAATCCGAATTTGGACGTATCTCAATTGAGAACTTCCTTGACGCAAACCATTCAAAAGAATTTAAATGGAGTCAACCTCAAGCAAGCGGAAAAACTTGCCGAGGAATATCTGAAGAAATCAGAGGGTTTGTTGATGGAAGCTGGAGAGTTCTTGAAGGATGCCGTCAAGGTCGTCCCGCCGGAACAAGGTGAAGGGATGTCAATGGCCTGGGATGGATCCGACATGTATTCCTTTTCCACTTCCACAACTTCCAACGTCGGAAACGAGGTATTATTTGATTCAGCAGCGTTTAGGGGGAAAGGAAGGACAACTACTTCTGCTGAACTCCACCGAGCGAATCGGAAAGGCGCTTTACTCCGTCGACTACGATCGGACAAGGAATTATTCCTCGTTGATCCTGGAGCGGAGAGTGAGAGTGAAGCCAGGAGGGAAACGTTTAAAGCGTATGTGGAGCATGAGATTCAGGGGAACGGCGGAATGGATGGAGATGTCGTTACCAAGATGATTTGGGCGGAACTTGGACCTGATGCGAAGGATGCCGAGGCGTTGAAGATGACCAGGGATGCTCTCGGTTAGTGGTTAGGTTGCCGCAAGTCGTGGGTCCTGGACAAGAGGAACTGATTGCGAGGCGTCATTCTTCTTTTTGGCAGTCCCATCTCAACTCTCCAACGAGGTATTCTGGACGAGGTATTTCTTCCATAAGCATCAGATTGAGCTCGAGGAGGAGAAGCGAAAGAACCTATTGGCTGGTGAGTTGCTCTGGTGTGACGATCAATGCTGCGTCGAGTAAAGACGCTCAACAACGACTACGTCCCGTAGTTACACAACAACCGAATCAGGAAGAAGACTTCAGCTGGGATGACAACGAGGAAGAGACCACTCCCAAGTTATCCTCAGCCGAGCAAACATTTCCCCGGACCACCAATCTGAAACTACCTGCCGCGACTGCTCCCGCTCTAGCCATCCCGAAGCTCGCAGCTACTGAGCCGATAGCGACGCCGGTCACGACCGCTTCTCCTGAAGTTAAGGCGGCACCCGTCTTAGCATCTGCAGTCGCCGCTCGTGCTCTCGGCAGCTCTACCTCGACATCTCCCCGTGAATCTGAGGAGAGTTACGACATCGTCAGTGATCAAGCTGAGCGAGTCAAGCCAATCAAGGCTGAGGAGGGCAGTGAGAGTGACAGTGACTGGGAGTAGAGTAGGCGCCAAGAATTGTCACTTTTTTCCTTTCTGCGGGGTTCCTTTTCGAGTTGTACGTAGTTTACACTGCTTCGATGTATGTAAAGTGATGCCCTTCGTCTGGAACGAACAGTTTTCATATGCTTGGAGGAACAGTCGTTGCGCGTCAGATACAAGGTGTCATGGGACAGGGTCATCCGGGTTCTACGTAAAGTCGATCACTCCATCTTCGGCCGAACGCTCTTGTCCGCACCGCGCATGAAAGACAGCAGGAAGTTGAGAAAACGTTCGCCATATTCGTCAGGCGGGACGCAGGATATCATGTGCTGACGAGAGTAGGTGGTCAGGCCACTTGTGTCACACACAACATCTTATATCGCAACTCACTAGATCCTCCGTCATGCCCTTCCAGAAATGCTCGAGGCGCTTAGCGGTATTATACGGAGTGAGGATGTCAATCACACCGAGATAATAAATCAAGTCCATCGGCTGGTTCGCCTCATCAGTCGCCCGCAGACCACCCTCATCCTGGTAGAAGAGGAAATGTCGGCGATCAGCCGAGTCAGAGTTCGGTAGCTGCTGTGTTGCTGAACCGAGAGCTTTGGGGTCCGATCGGCGAATCGCTTTGCGGACCGCTGAAGCGTCGTGACCGCCTTTCACGGATGAGGGTTTGCGGCGGATAAGACCGTTAACGTCAGGCTGTGTGATACCAAAATGTCAACAGGATGAACGTCTTCTGCGGACGCTACACTCACGTGGAAGACCGTAAGCTGGTTCTCCCGGATATTATCACGGTTACCTCGCTCCATGTTGTGCAATCCTATGAGCAGCGAGTAGTCCATCACCTTCATCTTCTTGAGGAACTCCATGTCACGGCGTAACTGCTCAGCGAATAAGGCCCTCTTCTCTGGACCTAGTTCGAACATACGCCCACGATGTACCCAGTTGAGATCCTTCAACGTCACTTTGCTATTCTCTTTCAGCTGGTCCTCGGGATATTCTCTACCGTAGGCGGATCCCTTCAGGTCGTACGTCTCGTGTATGTCCCGATGTGGCGGGAACAGGTTGTTCATGATGACAAAGTGGATCTTGCGACCTCGCGGCAGCTTAACACGATGTAGTCCATAGAACCTTGACAACAATGTGTGCGGATTTGACTTGACGTGGTTGTGGTAGTCTTTCAGGATGCGCCGTAAGAACTTGTGCTCGGAATGGTGGATAGTCTTGATGATAAAGCGGTAATCCCGTGAAAAGTAAAAGAATGATCCGGACTTGCCAGGGGAACCAAGCTCGGACAGGATGTATTTCGCCGTCAGGGACAGGAGGTAGTCCGCCGGGTCAAGGTGGAAATGGTCGTCTCGGAGTTCACGAAAGACCCAAGGAGCATAGTCCTTGAACTTGAAGTCGTACCTTGCAGAGGGAGTGAGCTCGTTGCCAACGCTATGAGCATCAGCAGCGGGCGTGAGTAATACGCGAACGGTGTGGAGAAACTGCATTGACCGTCCACTCACACGTCGAAAGAGAACTTGTGACGAGCAGTGTAGTCTTCTTCTGTGAGCGGTCGCTTGATCTTAGCTTGGCATCGCGACACCTGGCAAATAATGGTATGTCAGGACAACGCGCTTTCCACACCCCGGAGAAGAAGCTCACTCCGATCCGAATGCCAGTCAACATGTTGTACATCAACACATAATTGACGTGATCTTCTCCGATGAGGTTTCCAACCAATACATTCTCTTTCTCTACCGTTCCGGGATGTCGATCACCCTTCTCCGACATCCGCCGCTTCTGGCCGGAGATACCGATTTGACCTTGCTGGAAGATTGACGGCGAGCCCATACCGATCCCCTGCTGCGGACCGCCCACCGGAGTGCCAGCTACACCAGCGGGTCCAGCAACTTCTTGCGTTCGCCATGACGTGCCAGAAGGACTACGTTTCTTCATACCCGGGAGCTCCAAAGACGGCTCATCCGCAGCAGACCCTTGCCTTTGCTTCTGGCGACGGTCCAGCCGCTCCTTGCGCAGCTTATCAGCTTCTGCGAGGATGTCCGAGTCCAGCGCTGCACCATCCACACCTGGTACTGCTGTCATTGCACGGCCAGCATCAGTAGTAGGCACTTCCATGTACGAGCGTGCTTGAAGCAATGGCGACCGTGAAGCTAGCAAGGGACTACCCTTTCCGGCGGTGCCGGTCGTGTTTCGCCGTATAGGTGATGGCATGCTGTGGGAAGGAGACGAAGAGGAGTTGGAGACGATAGAGGCGGATGAAGGATGCAAGTAGCCGCCTTCGGGAATGGAGACGCCGCTGGTTGCTGCTCTTGCAGGCGTGCCCCACGGGTCGACAATCGTTTTAGGTGAGACAGTGAGAGGGGACTCTAGAGGAGCAGGAGCAAGAGGGTCCTCATCGGCTGTGATGCTATTGTCGCTCGATACCACCCCCCTCGCAGGTGACTGAGAAGTCGACAGTCCGGCTTCTATGCTCTGTTTCCTACGGATGTTCGCAGCTGCCAGACTTCCCGCCCGAGTTGGACCAGGTGGTATTGGTGGTGGTGGACCTCCAGTCAAGATGCCGAGACCTGTTGGAGACATGTGGCTGTATGCAGAAGTCGCTAGGCTGGAGCTTGTAGACGGCCGCCGTGCGACAATCGGACTGTCAGGTGCGGTCGAAAACGACAGCGCATTCGGAGGTGCCGTCTCTTCGATAGCTGACATCGGTTCGGGTTCTTCTGTGTATGAGGGCTTTCGCTCTTCGCTGTCGAGTATGGGCCGACCGAGAACGATGGCTGTGGGGCCATCTGGTCGCGATTGCAAGACCCTTGAGGATGTTGCTCCTTCCTTGGAATTCCTTCCCCGAGATCCCTCCTCCTCTTCCTCCTCCTCCTCCTCGTCGTCGTCGTCCCTTTCTTCCTCCTCCCGAAGAACGCCAGCCTCCTCTGACTCGTGCTCTTCTTCGCTGATAGGCGGACTAGGAGGTGCTTCACCCACGCTATTCGGTGCATTCTGCATCATCGCTCCTCCGTCCCGTCTGATGTTCAGCCCATCATGCACCGACCTGAACGGGGCAGGAGGCGGGACGTTCGCATCGCCTTTGATTTGTTGAGCCGCGGGCGAAGTTAGAGAAGGAGTCACAAAGCCATTCGCGGCACTTGCTTTCCGCCTGAATCGACCACCTACTTTCTCCATGAAGCGGGAGCGAGGAGTGACCGGTTCACCTGCCTCGTCCGTTGCTGGGACGACGACAACAGTGTCTTTGCTTACTCGAGTAATATGGACCGGAGCGATGGAGTTTGGGACCGTCGTCGATGTCATGGAGACATTCACGACTTCGACATCGCTTCCAGATGTGAGATAGGGGGTGTTGAGGGTAGTGGTAGTGCTTAACGAAGAGTCAGCGGATGTATGTTCAGCCGTCAACGGGGAGTTGCCAGCTTGTGGTAGGATGGGACGATGGTGATTATAGTCGTCGGATGGATGGGAGAGAAGGTGGAACGGATTTATACGTGGGGAGCCAGCTATTAGTGTGATGAGTCAAGTCAGCTGGTACATTCCCAAGCCATCTCCAAACTTTGTGCTCACCCATCGCCCCCCTCTGTTCCTCACTCGCTGTCCGATCATCCTTGAGCGCCGTCCTTTCAGGTTGCGTGTCTGCGACCGACTCCTCTTCGTCACTTCTCAAACTCTCGTTCTCCTGCCCGTTATTCCCATTCGGAGTAGATCCTGCTTTACCGAACGTGCTGCCGCTCAGTGGACGCCGGGGACCGCCTATTGGTGCCTTGATACCAGAGTGGTTGTGGAAGGATGCAAGTGGTCGATCCAGAGGATGAACAAGATCGTCATCCAATCCAAGGTACGGCGAGGGGATATCGGGCGGCAAGACAAGGGCCGAGTTGCCTGTTGACGTAGGAGGTTGGCGAGAGGAAGAGAATACCATGGTGGGGACCTCCGCTTGTGTTGGTTGTGACTGAGATCCCTATTCTTCCTATCAACGCATCATCCGCTCCAAGTGGACGATCCACTCCTGAAACAAGCTGTTGGTCTTGCGACGTTTTCAGACGAGAAGCGATTGTCGACTGTCGCAGTCACGGAAACGCTGGAGGTAGGGTCGTTATCAAGTGACGGAGGGACGGAGCGGGATCGCCAGCTGAATGGAGGGTGTTCAGTAGGTCCTTGGTAGCCTTCAGCCAAGTGAGCTGTAAGCTGACGTTGTTGAAAGGAATGGGAATTACCTTGACTACCTCTTCTCCACTTCCCAAATCAGAAGTAGCTCAGCTAAAAATCAACAAACACGCCCTTTCCCGGCTAATTTCTGACGCGGACTGCGAACTGTCTTTTTTGGTTTCACGACCCGCTCGTACAAGAATGTCATTGACAACGTCATCTACGTCCCATCTAGTACTGAGCTACCTTGGCATACGATGCCGGTGCGAACTTCCGCTGCAACACTCTCAGCAGATACAATGGCGTAGAGCTGATGGCAACGATGAGAGCCACCTTCCAGATGAATCTTTGGGACAACACAAAGGTCAGGTCTGCGGTTGCAAACTCTGTCAGCTGATGTCAGGCAACACAGAATGAGGACAGACACCAACCAAAGTATTCTGGCAAGACAATCATAGATCCAGCGTAGATGGTGAAGGTCACCAGCTCTGACAGGATCATGTACGTGTGCCTTTGCCCGATCTGACGTCAGCCCTTGGTAGGGTCTTCTCCAATGTCAGTCAACTCACCAAGTCGTAATCTCCAGTGCCACCATGATCAATTCATTGACCACTAAAGCACTGAACGAGATCGCCACGACGTTGATGAATTCGCTTTCGAAGAGAAGCAAGGACAATACCATGATGCTACCGCCTGTCATGCAAGGATTAGGAACGTTTCATCGACGTCCACAGATATCACTCACCTTGGTAGATGCTGATTAAAAGCCATGTAAAGAACGTTTTAGAAGAGAGAGATCGACCCTAGGACGCATCACTAGCATCAGTCACGTCCACCGAACGACCAACCAGATGCCCTTGCTCACCTTTGTCAACTCCTTGTACAGCTCCGGGTAGAGCAAAGCGACCTCCTCGCTGACATCTTGATCGAGGACAAGGGAAAAGACTGGTGCCATCGTATACAGCGTAGCATATCCCACTTGGAGCCATCCTTGATAAAGCGCAATAGCTGTAAACACCTCGAGCGGGATAGTATCAAAGATCTGTCCGCCATTCAAACCTGGCTTGTACTCACGCGCGAAGAAAAAGATCGAACTGAAAACCGCTTGAATGACTGATACGATGAGACCCCTATGAATGACAAATTGAGCGAGTTTGGCAGATCGCTTGTAGGAATTACGACCGTGCCAGAGGATGAGCCTGGTGAGATGGCTGAATTGGTTGATTGAGAAATCGGCAGCAAGAGAAGCCTGTTTGCCTTCCTTGCCGACGATGCCAATGCCTGATGGAGCGAAACGTGCACTTTGAGCGATGTTGCCAAGCTGAGGCTACGCCGACCATTCCAGACTTACCGACATCGGCAGCCTGGATCATGCTGACATCGTTGCCTCCATCGCCTATGCAGCACACTCGTTTCTTCGTGAAGCTTCGAATGAGTCTCGCTACATCCGCCTTTTGGGTCGGCGAACAACGACAGGCCACCACGACCGGGAGCTGGGTCGCAATCATGATAAATTCGGTCTGTAATTTGTCCAGGCAAAGCTGCGAGATATGTAGTGGGATCAATGTCCTTATGAATCGCTTCTAGTAGGAGATGGGCCTACCTGTAGTGAATCACCGTCAATCAGGAGAGCACAATCGAGCTTGGTCCGCAGTAAGTCCAGCTCATCCATTGCTTGCTGGACCGATTGTACTAGCGATTGAGTACGTTGTCATCAGTACGCATTCCCCAGCAGCTCAGCAGAGTGCTCACGTTTTGAGACTGTATGAATATACTGCCCTCGTGCTACGAGCTTGCTGGATAAAGCAATGACCCGTGCCGTCTCAAGTTTATCCCCAGTCAGCATCCAGATCTTGAGGCCAGCATTCCGCAGCAGCTCTAGCGTGGACTTGACGTCTTCCTGTAGCTTATCCTCGACACCCGTTAAGGCTAGCAGTTCTAAATCATGCTCGAGATGGGTTGAAAGCGCCAACGACATGGCCTGATTCCGATCCGTCAAGCTGATCTGAGCGGCGTGATACTCTTGCTCGAACGCTTGGTAAGCCTCCAAGGATAGACGTTTACGACCAAGGACCAGAGTTCGCAATCCCTCCCTTGCCATGTTGCCGCACTCCTCATCCAACCAATCATTTTTCTGGACCAGCTTGGCCATGACAACGTCGGCTCCCTTCTGGAAGAAGAAAATCTCTCCAGACGATGTGTCCTTGACGACGATACCCATCCTCTTCGACTCAGAGGTGAATGGGAAGACAGCGAGGATGTTAAAGATGTGCAGCGATCCATCTGGCCCTCTTAATGTCATCCGCGTGCGTTCACGTGAAACCAAAGTCAAGCCGACAGACTCCGTCCAGCGAACGATGGCGACCTCGTCGGGTGAAGACGCTTGGTACGTGACAGTACCGTCGTCATTAGTGACAGGCGTGACCTGTAAGGAATGCGGTATGAAAACCAACTCAACGGGAAGACAGGTAGGATGGCTCACATTGTGGCACACGGCTAAGGCCACCACCGCGTCTTTCAGTCTCGTCGAGATGTCCCTTCGACCTCGATTTGCCAGACCCATGCCTGTCATCATCGATGATTGCCGGCGTCCTCCATTGGCTGCGAGTATTTGATCAGCTGAGATCGAAATTTGGTCGAGCTGGTCAACCTACAAGGAGATTTGGCATCCCCGAAGGCGGTCAGAAGTTGGTGGCCAACTTCATCCATCGAGTCCCATCCGTATGACATTGTCCCCATATGGAGCTTTTTCATCTCCATCTCTGTGGTTTCTTCAAGGGATCAGCTTCTCAGCAACACCTAAAACGGGTTGCTCCTACCATTTTGGGTAAGCGTGCCGGTTTTGTCACTGAGCAGGTACTCCAGACGACCGCACTCCTCCGGAAGCTGAGGTTGGGTTTGTGTAAGCTTTGCTCTCTAACAGCATGGCTCGTACTGACCGTGCTTGTTCGAACAATAGCTCCCGGTATTTCCTTGTCATGCTCAATCTGCCGAGCGTACACCGTTTTGGCCATGTCTAAGTTGACTCGCAAACTATGAAGAGCATATATAAGTACATCAAGAAAGACTGTGGTCAACTCGCACGCACCTAATCGGAATGATAGAAGAAAAGAGAATGAGAAAACGGAACACGTATACCACCCATTGACCGCGGAAGCCATTCAGCGCGACCAGCAGGACGGACAGCGCAAAGGTGACTGCGCAGAGTATCTGCCCAAGATAATCAGGAAGGGATCAATGTGAATTTCCTGTCTTTGAAGCTTACCTTGGCCATCTTGTTGATTTCAAGATCCAGCAACCCCGTCTTTGTCTCTGGCTCACTAGTGTTCATCACCGCTCTGCTGTCTTTGCCGGTATACACCACCAAACCAACAGCGGATCCAGCCGCCAAGACGGTATTAGCCCATAGAACGTTGTCTACAGACACTGGAACGACCTCTGCTGAGCCCCGTTCGTCATCATCACGATGGTAAATCGTCAAGTTGCCGACAAATGTATGGATGTCTTTGATAGGAGGATCGGCTAAACGAGGTCGCTCCGTCAGTCACCAGTTAGTCCTTCAAGCAGAGACACACGCACCATACATCTCCCCTCGCATCATCATTAACTCCCTATCCCCCATCCTCTGCGTTGCCATCAACGCTATTCGCAACTTCCAATCCGTTTCTCCATCAAGTTGATCTGTCCTTACAAAGCAGGTCCCCGCGTCTTCTCCGGATGCTTCTTGGGTCTGACCGCCCTCCGTCGCGTTGGAATCATCGATCAGAGGTGTTGCCCCGTTTTCGACATTCGTCCCATTCGCTAGCACATCCGAATGCGGTTTTGGTCCCTCCGACGTCCGCAGTAGAAGCATGTCCGCAGGTACCCTCATATTCTTCTCCAACAAGATCAGATCTCCGACCTTGATCTTGGAAGAGGGTATACTTCTCGTTAGTGGAGCCTCTGGCATGCCAGTGGTCGGTGAAACCATCCTGGAGAGCGTCTCGCTCGAAGTCGCCAAGGATGCGCGGTCGAAAGTCAGATAGCGAGTTCCATTGGCTTCCTGATCTCGAAGATGACGTTGGTAATCGTCGTAAGCCTCCTTGCCCATAGTGACGCAAAGTACGAAGGCAAGTGGTGCAATGTAAGTGACGATGAACCCTGGTGGCAGAACGAGTGAGCTCCACTTCGAATTTCACCGGGGATCCACACTCACCGATCTTCAAAGCGGGTATGAATTGACTGAGAGCTACCAAGAGGAAGTAGAGGTTGAAGAAGAACTTGAACTGCTCGTAAAATACGATAGGAAAAAATGTCATTACCGAGTACTTTTGGTTGCGGAGAGTATTTGGGGGGAAGGTGTTGACGAATCCTTTCGCAGGAGCTGCTGAGGTAGGATCACGTTAGCTGAGGCCAGGATGCCAGGAAAAAAGGTCCACGGACGTATTGGTACTGTTCGTGGTTCACCATGGCTGCTTTTGGAAAATTTCCGACTACGTGGAGGTTGCTAAGAGAGGGTGAGACAAGGTCAGGAGCTCGTCCTCAGCATCATTTTTCAACGCACCTCCTTGCGCATGTTGCTTGATCCACGATTAAAAGCATCTTCTCCACTTTCATCCTCCGTATGAGATAATAATCTCTCATTTTCCTCTGCGGGCTCCTCATCCCCACCATCAGCGGCATCCGATAACCTTGACTTTTTCTTCCCTTTGAATAGCCCCGACCCACTTCTCGCCATCATGCTACCTCCTGACGCAAACGATCCAGAATCTGGTGTTGCTGATGAGCGTTCTTGCCGTTCTGCCTGAGCCAGATTTATTTCCGCTTGCGAAGAGCGAGAGGACGTGGAGAGTCGATTACGGGTACCAGCTGTTTGACTGCCTCCCCCCAGGGGTCGGAGAGGAATGTTGTCGGAGCTGCTCGGTCGACGCAAGCCCTTTCCTGGACTTTTCAGCGACATGAAAGGGTTGATTGAGAGGTCGTTGGCGGATGGAACGGGCTGGGTAAGGGTCAGGTCATGGTTGAGGATGCATAGATGTCAAGCCCACCAACATTCCATTCAGCTTCGAGTCGAGACCACGCGAGAGAAGACCGAACGCGGATTGGTGACAGACCGCGGAAATTCAGCATGCAGTGGCAACCGTGAAAAGCATGATATTTACAATAGTACAATTAACACTGTATGCCATGATAGGCAGGTATCGACAAAGTCCATAGCCCTCACCTCACCCTCTCACATGAAATACATCATATTGATGGCCAGCCATATCACCATCGGCGGCCACGATATCCGCAGTGTATCGCGGAACGTCCTGGACAGCACTCCATGCCTCCCTCCGAGTAGCCTCCCCAACCACAACCAGGTGTCTGTCCGGAGCCATCGTCGCGCTCTCGACATCCCGGGTGCCTCGGAGAATACCAGATCCATCACCGTCATGTCCTTGGCTTTTGCAGCAGATACCCAGTCGCTAGGCCGTGATGATAGCTTGCGAGTACCTGGTGGACGACGTAGAGATTGTGGCGGGCCAGGCGAGCCTATGCCGAGGGTGCTCAGGTTCCCTGTGTTGTCGGGTTTCGAAGCGAAATATGATCCGGGCTCCTCTCCGTACTCTCCGCTACCGATACACTGAGGATCGGCGGAATCGTGATATGTTGTTACCCGCATTCGTTGACTAGATCCGGCCATGTAGATAGCATCGTTGGCGGCACCTTGGCCGCTCTCGAGGTCGCTATCGCTGAGCGACATCGGCTCATGCCGAGGACTTTGAATTGGTGAGACCGGTGCGCTCTTGGTGATGCGACGGACGTGTGACAACGAACCAGATGATGACGTGCGGGATAGCGTCCGAGGAGAAGCGAGCGGTGTCGCCGCTGACATTTGGAGAAGATTGATGTTGGTGGATGACCGTCTTGACGGTAGAATGAGCGGCAGCGACTTGTCCTTCTTCGTTGAGCTCGTTCCATTGACCGAGAGGAATTGGCTACCACTGAGGGAATTCGATGAAGACGACGACGGCAGGTTCAGCGATGAATGGAATCTCCCTCCAGTTCTGCCGCTGTATTGTCTGATGTTCATGTAGAACAACAATACCATCGTCAACGCCAGGAATGGGAGGTAGTGTCGCATGTATATCTCTGATTCATCCGGGAGGAGACAAGGAACGTCTGCGTACGTCCGTTGAGGTCGAATTTGAAATTCCTGTGTTGGAGGGACTAGGGAGAGAAGCTGGAAGCCTGGTCGTTTGATATCGGCCGCAGGAGAAAATGATTTTAGGGTAACCTCGCGAACTCCTGTCGGGTGCCAGTATTCGCAATAGTCGTGATCATCGCCGCTGTTATCGGAAGGGGAATCGTGAGCTTCTTACATTGATTAGCAACATTCACGTTTGCAACGTTTCACCCACCTATAAATCAACGTCGGTGCCAGATTCTTGATCAAAAAACGACTCGTTTCACTTCCTAGCAAATTCTGATATCCTATTCCCGCACCCTTGAGAATACCACCTCGTTCGCGGAGCGATCCGCAATTTGCCGATTCTGGTCTTGCAAGAGGGATGTGAGAGACGAGGATGCGTGGACCGGGTGGAGGATCTGTCTTGGGGAAATCGTTCCAATAGTTGTAAGTGGGGTGATGCAATGACTACAGATAAGGATAAGACGCTCGACTTCACCTTCACCCAAAGCCTTGATGAACTCGATGACACCACCTTGTACTCCCTCCCATTCTCCTAATTGTACTTCTGCAGCATACCGCCGATAATCCTCTTCAACTAGACTGACCGCATCAAGGAGGATGAATGTGTGATTTGCGATGGGTAGGAGAGCATTTGGTGGGGAGAAGCTGAAGATGAGGAGTAAGATATAATACTTTACGTGAGAACATCAAATAGTTACTCACTTGGCAGCATATCGTTCCTTTGAATACGGACTGAACAGTCTATGTGGTCCCAGTCCTACATCTTGATTCCCAGGAACGAAATGCATAGGTGTCCCTGGCGGTAGTTTGAAGATTGATCTAAATCGCTGTAGATACAATTGATATCTACGATGGGTCGTTATTTTTGTCAGCACAATGAGCACCGCTTCCCAAGGACGTCAGGTGGACACTCACTCCTCATCGTTGAAGACTCCTCTTCCCCAATTCATCATATCACCGGCTACAATCACCGCGTCGATCCTCCCTAATCTCATGATGACATTCCAACTCTTTCTCATGTATAGATCGGACATCCATACTCTCAGCCTCCTCACTATTGGCGATGAATACGGATATGATAAAGTTGGATGTGGAATCATAGGATCGGAGATTAATAAGACGTGAGTAGGTGTTGGAGGTGGACCAGAGGAGGGTCCGATGGTTTGGCGAAGAAGGGAATCGGGGAAATGACATGTTGAGATCGAGTTGAAGAATTCACCGACCTGTGATTGAGTAGTTTTGTAGAAAACGAAGGAACAGTCAGCGGTGGGGTTCTGTAAAGCGGTTGATGAGAAGATGATGCTCTCTCTCTCTCTCTCTCTCTGTTTGACATTGTTTGGGACCACCAGTCACCTTCTGCTTTGAACTAGCTTCCACCAAATAGGTATAGTCATTTTCATCGTGTACCTCATGGTGGACCTCATTCGTCGACCTCATCAACATGCACTCCCTAAACCCTCACTCAAGTCCTTCCCACTGCCCATCTCAACCGGCTTTCAATCTCTTCTCATCATCTCCAACGGCTCAATCCATCCCGATCTCCTCCTCCTCCACCTCGTCACTAAAACACTCACCTCTCCCCAAATCACCATCACCACCAATCCAAACCTCAATCCCCAAACCAAAGTGGTTTTATTCCGAAGGACCCCTCCTCCTCCTCCTCCTCCTCCTCCTCCCCCTCCGCTACCTCCTCCTCCTGCTCCTACGCCTGATGTCGTCGCTGATGGAGAGGCAGATTTGTTGGGAGAGAAGGTGGGTAAGGAGAGGGGTTTGACCATGTTAGTAGAGCGACGAGGAATGAAGAATGTTGGATGGAAGAGCCAAGAAGGATGATGCCAGACACAGGTGGGTTGGTTGATCGGGTTGAACCTCGTTCTTGTTCCTTGCTGTATGATTTGATCTTCTGGGAGGAACTGTGTGGCTACCGTTCGTTTTCTTTTCTTTCTTTCGCTAGTACTCCTCAACCCCGATCCAGCGGAGTGAGTGGGATATCGAGGTAGCGAGCTGGAGTCCCTTTGTCTATCCCTGGTCGGGTTGTATATATGTTGCGAAGGTTGTTGGTGTTGGTGGTGGATGGTGTAACCAGCAAGCAATTAATTATTTAATTATTTAAAGAAGGGCGTTCGAAGGGCGTTTCGCATTCGATCGTTTTGCATTCAAATTGTCGGGTTGGGTTCGCACGCAAGACGGGATATATGTCGACGGGTGAGATGATGGAGAGGATATCTGAATGATGTATACTGATCCCTAACATGCTATGTTCTGCCTATTGAACTGGAAATGAAACTGAAACTAAACACTAAAAGCGACGGGAGGTTGGTCTCTCCCCGTTCGACGCGTTGCCCAAATTGGCACCGGTCTTAAATGATTTTTCCCTTGTTGTGTCTCTCTACCCGACCATCCCATCCTCTTTCCCTCGTTGGTAAGAAAGGTGATATAGATGTGCTCTTTGCAGGACTAGGCACATTTCATTTCCGGGTATAAATATATCAACCGCTGCTGAACTTTTGCGAACCGACGACCATTCTTCTCGCCGAGACATGCCAAAAAACAAAAGTATCCGGGATGTGGTGGCGGCCGACCATGAGGGATAACGATAATTTGTTATCTCGAGGAGGTTGAATAATAATGTGGTATTGAAACCAAAAACCAGAAACATGAATCATATTGGCCGGCAAAAGTTGGTGTGACCAGGTTAGGTTAGAGGCGATTGATTTTCCATTTGTGAGGGGAAGGTTTCGGAACGCCCTGTAAAACGAACGACGGCGCACCCACCCAATACGCACCCATCTCTGATTCCCTTTCTACACCGCATCGATGCGATTGATGATGATGATGACTGCATCCTATTCGCTTCCCACCCCTCCCCGTCTGATGTAATAATCAACATGTTACCCCTTCCCACGTTCTTTTCGATTGACGTTCTTACCCTCGTGCTTGCACTTGCTTGGTGGCGGAGGGCGGGCGAAATACTCGGACTGAGAAAATAGAAACAGCGTGACGATAAGGCCCAAACCGAGTTTTGGATGACATACCCCCCCCTCCCCCCTCTACCTACCGTACCCTCCTCACCCACCCCTTTTCCCCCGAACTCCCGTGTACATCATCAACATGGTTCCTCGTTCAAATTTTCCCACAGTCGTTTTTTGTTCCCAGGAATGAAACAAAATATTACGTATCGCTCAAGGGGATCCCCAAAGGCCGCCATGCCAGGGAAGGAGGAAAGGAAAGAGAAAGTCAATTGACCAAGACCCAATTTAAAAAAAAAAATCCTCCGCGTGTTAATTGTTGAGCCGAAGGAAGATGTTTCCTTGGCATGGGAAAGCCGGAAACGCAACGGTTTCGGGGGTGGGTGGGTATGTGGGGTGGGTGAATTTCCTCCTCTCGTTCACGCTTCCGCTGCGTGCTGGCTGCCTGCCTGCCTGCCTGCCTGCCTGTTCGGCGGTGTATGCTGACAATCCACGTTCCAAAATTCAATTGTTAACGATCCGTAACAAGATCGTCTATTTTTTTCTTCTTTTTTTTTACATAAACAGATTGTGCCGTGTGGAGGGCTTTAGATAGCGGATGAGAACGATGAATTCGAGTTTGGGAAGGGTAGCTGTCGGGGGGATGTGTGTGTATGAATGTATGAATGTGTGTGTGTGTGTGTGTGTGTGTGTGTGTGTGTGGATTGAAAATACTATATCTATCTCATTCCAATAACCACCCATTTCCTCCTTCTCACATTCTCGACCAACTTTCCTCATCAACTCGGCGATTCGGGAAGGTAAGGAAGGGGCGCATTCCTCTCCCACCCCCCCCCCCCCGCCCCACCGTGTTCAGGAGGACATTTTGCAATTTTCCCTTCCTCTCGGCTCGGCTTTCCTTCTGCTGTGCGAGTTGATCACATATTTTTGGGCTCGCCATCGCCATCGCCATCACCATCGCCATCACCATCGCCATCGCCATCACCATTGCCATCACCCCCATCGACCCCTTCCCTTCATCACCATCTCGTCATGTCTCTTGGTAAACCGAGGTGAGTGCGACGGGTCAGGGGGGGGTCCGCGGCGGAGTTGAACGCGTGACGCGCGGGTAATGACGGCCGTGGCGTGAGTGGGCATGACGCGTGGCAGTGGCGGCGGCTGTGGGCGGCGGCTGTGGGACGACGGGAGCGCGCCACTCGAAAGCGCGTGCGCTTAGTCGTCCGCTAGTGAAAAAAAAAAAACAACAACAGCAAAGGAGATCGACTTCCGCCACCGAACTCTCGTTGTGTCGCCGCCACGTCTCTTCCACGAGATTACCACATGGCAACAACAATATCACTGACAACCCCGATTCAACCCAAACCTTCACCATCACCATCACCACCAGCTCATATCCGTCCCGCCACGACATCCTAGCTCCATCCTCACAACTTCCATTCCCATCCCATTTCCTCAATCCAACTTCTTCCTCTTCTCGTCCCTCTTGGAATTCGTGCGATATCTCAATTGGGTATCATCCCTCACGAAACATCTTACCACCTCTCGTCTTTAGTGGAGGAGGAGGAGGAGGAGGAGGAATAAGAAGACGAAGAGGAGAAGGAGGTTTGGTAGGGTTTCCACACTCGTCCAACGAGAACATCACTTCTATCACATCTTCCTCATCGTCATCCGCTTCTGAATCTATCAGTCGGAATTGTTGTCAATCACCGTCGTCGACATACGGGAACACGTTCGAAAGACCATCATCATCATCTTATCGGCGCGAACGAAGAGGTGATCATCATTCATCATCTTCTTCTTCTCTCGTATCGTTAGAAGCTCAATACGCTTCTAGATTACCTCCTCCTCCTCCTGTCTACTCGGTCAAGCAGGAAATCGAACAAGAACGTTCGTTCATCCCGATATCATCGAAAATAACAACAACAAAAATAAAATCATCAACAACAAGAAGAAGGATATCACCAACGTCACCTTTTGCCTTCGTCGTTCCTCCTCAGTTTTTATTTCCAACACCACCAACACCTCTAATACAATCCCAACAACAACAACAACAACAACAACAACAACAACAACAACACCAATCGCCGCCACCACCACCACCACCACCACTGCCGATCAAACCACTATCCTCTTCCATCACCTCGAGAACATTACCACCTCTCTTCTCAACTTGGCATTCCTTCTTACCTTCTCCATCCCCTCGACAATCATCATCATCGGTATACTTGACGATGGATTCCGATATCCCTTCCGCGACACGAGCAACAAGATCTTCACGTAAACGTAAGCTATCAGAAGAAGTCATCGATCCTTCACTCATAGCTACGGAGAACGAAGAAGATTTACATTCCGGTGGTTCACCATTACGTATGCTTCCTCCGATCTTAGCACCACAACAACAACAACAACAACCATCCGGTGAAACGTATCCTTTAGCATCTCCGTCTATCCCAACTTACGAAGAAGATCTTAAAAGACGTGGTGCAGCTTTCGATCCTAGATCGTCGTCGTTGTCATCATCAGCCGCTTCTCATTTGAACATCAATCCAGCGTTGATGGCTCAGATCGATGTTACTGCCGGTAATAATGAGATGGGATCAGGAGTAGGGAAAGGTGGCGGTGGAGGTGGTGGTGGTGAGGTTCATCCTTCGAATTGGTGGATGTCGTCCTCGTCGGGAGGAGGAGGAGGAGATCGTCGTGATCCACCTGGGTTATACTCTGGTGGTCGTTCCAATGAATTCCCTCTTGTCAGTGGTGGTGGTGCTGGTGGTGCTGGTGGTGATCAAGAACGTGGACAAGATCGACCATTCAACGTTTACCCCGGATCCAATGGTATTCCACCTCCTTCTCAAGGTATCACAGGTGGTGGTGGTATTACTTCATACGGACCTGGAGGATATTCACAAACAGACGGATACGCTAGAACATCAAGATCTCCTCATCCTGAATCTCCCAATCTAGACGGTACACATTCTCCTTCAGGTTCTCAAACAGGTGGAGGTTATCATAACCTTCCACCTGAGACGAGAGACGCTTTGAACGCTGGCTCTCAACCGTATTCCAGGAGTCCAGAACTTAGAGTCAGTCATAAATTAGCGGAGAGAAAGAGGAGAAGGGAGATGAAGGATTTGTTCGATGAGTTGAAGGATCAATTACCGGCTGATAGAGGAATGAAAGCTAGCAAGTGGGAGATTTTGAGTAAAGGTGAGTTGAGGAAGGAATAACGCATTCCTCTTTTAAATTCCAAGCAAAACAGCCTCTAACCTTCTCATTCACTTATCAGCCGTCGACTTTATAAATCACATCAAACGACAGAACGTTGACATGGCACGAGAGATAGATGGTCTTCGTCGTGAAATCGATGGGATGAAAGCAGGAGCTTACGCCGCCGCAGCTGCAGCTGCCGCCACAGGTGGAGGAGCTTATGCTCCACCTCCTTCAGCTCCTTACGTATCTGGTGGTAACTCCGGAAGTCCTTCGTACGCTGGTTTCCCGACAGGTGGAAGTTATACCGCTGGGTCCGTTCATGCAAATCTGCCACAGAGCAATACAAGAACCAATAACTCATCGTAGGAAGGGGAAGAGATTATCAATGTCGAAAGTACCGGGGGTGTGTGGGGGTGGTGTGGAACACAAGCGATGGGTGTACGGGCTCGACAACTTTTTTCTTACCACCGGTCGGTTGTAACTACCTTCTCTCAGACTATCGCCCTCCAGGTACAGTTCTGTCGACGAGTCACCAAAATATGTTCTTATGCAATCGTCGATCATCGAGTACGAGTACGTCGTGGTCTTTTCTGTTGTTGCTTTCTGCAATCTGTCAAGAGAAATCATAGCGTCATGCTAAAGATGATACAAAGTTGGTCAGATTCTCCAATATTATCCACTGTATTGATGGTTCGGCCTGGGAGCCATCCACTTCCGTATCCTCTGGCGTGTCCTCTGCCACCGCGTCGCGCGTTTCTAATGGATACAAAGAGGGGATCAGCATTCTTTGAAAAGCGTTCTTATATTTGTCCAGCAGCACGCACCTGCTAAGGTCTTGGCAACATCCTTGAGACTCTTCCCTCTCCGTTCCAGCAACATCTTGGCGTGGAGCATGGCCTGCGACAGAGTAGAAAGCACCTCGTCAGGCTCTGTTGTCGAACTCAACACTCAATACCGAGTCACTGCACTCACTCCGTCGTACTCCATGCACAGCCACGCCAGCACAATATCCGCGTTCTGCAACTGGTTGAGACCAGAACTCAGCCGCCGGAGATACCATTCGTCCGTTTCGATATCCGTTATCTCTTCGTCGTTTGCCAGCATGACCTGCGGTTGAATACGTGGGAGGATGAGTACACCGTTAAAACCGTCAAGCAAGCCGTGTTGCTCCCACCTGTCGCTCCAATTCGATCTCCTTCTCTACCGGGGCCAGCCTATTCTCCGCACCGTCCCTGAGTTCCATCAACCTATCTATTTTCTCGTAGGAGCCCTCGATGAACTTCGCCAACAGTCGAAGTCGAGGCGCACTTTCGGAAGCAAGGTTCTGGAAAAGGGAGACCAGGATGCCGAGGAGATGCTCCTCGGTCTCCGATTCTGGTATTGACTCCAAGGCAGAGAGCTTCGATTTCTTTCCCATACTCTGAAAATGAGATGAGCGAGTCAACACCGCGATTGAATATAAAAAAAAAGCAGCACCACTCTCACCTTCCCCATAAACGCCGAAAAGAAACTGCTCAATCCGAGATCTTCGACGAATTTGACGCAATTTTCCGCTCCCTCTTCGGTTTGCAAGGCATAGTCCAGAGCTTTGATAGCTCTTAATGTAGACATATTTTTCTCCCTGTCGGTGCAAGTCCAAGTGAGATTCCCACATGCATTCTTGTCACGAAACTCCGCATTCTCACTTCATCATTTTGACCATCAACTCGATTCCTTCAGCTTCCTCGAGCAACTTTTTGCTGTCGGGCTCAGCTAGAATACCACACAGGGCGTTGAAGCAGTTCTCCATGAATTCTGCTTCTTCCATATCACGAGGATCTCTCCAGCGGTATTGCTGAGTAGGGTTTGGAGTGCAACTGTCAGCTTCGACGCTCGTCCAGACGTGTCGCGCCACACCCACCGACAAGACCTCTAAAATCTCATTCATCCCCTGTGCATCTCCCACTGCCAACCTGACATTCCTATCCTCCTGACATAGTACACTCAACACCTCGCTCGCATAGAGTTTGTTGCTATCCATCTCCTTTTGACCGATCCTCTTTCTCAACCACGGTATCAACTCCGTCGTCTCCGCCACCTGCCTCGCTAGGGGTGGAAGGAAGGACAACAAGGATTCAAAGATTGAAATGATCTTGTAAACTCCTGCTGCTTCGGATTCTTCTGCTTCATTGAACCGATTAAGATTCGAAACCAGAAGTTCAAGGAGCGAGTTATCCACGAAGGCGGTGATCAAGTCGCCCATCAACATTCTCAACTCTTTAGCTTTCTCATCATCGTCTTCTTCGTCCTCTCCCACATCCTCGTCGATCCAATCATCTATCACACCAATAGCATCAATTGCAATATCCTCGTTCTCGTGAGTGAGAAGGTTAGTCAAGATGGGTATGAAAGTCGGTGAACGGATGAATTCGGGGTAAAATAAAGCGGGTGATGATGATAGAGGTAAGAATTGATGAAGGATGTCGTTGAGGTCCGATTCTGATTCCATGAATCTGTGTTTGAGGAGAGATGTTCAGTAAGGCAAATCATCCTATGATGTGACCTGAGCAATCCAATTCCGCTCACCGCTGAGGCTCATCAGCGAACTTCGCTCTCCCTTCTGTATTTCTCTGTACAATTCGCTCGAATCTCTGGATCAACTTTCGTATATCTTGTACCGTTTGTGGCCCAGATGCACTTGTCTGATGGCGAAGGAGAACAGAGCTTAGGTTTAGCGTTATGCAAAGCCAAAGAAGCCATTTAGAGTTTACTTACTCGAGTATCATCTTTGGCCAGGATATCGAGAATTGTCTATGAAGAGAGATTGATCATGGTGAGTCGGCAACCTTTGAATGCATATCCCCTGATGGGAACTTACGTCTTGGACCTCGCTTGTCCCACCCCCGAAAAATCGACCTCCTTCGTCATCGCCGTCGTCAGCCTCAAAAGTCGGCTCCTCTATACGGCGCAGAAGCAGAATAAACAGGATACCGCATCAGTTCACCAATGCATATCACAAGCGAACCCGTTTTGCCAGGCTCACCTTCATACCTCTCCTCTTCAGCCTCCATCTCTTCATCCTCAACCGTCGCTTCCCTCCCATTCATTCCGCTCCCGGAAGCAACCGGTATATCGGGAGGCAGCATCGGCCCAGGATGTTGTGGTCCTGATGGCCTAGAAGCAGATTTCGAGGCGGTGGCGTTTGGTTTCGACATCTTTGTTATAGAGGAAAGAGGATCGTCGGATTGGCGTTGTCGTTTTGGAGGGTCTGAGACGTTCATTCTGTGATGAGTAATGACCTCCAAGCACGAAATGATGGGAGGGGAAAGACTTACCTGATGATGAACCGTTCTCCACTTTTCGCTTCTGGCCTTGGGAAGGTGGTGTGGACCCTCCCAGGGCAGATGCAGGGAGAGTTGGCATCTTGAATGGACTTGCCATTGCGGTGCGATGATGGCTTGTCGAGGCAAAGTTGGAAGAAGGACCAGGTGAGGGAATATAGGAGCTGATCAGGAGGGTGTAGGTGGATTGGATAGCTGGGAAGGTGTGCTGTCTTCGCGTATATCTATATCCCTGTTGCTCATTGTGATCCGTCAAGCTCTCGTCGCCATCGCTTCCCGCCTTGAGATGAGCACGGACACGGGGAGGATGTCCGGGCTGGGTTCAGGGGGAAATAGCAACCCGCGGATTCCTTCCGCGCTGGGCCCAGGGAGCGAGCGAGCAGAGCATCGTTAGAGTCAACGTCAACGACCATCGTCAACACCACACCATCATCATCTCCGTGTAGTGGTGGAAGATTCGATATGGAGTACACTCCCGAACAGCAGGCAGCCGCAGTGAGTCTCTTTTTTGCTTCTTCTTTGAGCCAGGGATTGACTGCTACCTGGTACTATCCCCTGTCGCCTCCGGCAGTGGGCAGCCGTAAGTGTCCACGTTCACGGGTCGATTCTCCTGCGAAAAGCTACTGATTCCCACCTTCCGCTTCAGTACTACGCTCAACAAGGCTATGACCCCTCCACCTACTCCCAACCGGCGTACCCCTCTGCACCGGCTGCCTCTTCTTCCTCCTCTACCTTCCACCCCTCCAACCAATCAACATATGACACTGAGGTGGCGCAACAATCCCTGGCTTACACCCCAGGTGGTCACGTTGGAGAAGCAGCGGGAGAACATGCTCCAGGTCAATCCAAAGACAAGAAGAAGGCTCAAGGGAAGAGGGATACCGTTATTAGGAAAGCGGGAGGAAAGGTTTGGGAAGATCAGACGTTGCTAGACTGGGATCCAGGTGAGAGAGCAGCTTGCTTCAACCCCTATCAATTGTTGCAGGGCACTCATCGTTGGCTGGCTCTCCTTTCGCTACAGCATGGTTTCGACTCTTCGTAGGAGACCTCTCCAATGACGTACAAGAAAACACCCTAAACAGCGCATTCAACAAGTATGCCAGCTACCAGAAATGCAAAGTCGTTCGAGATAGATTAAGCATGAAGGTGCGTCCCATCTGAGTCCATGAGACGGCTGGCTTTTTAATGACGGAGGTTTTGGCTCGAATGACCAGGCCAAGTATGGATTCATCGCTTTCAAAGATCCAGAAGACATGTTGAAAGCCTGGAAGGAGATGGATGGTGGGTTTTTTTTTACGTAGAGATGCACTTGCTTGTCTACGTATTGACAACCCCATCTCCCAAAGGCAAATACGTCGGCAACCGACCTATTCGACTGATGAAAGTCCAAGCGCAATACGGTGGTACCAACAAAGTCACAGTCGGGGTTCGGAAGGCTAAGGAACTCGACAAGATTGCCAAGAACAAAGGGAAACCTCTGAATGGTCGTCCGACGCCGTGGTAGATGCAAACAAGCTCTTTATGTATACGCGCACGTGTCAATTTTTCATGTTGTCATCATCCGGGGGATCATACCTCGTGAAGGAGACGGGCCGGAGCGCTTATATGCTTCAAGGTCTACAGTATACGATATAATGCTAAGTGAAAGAGGGGGGTTAACGTACAAGGGGGATGCTTTCTATTGCCATCTGGATTGCAGTATTTGCTTTTGTTATACTGTCTCATTTTTGGGGAACATCACCTCTTTCCCCGCTTACGCAGCGATGGTGATCGAGCGGGAGACAAGTCGGCCCTCGCCGCCTCCCTGAGACGAGCAGATGATCGAACTGAAGGTGGATTGTTTTCTACGTTGATAGTGGACTTCTTGCGTCGCGACGAAGCGGTGCCAGTGACGACCTTGGTGACGGGTGTCTTTCGTTCATGTGGGAATTCGTCTGGGACGGAGGAGAGTGACGAAGACGACGTGGAGCTAGCTTGGTTGGATAGCTTGCGCTTGAAGGCTGTACTACCTGCAACGGACGGCGAGGGTTCAACGCTGGCAACTATGGGAGGAACACCCACGTAGTCGACGACGTGGATGTTGAGTCCTTTGGAATCTGAATTTGCCTTATCTTCAAGGTTGTCCATCACGTCAGCTTGAGCGGACAACGGCGGAGATGGAGGAGATTCCTGCAGGATGACTGAGTAGGGTTTCTCCATTTGCTGGCTCTCCAACTTGGGAATAGATCCATCCGACGGATTCTTGTTCGCAGACATCAACCTCATCATGTCTGGATCTTCCGCCACCGAAGGGCCCCCGAAGAACGAGGACTGACCGGCTAGTAGGGCTTGCGGGCTGTCCAGCGACATGGCCGAGTTGGGACCAGACTGAGCGGTACGGGTAGCTGGCGTCTGGAGACGAAGCTGATGCATGGGGTAGGAAAAATCTTCGACGGATGATCCTTCAATCTGAGGTGTCACCTTGTCGCAGTCCATACCGTGCACTGTGGAAGTGTGAGACTGCGCATCGATTGAGTGCTGATTCCGTACGTGGTGTCGATAGTGCGGGATATCACTGGACAATTCCAACGACTCGCCGCCAAGAGCTTGGTCGTCAAGCCACGAATGATGCAGCGCGTCCGTCAGCGACATCCTTTTTGCTGGATCTTTGGCCAGGAGACATTCGATGAAGTTTATGCCCAGTTCACTTATGTTGTACTCGCGCAGCAGATCGTAATCGAAAGGTTGCTCGACTCGTTTCCGTATTCTTACGTTGACTGGCTCATCCGGGTCTTCGTCGAAAGGTAGTGCGTTCGTGAGCATGCTGTAAACGATGACACCAACAGACCAAGAATCGACGATGTTCTCGTATCCCGGTTTAGCGGCGGTCTGCATGACGACCTCGGGAGCTAGGTATTGAGGCGTGCCAACCATAGTGCGAAGTGCCGTACCTTCGTCGACCATCTTGGCAAGACCAAAATCAGCGACCTTGATGATGGGTGGCTGATCGCTACTGAGGAGAATGTTCTCCGGTTTGAGGTCACGATGAGCAACTCCGAGTGAGTGGGTATACGCCATCGCTCGACAGATCATCGTGGTGACATGTGCCGCCTGCTGTTCAGATAATCCCGGGCCTGGATCGGCGTGCTTCATTATGTACGACAGAAGATCTCCGCCGTCGACGTACTCGAGTACGAGATAGATATGTTGTGGGTCATCGAAAACCTCGATTAGACGACAGATGTTCTCGTGGTCCAGAGACTCGAGGATCTGGACCTCGCGGTCAAAGAGTTGGAGGGTCCTTGCGTTGTTTGCGAATCGATGGCGTGTGATGCACTGTAGTGAAATGTCAGAGTCTGCGTTCACTTGAGTAGAATATATTATCACACGCCACACTTACCTTGACAGCATAGACCGCACCTGTCCTCACCTCCACTGCCTTCTTCACCTCTGCGAACGATCCACTGCCCAGCGTCTCAACAAAGGTATACTTTTGGAAGATTCCTCCTACTTCCTCTAATAGCTCCCCTTCCTTCCCGACCGACCTGTAGATGTAGCGCACATCATGGTCATCCAACTCTCCCTGCGCGCCCAGGGAAATCTCGTCTCCATGTTTCAATATCTGTCTATGCGGCGTGTTTTCTATACGCTTTCCATTCACCCAAGTCCCATTCGAGCTTGCCAGATCCTCTATATAGACAATTGGTTCACTCATTCCTGTTCCACTCGCGCGGTCGTCAAACCGTCCTATCACACAATGACGGTTTGATACTCGTCGTTCGGTGAGTACAATATCATTAAATCGTGGTGCTGGACCTCTACCGATCCGAGCGATGCCCGAGGTGCCGGGTAATTCAGGTTGATACGATGAGCCATAGTGGGTAGGTGGGAGAGGCCAAGAGAGCTTGATTGGTTGGTGCTGAACGTGATGACCGCTGGAAGAAAGAGGATTGAAGACGGCCCCTTTAAACAACGAGAACTAAGCAATCAGTCGCTTGATTTCAGACCGATACATCGTGGTACATTCAACTCACAGTACTTTCTCCTAGGATTCGCCTGACTGCTCATCATCAAACTCTCCGGCAATTCCTCGTCCAACTTCACAGGGTCCTTCTGAGTCTGAGAGAAGTCGTAATCCTGTGACTGTGATGATGGTGGGGATTCCACCGCCCTGCTGCCTGCAGGCAGAGGTATGGGAGGCGGTGCCATGGACATGATGAGACACCGTCGTGAGGAGAAGGTTGGAAAAGAAGAGAGGAGACGTGTAGATAAGACAGAAACGTGAGATTTATTCAGTTGTAGCGAAGTGCTCGGAGGCTCGATCCTTCGGCTTTTTTTCCTATTGTTGCGCTTGCTATTGTTGATAGCACACCGTCATCCAATAGCTTCTCGGATTGTTCTTGCGGCTTTGACTGAATTGGGTTGGAATTCTCCGATCAGCTGAATCAAAGGCAACGCGGTCTCTTGTGAATTTCTGAACGGTTTTCCACGGTCTCCCGATATTCAAGCCCAGGTCTCCATCGCATCTGGACGACGACAGGGATGTGAAGACGACGATGTTGGAGAAATGGGAGCTGCGGATGCGTCGTTGGTAATGATACATTGGTTCCTGATCGCGCCCCAAGCAGTGTAAGTACGCGTCAATCCGCGGTTTTGCCGCCATTTTGGGAGGTGTCGGAGCCCCACCAGCTAGCATACACCAGAATGCAAAACCTCACATGTCAGCTGCGAACTTATTGACATCTACAGTACTCTCAGACTAAGTCTGAAATAGTTCGGCTGCCAATGTTGTAGAACCCAACTAAGAAGCCAAGCCTTTCCAGCGTCGGAAGTAGGAACTGCATATGATATGAGCTGGTCAATTGCTACACAAAATCTTTCAATGCCTTGTTTCGGAGAGAAGTTGATGATTCTCTGTTCAGGTTTCTTCCAACCTCATTTATGAGACTTGGGTTGACTTCCTCAGTGAATTATTGGTATTGAAGAAGCAATCTGATATCCGGCCCAATCTGACTGCCCTCTTCTCGAGGGCTGTAGCACCGTAAACCCAAAGGATGATTGCTCAGTGCAGTCGGCAGGCTTGTTGCCGAAGATTCTTCCTGTAATGAGTTGAATCCGCAAAGCAATACACACTGACCGTACCTCCTACTGCGGGGCAGAAGGCTACAATACAATACCAGCCTAGAGGTGGTGTTGTATTTACTGTCATATGAAAACTTGACATATGGCAGGATCAAATCGTCAACGTTTCTCCCAGTGTTGCACTTGCAGCTCAATACCGGAGAATTGGTTCAGTCAGGGACCCATGCGCGAGGCCTGTGCAAGTCCAGCCAACTCATCTGAGCATTGGCAGTCCATTACTCCCACTGCGGAGAGCTGGTAATGGACTTTCAGAGCAGACTACTCCCCAGGTGTGCTTCACATCTTCGAAACAAATCAATTGACCATCAATTACACTGGAGGTGGCAAACAAAGTGGTGGCTCAAAGATCATACTCTCGTCATCGCTGTCGACTAGAGTATTAGAACCTGCTGCTTCCATGTCCCTCTTGACAACCGGAAGGATTGTGAGAAGGGCTTAGGAAGAGATAGAGTGGAAACTGAAGATTTGGGGATAATGGTAGCCAGCTTGCGAGCAGTCGATACCGCAGATAGGAGATACTCAGTTCGGTATCAAGCCTCAATGGAGGAAGGGTTGTCCTACCCTGAGAATGAGGAAGGACTGTTACTGCAACCACGCGCTCCTGAAGGAATTCTGGACGTGGGTAGAAGGGAGTGGTATCAAGCTGTTGAAATTCGAGGAGGTAAAATATTGGAGAACCGTTGAAATCGCTAGGCCAGCTTGAATTGAATTGTTACGCGTTTTCATGCGGGCCTCAAGGAACCCAAGTTGTTGAAGCAAGTTCCTCCAACGACAATCACCTCACTCGCATACTTAAGACCTGACCTCACCACACCGCCACAAAGCTTGCTCTTACTCACAAAGAGGGTCCCGCAGACAACGACGCCCCGGAGACCAGCAGTACGGCAGCTTCCTCGGCGCGATAGTCATCATGGCAACCTCCGGGAATCATCCTACGCTGGATGTGGAGCAGTTCACCACCTTGCTTGCGCTGCTGGAGCGGGTGCGGACTGAACAGCATACGGAAGACGATCTCAGACCACTTGAGATCGCTTTGGATAACTGTATGCCATGGCTGGAGAGTTTGCTGGACCTGGACGGTCCCAAACCCGAGTATCGAGCTGATATGGAGAAGGGTGAGTTGGCTATTCAAGACCCAACCGTTGCATTCACTGAAATCGCATCGCAATACCTTCAGGGAAAGGCAGCGTATATGGACCAGAGCGCTTCGACCAAATCATAGCACTCTCCGACTACCTCCACCTTTCTGAATTCCTATGCGCATCGCTTCTCGAATCAGCTACAGAATACGGTCCACGCATTTCACGGGAGGCCTTTCCATCTGCTATCATCCTTTACCATCGTTTCCGACAAGACCTACTGAAGACCATCCTATGTATCTGGGAAGCAGGATATTTGTTACCGGAAGATGCTGCGACGCGGATTATTCGAGCTTGCTGCGATCAATGGGAAGACGCCGTCCTGGGAAATACCGAGTCTAGCAATTCCACAAGCAACATCACGGAGAAGCTCCTCCGACTGATGGGCAAGCTGCAAGGCGAGATGGACGAAACCATACCGACTCCCAAGCGATTGCCAATCGTTCCCAGTCTACCAGAAGCTGTCAAAATAGATCAAGTAAAGGCTTTGAGACGAGAGCAGAGAATGGTTATGCGTATTCTACACATGCGAGCTGTCACGGAGAGTATGGGATTTGATGAGGCGCTCTACTTGGTCAACTGGTTGAAGAGCAGAGGATCAGCGGATAGTGTGACAAGGATGGCATACGCGTGAGTAGCGGCTGGACAGGGCGACAACAAAGCATCTCCCTAACTCTTTCGTTCCTTTCCTCCTGACAGAACCTACATTGCTGTGCTCTTCCCTGAAGGTACAACGGCTGGTAGAGGGAAGGCGGCGGTGAGTCATGCGAGCTCTTCGGCAGTATCAAGAGGGAGCTGTAACCGTATCGCTGGGTTCATTCACAGACGGAGCGAGCTATTCTGATATTGCAGGATCCCCTGCAAGTACAATTCCTGCAAGCCATCCACGGTCAAGTTGTAAGTCTCATAGTTTTTGTTAATTCCTGAGGGCAATTCGCTGAGTCTTCGAGTTTATATCTCCCACAGCTCGCTTCAGACCAGTGGCAATCCCAGGATCTCAGCAAAATGGTACAGTGGCAATGGTGCATACTTTTCCACACCTTGGCACAGGCTGCAGAACGATTAGAGCGAGACCGACGCGAGCGAGAGCGAGTGGATCGATCAAAAAGCGACTTCGGTAAAACATGGGATATACTTCTCGACAGGAAGTTAGTCGATTCCATGACGGAGAGAGTCATCGATAGCGGGGTATTCGAAATCCTCGGAGCATATTTGGCGGCTTTCCCGACCCTCAAGCGCGGAGAGTTCCACTGGGTTTCGTCAGAAAATGAATCGATGCCATCGGATATGTGCGACGAATGGCCGTACGTAGAGGGCGAGTTTGTCTACGAAGCGCTGACAGAGGTGGACCGCTCCATCCACTGGGCCATTACTGTCAATCACCCCATCAAGAAAATGAAAGATCGCGAGGAGGATCAGGAAGACGCTGCTCGGACGCTGGAAGAGGTACAGGCGGTACCACAACATTTCGCGGCTCTCGCCGCCCTCGTCATCGAACTCTATCAAAGACGAATGCCAGATCTCGATCAACAGCTTTGGACTGATGCACGCTTCGTCAGTCTCGTTGCTGACTACGCCGCGCGACAGGATGACCGAGCCCTCATCTACAACCTCCTCTATGTCATTAGTCAAGGTCCCGAAGGCGCCCGCTTGCTTCATGATGCTCTTGCGAAGAGGCATGTCAAGGATTCTAGCTATGCTGAATTGTTTGACGTTCTCAGGGAGGCCAGTCGGCAGACACCACTTCTTACGGTCACTCAGGCTGCGCATTATCAGATTACCCAGTTACAGCTTAAAGCGCCGCCAACATCGCAGCTCCAGGACCTACGAGAGGAAGAATCTGACACGGTTATGGCGGCCTGCCGTCTGTTAACAACGATCGTGGAGCACTACCCGCACCTGGCCGGCGCCATTCTTACCGACCTGAGAGAGCAGCAGAACGATATCTTATTTTTTCTTATGGCTCTAGTCAACCGAAAACTCCCTGCCCCGACTCTCGCTGCCGTCATCGACTTGATCACTGCTTTTGGACGCTCGATAGGACAGTCCGCTAACTACGATGCAGCACGGAGAATATTGTTGGAACTTGGTCGCCTTGAAGTACGCACTGCGAAAGCACGGTCTACCCCTTCCCTGGGGGTCATATTCAATCGCCCAGGTGGCTGGCTCAAGGCATTGGAGGATACAGACACCGACAACGGTGGCTCGCTGGCATGTACTGCCCTTGTCAACCTGTTTGCGTGTATTCTCGCGGCCCAAGAGGACTGGACAATGAGTGCCATGAAATCAGGAACGGCTTACATATCCGGATCTAGAAATCCGGTCACTAGCGACATCCTCAGTTATGTGCTAGAGGACGTCGTGTTGCGTGCCCGAACGCTGGCTCAGACGGCAGGTGGATTTTCTGCAACAGCAGACCTATCAACAGCGATCTTTGACCTTATGAGACTGCTGCTGGCCAAATATGACCTGCAAAGTCTTTCCGAATGGTGCAGCCCGCAGCAACCCAACATAGGTCGCATCGGATTAGGACATCTCGCCAACGCTGTCGAGCAACCCGGTGCGGAAGTTTTGCGGTGCTTGCTAGGAGATACGGAAGCATACACGAGTGTCATGAGCGCCGCTCAACTGGGACAGAGTGGTCTGCAGTTAGCACGAGGCATTAGGGCAGCCCAGATGGTCGAATCGTCTCTTCGCCTTGTCAACTCGGTCCTTCGGAAACAGCATGCTTTCATTGTTGACCTACAGGAGAACTTTGCTCGAAGTGATCTTCCTCCGACAGTAGTCTCATTTGCAGCTCGAACCAACGTACACTCGCTGGACCATCGCCTCTCAGTGCAACCGGACAGAGTCGTCGCAATTGCAACTTATCCAGCCCTTGAGGGTCACGACTGCATCGCGTATCTAGCCATTCAAATCCTCCGCATGCTTGGAACCTCGGCTCACTTCGGCTCAGCGTACGTGGCTGGAGGCATCCAGACGCGTGGCAATCGACTTGCCCACTTCATCTTCTCCTCCACCGAGTCATGGGTCATCCGTGCAGGCTTCATCGGGCGCATTGAAGCTGTACCGCTGGTTCCATCTACACCACACGACATTGTCGGTACCACAAATCGGCTTCTAGCAGGTGACACTTGGCGAGAGCTGGACTCACTTCCTCTAGAATGGCTGATACACTCCTCAATCCTCGATCTGTTGCTCGAACAAACATCTGCAATAGACTCTGGGCCAACTTTTGCTCATTATCTTCTTGGATATTACGCAGAGGGTGACAGGTTCAGCAGCCGACTGGCTGGACCGAGGGAATCGATGGCCCCGCGAACATGCTTCCACTCCATGATCAGCCAGCTCACGGAAGGTCTATCTCGGGCCGATGTCGTTGATGATTTGGAAGACGAGCCACCATATTTCGTCGAGACAGACCCTTTTCTCGCTCACAAGACTCTCCTGGTAGTGTATCAGCTCGCCTCTCAACCCGCCACGAGCACGACTACCCTCAAATACCTCAGGAGTAACGAGGACTACGTGTATCGATTGCTCAGATACATGCGACCCCAGCCAGCTGAAGGGCGTCCCAGTGACGGAACATACGGCGAACTGCGATACACGGATGGTTTGGAAATGCGCACGACCGCGGATACCCTCGTGTCATCTATGCGTTATCACTCAGTAGCTCTTGAGTTGGCGGCTCTCGAATTGCACACTGTCCGTGCAAACAGCAAGGATGCGACTCACATTGTCAAAGCATTTTTGGAAGAAAGCTCTATCACCGACGTCGACAATGACCATGTGCGTCCGGCCGCACAGGATCAAAGTGTTTCTCTTGCAATGGAGTGTCTACTTCGCTGTCGACTTAGCTGGCAAGACGTCCGTGAAGTTAACTTGCAACCTCGATTCTTCGTCGAGATCGATTGGGCAGCTTATCGGGTCACAGGCGCCGACGGTCTTGTGGTCTTCGACATACCTGGATTGCGACGGGCAATGAGCCTCGAGGAGGAACGTCTTCGCGTAACGACAAAGATCCGCCAAGAAGACAACGCTCAGATCCAATTCGAGCGGGACCGGATTCTCCAATCTCTGGCAGCGAAGAATGATGCTATTCACATCGCTGCATCATCTGCGGGTCTATTAAGCGGTTGGGCGCAGCTCTTGGATGTGATCTTACAGAAAGCCTTTGATATCGTGCCAGCGGACAACCGGCAGACGGTACTCTTCGACCTCCTACGGGGCAGTTGCCGGTGGTTGCTTACCGGAGGAGAAGGATCAGTAATCTTCGAGCGCACGCTCTGTCAGGAAGTGCTTTCTTTGGTGTCCACCCTTGTCGAAGTGGTCATCTCACAATCGGTCGCTTCTTCTGGACCACCTGTCAAGCAGCTGGTTGAACTCTTGCAAGACATCGTCACCGCGACATCAGGTCAAGTCGACGAACTAGCTAGGGGATACCTACATGTCAGTATGATCAAGCTCGTCGACCTGGCTGTGGAAGCCCAATCTACCGATTTGGGGCTGACCGACGGACCCGAGGCCTCCTCTACACTAGCGCTTGAGATGACCAGTCTGATCAATCACCAGCGTCACAAAATCATTTCCGATGTGTGTAGGGATGCTTTCGGAGGATTCGAGGTCTGGAAAACGGTCTCGTATACTCTATTGAACAGCTTGGTACATCTCACGAGATCAACTCGCGATCAAAAGCTAGTTTCTCAGCTGCTCAGCGATGGATTCGTCCTCAACTTGGTGCGCACTATACCTGTTAGCGATCTCGAACTCCGGGATGCCTTACAGGTCGATCCGGGTGAGTTTTGCGTGCCTGATGTGGACAATATATCCTGACAGTGAACGAAATGCAGAGGGTCTTGATCCTATCTACGCCCTCGAAGCCAAATTCTCTTTACTACAAGCCATCGCTCAAAGCCAACTTGGAGCGGACAAGCTTGTCAGTGAAGGCCTCTTCGAAATTTTGGGACGATGTACCTTCATCGGCGCCCGACCCGATGGTGCAGAAGCCGTTGCAGGTATGTTGCACACCTGCAGTTTCAGCCGAACAATACTCGCTAGGCGCTAACTCTGCGGCCATCCAGACGCCGGAGCCTACGTACCATGTCCTCTAGAACGGTACTTCCAGGTGCTTCTTCCTGTCCTTCGACTCAGTGCATCTGTCATGGTCCACGGTGACAGCAACGCCAGCAAGCGAGTGAGTGGTTTGCAAGCAAGTGACGTTCTTTCACTGATCCGCTCTACTGTCTTTCTCAAGGCTCTTTCCGGATTTCTCAGTGCCCATCGCGAAGTATTTCTCATGTTTTTGCGGGAGCGGCCTACGCATTTGTTCATCGGTTCGATTGAAGTGCTGCAGCTTCTCGTCGTCATGGTACATCGCATACAGGTTAACTTATCAGATGCTGACAAGGTGAATTTAAGCGCCGAAAATCTGATTCGCCGTGCTCATCCATTCGTCCCAATCAGTACTCCTCTGATGGGTTTCGAGGGTTTCAAGCTGCCGTGGAAACCCTTGGAGCCAAGTTCCTCACCGACCAATGGCAGCAATTGATCCGACCGCTTACTGTGGAAGAGACCCAAGCCTTCAACGGCGTTGCCGTGAATGGTAAGCCAACCCAACCCACAAGCTGTAAAATGGCTGTAGCTAACGAGTGGAAATTGCTACACAAAGGCAAAGCGGATGGAGACGCATTCGTTCGGTTGGCCACATCTGCTGTCAGTTCTTTAAGGGAATGGTTGCTGCTTTACTTCGTGGTCACAACTAAACCGGACAGTGAGTTGCCGACCGACTGCTCTAACCCAACCGAAACGATGATCACACTGAGTTAATTCTGCAGAGAATGGAGCAATCGACCCTGTCTTTGCTTGCGGATCTGAGAGTAGCTCAAAATGGAGGCAAAAAGGAGCAGGTGAGCGGCTGCCTGATCTCACCTGCTTTCGCACACGTCCTGACGAGCCTTTCGTGCCAGTGTCTTTACCTTTGCTTTCTCAAGCGGGAGATCTGCTTGCTGAGCAAGTGGACATACTATTGGCGAGCTTCTATGATTTTGAAGACATGTCAATGAAGCTTTCAGATGATCGCCATCTGTCAGCGGCCGAAATCGACGAGGTAAGCAATGCGCATGTGGGCTGGGTGGATGCTTGAAGTTTACAGTCAAGTTTCGACAGATCATCGCCACCGAGGTTCCCGATGATGCACCAACGCTGAGCCCTGGAGCGAAAAGGACTATTGCGCAAAAGGCAATCAAACGACGGGGCGAAGAAGCCAAACTCGATCTGGTTGACGGGCTGAGTGAGGCATACTGCTCATTGCGCCCGAAAATCAGACGATTGATGTTATGTTCCCCACAGATTCCGTGGAGAAGATTCTAGTTCTCATGGACAGGCATCTCCGTTTCTACCGAAGTCAACGCGATGCCAAAGGATACGGATATGGCTACATCACAACCACTCAGTCGCAACAGAGAACAGCCGAGCAGAGCGACTGTGACGACGTGGTCCAGGCGCTGAGTCCAACGCTGGATCAGCTTCAAGAGATCGATTTCGTGAGTTAAATTGCTATTCTCCATGTATCATTGCTCCTAATAATCTGCCGTGATTCACTCAGGCCGCCGTATTATATGAGAAAGGGGATGGTATGCAACGTATGCTGCACGGGCTTGTCAAGCGGATAGCGGGCGGACCGGCTTGATGAGATATGATGTCTACTAGACTTATAGCTTATGACATGTAACGAGGAACTTGGGATCGCAAGTCATGAGTATCACACCATACAAAATATTGATGACGAAGATGAGAACGATTGCGGAGGTATGTCAGAGGTATGCAAAATGTTCGCAGAAGGATCCCTGGTACAGGTGTCCCTCGGCTACCACCGCTGACGGCTGCCGTTCGGACGGTAATCACCAGCCGACGGCGGGCGCATGCGGCCGACGGTTGACAAGTTTGCCCAGTTGGACGGCTGATCGCCGTAGCGGTATTGTTGAGGTTCAGAGCGACCAGCGCCCGCAATCTCGTTTTGAGGTTCATCGAAAGGAAGAGTGCTCCGCTGATCCGCGTAATAGCCGGGCGCGGTTCCATGGTTAGAAGAGGATGAGCAATCGCGAGACGATCCAACAGACGGCGTACGTTGTGTGCCGTGTCCTTCCGATCGGGTGTCTGCTTGTCGAGTGCTTGTCGTGTGAATTTTGCCGGTATTGACCAATTCTTGTCTATGCGGTGGATCCGAAAGTGCGTAGGTCTGCTGCCTTGGTGGACCCGTCTGAAAGCGATCAGGTGGTGGATTGTGGTACGCTGAGGGAGGATATGCGTCGGTGAGGTGGGATGAATTGTAAGAAGCCGTGTTGTTGTCCACATAGGCCACACCAGGTGGCGCCACTGCAGCGACAAGGTTGGTGGAGCTGCAAGCGGGACGGGACTAATCAATCATCAGCTGTTCACTCGTTTCCACTTCAATTACATACCTTCCATATGGATCCAAGGAATACGTGCTACCGTACAAGCTGTGCTGCTCAGCAAATGTGTCGACGGAGGGAGCGAGGGGTTGAGGTGGGTACATCGGATAGCCCGGCACGCCTGCTTCGTATGGCATGATCGGAGGAGCTGATTTGGGGGACCTTGTTAGCAAGATGTGCTTCAAAAGCAGCACAGAAGCCGCCTTCACTCACGCAATCCCTGATACCCCGGCATCGTCTCGACTGGCGGCCAGGCGTCATGCTTCTCATGGCCCCATACACTGTTCAACGACTGATCACTCTTGCTACGAATGGGTGCACTTCTCATAGTCCTATTCCGAGTTTTCATCAGCATGTCGTCATCGAGATCTTCGAAAGCGACGTCGGGTAAGGTAGGTTGAAGGTTTGAAGGGACGATTTGACCCTTTTTGTTCCGGATTTGATCACCTTGAGCGAGCTTTTTCTCAATGGCGAGGTTTTCAGCGACGCGTTGACGTTGTCTGCGACGGATGAGTTCGGCAATTCGCTGTTGAGCGGGGTGACGAGGACGAGGATTAGTGGGGGAGGAAGGCCGGGGAGGCCCGATTGTGGGTTCAAGTGACGATCTTACCTTGTCAATTTTGTGGCAGCAATATTCCTGAACATCGAAAGATCGATCAGCACCTTGCTCTGTATCCGAGGAATGCTAATCTCTGCCAAGGCCTCAAACGCGCGTACCTTCAGATTGCCCTGAATATAACAAAGTAGCGGTATATAACAAATACCCGCTGCGATGAGTAGTAACATACTGCCTGCGAAGATCAACACCGTAGCGATCATTGCCAATAACAAAAGCAGAACGGAGATGGAGTTGTCCCAATACGCTGGAAGGTTATTGGTTTGGAAACCGTTGGCTTTTGCGAAGGAGTATAGAATGAGTGCGTTGATGGATTGACGAGGACCATCTGCGAGTATGAGTCGTTTCCAGTCTGTCGAGGAGAGCGGGGGGGGGGAGGAGGGGGCTTGGCGTGTCAGTGAGGAAAATATGGTGTGATTGCCAGCAAACGAATAAAAGAACCATCGGACTCACCCTTGAAAGCGAAAAAGACGAAGAAAGCAAATTCATCCTTCTTCTTTGTCGAGTTGTTGATTTGACAAAAGAAGCAGAAGTTGTCATATGATTCTGAAGGCGAGATTTTGATCAAGTTTTTATTTATTTTATCAGCGTTTGATTCCCTAGCCACTTTCTCTTAGAAGCGGAGGAGTAAAGAGATTCTTTTGAAACGGTCCTTAACTCACTCAGGGAATAGTAATCATTAGCCATGACGTTGGTAAAAGCGTAAGAGATATCTCGCGATTTGATGACTAGTCTAGCTTTGTAAGTTTCGTATGCGAGCTGGGAGATTGTTTTGGATGTTAGCGATCAGGTCATAGGATCCTTGACGTTCCAACCGTCATCTGTGGCATCCCTCCCTCCACCTCTCCTTCGTCTCCCTCCCACCTTCCACCACCTTCCACCACCTAAAACTCACCAATAAAAAACTAAAAATAATACAACCGACAAAGATCCATTTCGCCGTATTGAAAGGAATATTAATCACACATGAATTTGTACATTTCTCTTGAATTGTATTTGTCCAGTGATTGGTAGTTAGCATTGTTATTGCTGTGAATATGTCAAGACAGTAGACGGTGAATGATTTGAGGAGGAGGATGTAGATCCAGAGGTAGCTGTGGGAGTGGGGAGTGGGAGGGGTTTAATGTGTCAATGATGATTAGTTATGGGAACGAACTCGATTCTTTGAATTCGGAAAGAAACTCACCGAATCCTAGTAAACCAATCATTCGTATGGAATTCACGAGTGTTTATAAAGTCGAACTGGGAGAATTCCGTTGTGGGAGTTGTATGAGAGTATTAGTTATCCATGTCGTCTCGAATATCCTTTTTAGCGATGATTCGTTCGCTTGTTATGGTACTTTTCCTCCCCTCCTTCCTCCTCCCTCCACTTCCATCTCATTTCTCCTTCCTTCCTTCCTTCCTTCCTTCCTTCCTCCTTCCTTCCTCCTTCCTTCCTCCTTCCTTCCTCCTCCCTCCCTCCTCCCTCCCTCCCTCCCCAAATCATCAATCCATTCACTCACTTTATGATCCATAACTTCCTCCCTCTTCCATCTCGCCTGACAGCACATGATGAGATTTTAATTCGGATTTGATACCTGTCTATTCGGTCCCTTCCCTCCTTTCCTTTCGTTTCCTTCCTTCCTTCCTTTCCTCCTTGGAGCTCCGCGCCTCAGCTTGTCAGGTAGAAATTAAGATAGATGTAAGAGTGGGTATATCTATCAGACGTTTGGGAGGGATGTTTGAGCTTGGTAGATGAGACGTTGATGTGAGAAGGTGGGAGCGAGAGAGCTGGTGGTTGGTTGGTCGGTTGGCGGAGTAAGGCTGTGTTGTGTTGGTGAGTCGTAAAATGGTAGTGGTCAAGTCCAAGGTAAGCCAGACATAGATGGACAGGAATTTTGAGGTGATGTGGATGCGATGTGGATGTGTTGTGGATGTGAAATGCAAGTGGAATGAGTATGTTGTTGTTGTGTTGTTCTAGTTGTTGATAGCGACCTGCGCTTGTTTATTCGAAAGGATGGTTGAAGTGGAGTTGAGCGGGATATACCAGTTGATTCGGAATGGTTGATGACCTCCAAATGACCTGGATGCCACTGCCGATGCTGATGCTCCGTTCGTCACACTCACTCCGTGCTCGCTCGATGTCACCTCCGACGGAGATTGATTGGGACAATGGACCGCCGCGCTCGGTTCTCGCTTCGCCACGCGACGAAGACAACATCGACGCGTGGAGGGACCGCGGTGTGCATAGCGGGGCCAACTTTGACTTTTGGAATGACGTGGCAATCTTCATCTCTTCTTTCTGCCAACTGCCACGTCAGCACTCCCCCCCCCTCTGTATTTCTTATCGCCGACAACGCTGCCAAGCGCGCATTTACTATCCGCGCGCTTCTATCACGTCCCCCTTCACCCTGGACCGCGCTTCCCTCCCCCCGCCCCCTCGCCGCTTCCCGCCTAGCGCCCATCAACTCTCCCGCGCCGCCCGCCCATTCTCTTGCAGCTGCTCAACCCTGTCCTTTCGTCGATTTGTTCACTCGACGTCTTGAAACCAAAACACATCAAGGTAGGGAAGTTCAAAAAGACATCGATTCAGTGAGTAGTGGTGGTGGTGTTGTTGGTGGCACGCAGGCAGGGAGCAGGGGGATAAGGGGATAAGGGGTCCTAGATAGACAAAGATAGGAAATGCTGACGACTCTTGCCTTTACCATCTTTCTACCTCTCAAATCGAACTTTTTCATATTACTTTCCTCAATAGACATGGGTGTGAGTACATGGACTATAATGAATGGCGAGACACTTCCAACTCAACGTACTTACAATCCCTTCACCCACCCCTACAGCGAGTCATCCGCAACCAAAGAAAGTCCGGTGGTATCTTCAAGGCCCATACCGCCAACCGAAAGAACCCAGCTCGTCTCCGTCCTCTCGACTTTGCTGAGCGAAACGGTTACATTCGTGGTATCGTCAAGGACATCATTCACGACACTGGTCGTGGTGCTCCTCTCGCCACGGTCGTCTTCCGTGATCCTTACCGATACAAGCTCAAGACTGAGACCTTCGTAGCTACTGAAGGTCTTTCCACCGGTTCCTTCATCTACTGTGGCAAGAAAGCAACTCTCAACATTGGAAACGTTCTTCCAATCGCTCAATGCCCAGAAGGTACCATCGTTTGCAACATCGAGGAGAAGACCGGTGATCGTGGAGCGCTCGCTAGGACTTCCGGAAACTACGCAACCGTCATTGGTCACTCGACTGAAGGTGATATCAAAACTAGGATTAGGTTGCCATCCGGTGCCAAGAAGACTGTATCAGGTCATGCTAGGGCAACCGTTGGTATCGTAGCTGGTGGTGGAAGGATCGACAAGCCGTTGTTGAAGGCTGGCAGGGCTTTCTTCAAGGCCAAGTCCAAGAGGAACAACTGGCCTAAGACTCGTGGTGTGGCCATGGTGTGTATTACAACAGGGTTGTCTTTTCTTCTCATCAACGGAGAGACTGACTTTTTTCGGTTTCCGTGGTTTTCCTTTCTTTTTCTTTCCTCTCACAGAACCCCGTTGACCGTGCGTACACGGATCTTTGATGAGGGATCAAAAGGAACATAATGACGGAATACTGATCATCACTCTACATCTTACAGATCCTCACGGAGGTGGTAACCATCAGCACATTGGTAAGGCTTCTACCATCAGCCGATTCGCTTCGGCCGGTCAGAAGGCTGGTCTCATTGCGTACGTCATTCCATCATTTCCCTTGTTCCTTTTCCATCTCTTTTGCTTACATAGAATTTTCTTTCGATTACCACAACAGTGCCAGGCGTACTGGTCTCTTGCGCGGTACTCAGACCGTCAAGGACTCTGCTTGAGCGGCTTGAGATTTTGGATCTTTCGATCTCGGTCATGGAATCTTTTTCTCTCATCAAATCAAGCACCCGAAGAAGAAGCAAAAAAGGAAACCACCGACCTCTTCCTCGTCTTACACGCATCGCACATGGCATACACCTCTTCACCAAAATCGTTGGGGATCCCTTTTCCTTGCCGGTCTGTTGGCGATGCAGAGGGAGTTTCGGCTTCTTACCTTTTGTTTTTGGTTCTGGTGACGATCATGTTGAGATTAGGATTGTAAGCTGGGAGAAAAGGGTCTTATATGATCATTGTCATTGGGGAGAAACGTGTTCAACATCCACTCTGTGTTGCCTGCTACCCGTCTTGTGTGTCTTGGGCCTGTCGTGCTTTGTACGCGCAATACACGCTGGGTAAGTATTCCTCAAAGATTCGGAGCGTGGAACGCAACTTCTCTCGAAAGAATCTTGGTTGCTCCGGACCCCCTTTCCCAGGGTTTTCGTGCGATACACAGGCTCACTTGGAAACAGAACATATGCACTACAATCTACACTTCCCAATCACGCAATTGTGGCGGGTCTCTTCTCCTTGCCTGTCCAAGGCACACACGTCGGCAGGCAGCCGGCTTGGCAATCGATGTGGTAAGACAAAGCTTCATCTCTGAGTGGCAGGGTGGTATGGTCAAGTAAAGATATCCCTACCATCAACGCCGCTGATATGTGCCTATATTCTTGAGGTATATAAAGCCTAGAGACATGCTATGTTACCAATGCTTTTTCGAATCTACCGCAAAGACTGCGTTTTACCCGCACCCTCCCATTTGACAATTTCACCCTGCGTCTCAACCCACACCCTACTCCTCTCATACAGCTTGGCCAGCTCTCCATGACCCAATTTCAACATCCGGTCGAACAGCTCCACATTGCCCCTCTCGAACCAAGCCAAGTACGCAACAACGACGAAGTCCGCATACGACGGTTTGTCGCCTAGGAAGAATGGGCCAGCAGACGACTGGCCTGGGATGGGCTGCAGGAGGCGAATGAGATCCAATAATCTCTCTGAAGTGGTCGCGAAGATCTTTTCAACGTCCTCTGGCGAAGGATAGACCTCCGCCAACGGCTTGCCGAAGGAAATACTTCTCGTCCTGACGAAGTATTCTTTACCCTTGTCATCCAGAATGTCGGCAACCCTCGGAGCAACGAGGACGCGAGACTCCCGCATCGCACCGAATATCAACAATTGCACAGCTCGATAGACCTGGAAGCCAGCGAATCCACCAGGAAAGATTTCAGGATGATTCGGGCCAGTGAAAGTCTTGTCAAGGTACAAGGCGATCGGGAGGGAGTCGTGCAGGACCTTCTGTCCTTTTGGCAGGACGGAGTGAGTGATGGCTGGAAGGGTGTAATCGCTGTTGTTCTCAGAAGTGAAGTCGAGAGATTGCAAGAGTGGCTTGATGTCAGGGTATGAGATGAATGACTCGCGGTAAGGGATGTTCTTGTAATTGAGTACCATCCGGGTCTTGATGGTGTTTGGTGACCATGACTCGTGGCTGCCTGTAAGATCGATGAGAGAGAGTTAGCGTCTGCTCTGAAGGCACGTCGTTGCGGCCAGGTCTAAAGCTTACCCGGCAAGACGGAGGTGATGTCGAAGAAGTGAATCTTGCTGGTTGGGTCTGCCATATTGATAGGGAATGGGAAGATGGATGTTGCCAGTATGGAATAACTATATCCTTACTGCTGCATTGAAACTACCTAACCTACAGTCCCCCTTTCCTTCTACAGACAGTTAGTTGCTTGACAATCTACATTTACATTCCGGGTCCGTGCGTGATCTTAATGGTGTGATACTGGCAGCGAGTGGTGAATCGAGCTGAATGACGTGACGTAGCTTGGCTAACGCGGAAAACATTGAGTGTCATTATCCAATCATATCTCTACAATTTCTACAAACTCGTCCCATGCTCATCCCGTACTTGGTGTGGGCTTCCACCCATCGTCGTCAGAGCCACAGACAAGGCTAGGTGAGTGGCGAGCAAAGCGAGAGTCGTCTTCATTGAGGACTGAGTGAGGTCGTAAGCGGCGAGAATCAGGATGCAGTAATACGTCAGGCTACCGGGGAATGATCCAAAGCGGATGGAGGTGGTGGTCGCGATCTGCAGTTGAGGTGTCAGTGGTGAGATGAATGTACTACAACAGGGCCCATACCTTTAACACAGCTACCAAGATCTTGACTGCCGTCATATCCAAACTCTGAGCAAGCCATTCCCGGGTGTTCACGGAATCGGGTTTCGAGTCACTTCGTTCACCGCGCAGCTCAACGAATACAGAGGACGACGAGTTGAGCACGCTCTAGTAAATCACACTTCGTTTCAGCATGCCTGACAAAAGTCTGATTCGTTTGTCTCACCTTGATGGGCCTAGCTGGACTCGGCGGATCACGTATCCAACTAGAGCGCGCAGGTCCGACCTGCAGGCGACTATTCGATGGTCGCGGCTGGCTTACTATATCGAACTGCGAGCAAGAGGTTTAGCTAAGGTTTACCCCCTCAACCAAACCGTGTACTCACATCCATCTCGGACCATGCCTTCAAGACTTTCTCGGCTGTTGGTCTAGTCCGTGGTTCCAACGAGACCAGCCTCTCCAGCAAGGTCAACACTTGACGAGGAAGTCCGCGACCTTCACATGCTTGGATCACTGCCGGACTTGCTGAGAAACTGTGGGAGAGGGGGGCGGAGATGGTTGAGATAATCGGTATCTACCATGCTGCTTCGGGACGCACCCTTTGTATGCGGCGATTTCGCGCTCTAGCTCAGTGAACGTGTCATCGTGGTTGTACGGTAATCGGAAGAAGAGCATCTTGTGGAGAATTAGACCTGAGCGATGAGATTGTTCATTGAAACTGGCTCAAATACGCCAACATCAGAGGACTCACCCAGCGACCACATGTCCGCCGTCGAGTCGGTTTGACGATACACTCCTTGCGGGTCCGGGAACACCGTCTCCGGAGCCTGTATCTCTGCGCGTCAGAAGGCAGACCCTAAGAAACGACTTGATGTTTGCTTACCATGTATCTGAGAAGCATCGATTGTCAGCCAGGTCTTGGTTCATGCACAATGCACTTACTCCATCGTTCCGGTATGTCCTGTCCTCTCCCTCTTTTGATGCAGCATTTCCTCGGACGTTCCAAAGTCAGAGATCATGGCCGTCGGTCTGCGGAGGCTATCAGCGCATCCACGGGATGTGTGCGAGGCGGTGAGTGTCTCACATTAGGAGCCCGTCGCGTAAATGGAGAAGTACGTTGGAACACTTCAGGTCTAAATGGAGGATGGAATTTGAGTGCTGTGAAGAAGAGCATCCTCCTTGACCAACATGTCTCAGGCGCTTGATAGATCTGAGCCTCACTAGAAATGCCAGTCCCCTGACCACATCACCGAACAGACTCCCCACCTCTTCTTTACTAAGCAGCATCACTGCTCTTCTCTCTTCCTCCCATTTCCTCATTTGTTCCTGAGTAATTGCGCCTTCTCCCCTTGTCAGCTTTGAGCTCGCTCTCCTGGTTCGAAATCGCCTCTTCATTTCCGCGGCATCTAACGGTGGGGACGGCGAGTCGGCGTTGTGAGGTGGAAAGGCACCAGTACCGGGAGAAGGAGAGTGGCGGGCTTCTATGAAGGTGTCTAGGTTACCCGAGTTGGCGTACATCATGAGAACACTGCGGAAGAAAGGGACAGGGCATCTCAGTACGCTTGATGTCGGGTTGAGGAGCACGAGAATGATACTGTACTGCAGCGCTGCGATCGGCGGTCCGAACCTGTTCGCCTCATGTGAGCACTGGCTGGCACATCTTGGCAGTACAACCCACTCACGAGCTAAAGTTGGTCGTCTCGATCCAGACATGATGGTATGGTATGATGTTTGGATGCCTGAGTGCCTCTAACAGCCGCACTTCCCTCAACATCTTGAAAAGGTACGGCGATGATGACCCCACGGCTATTTTCTTGACGGCGTAGTGGCCGAGCGGATTGCCTTCAAGGACATGCTGTTTCGCGATCCATAAGAGAGAGTATTCCCGGTGTTAGAGGTGATTTATTCACCCACCTGGCATAGAAATACACTGCCCTCCGCACCCATCCCTAACCTTTTTTCCTCTAGAAAGAATCTGCTATAATATCCATCCGCCCCTCTCTTCACCTTGTCTGTGCTCTGCTCCTGCTGATCATTCATCGCATGCCGTCTCTCCGTCGGACTTGCTCTTTGACTTGGTCCCCCTTCGCTGGGAGTTAAAGGTCTTATGCGGTCTCCAGGTGGCGTTGATGGACGAGAAGCAACATCGTGGGCCTTTGCGAGGATCCGGAAGTATGGAGGTGTGCGATGTAAAGTTGTGGGATCAGGAGGAGCAGCTTCATCGATAGGGTGAATTTCTGCAGGGGGGAAGGACGAGGGATCGAAAGCGAATGCAGAGGCGCTGTGTTGAATGTTGGGATGAGATGCGGATGGGTTGAAGGATGGTGGAAGTCGTTGGTAGCAATATGGACAGAGGTCGATGGCATCCGGAGGGGCTTCGGGGATATCTGTATGTCTGGAGAAGACAACCTCACCCTCGGGCGACCCGGATGGTCTCGCGAGGGATAGAGAAGCATGGGAGGGTGGTGGTTGGACATCAGTGGTCAGCAGTTGCGTGTCCCGCTGGACGATGAGAGCGTGAGATTCGGGGTGATACAGGATCAATGCGTTTGCTGTGCGACCGATAGCTTCCCAGTCTGCGGAGGTAGACGAGGACATGGTAGATGGCGCATGGAGACGATGAAGGAGATGAGGATGTTATGAAATATAGCTGAATACGATATTGTCGGACAACTTGAACTTTGTCGAGGCCCCGCAATGATGCCACGTCATCAACCTGTCGAGGGCGAGTGGTCGCTGGGAGAAGGATGACCATCTCCATCGACCTCGACGATAGTATAGCTCACCGACATTCACCCAACACGCCATGTCGCTCAGAGCGTTGCTACCACCTCTCCGGCATCTACAACGTTGCTCCCGTTCTCCGTCCACGTCCACCCGCAGATCCCTGGCAGCATCTTTCCCACGTCTCCTTCCAACCTCGGCCACCGTCGTGTTTCCAACCTCGGATGCCTCAATCACCAGCGGAGCGCACCCTCAACCTGTCGACTTGCCGAATGTGCAGCATGATGAGAAGAAGATCAGCTTGGGCTGGCTCGATGGGGTGTGGTCGAGGTTGTGGGTCGAAAACGAGCTCAACTTCGTCGTTCTGCCATGCTCATGTCGCCGATGTCGCCAATTCGCTCCTTGCTTTGCTCAGTCACAACGAGTATCTGTTCGACCATTGCCGATGCGAGAAATGCTTCTACGCGGCAACTAAACAGCGGTTAAAGACACTCTCCGAGGTGAGATAGATTCATTTAAAACCGACGGGCCTGCTCATGCCCGATTTCGGACGAAACCCAGATACCAGCAGATATCCAAGCGACGAGCGTTCGCTCTTTACCCGGTGGCCTGGAAGTGACATGTGAGTATTTGCAATTCTCTACGAGACCAACCACCCTCCATCGAACTATGATCTTCTCCTGCAGGGTCAACGCCGTCACCGCATATTTCATACTTCCCATGGTCTTTCCTGCATCGCGCATCTTATGACCCATCACTGGAACCTCCTGCTCAAGAAGAGTGAGGCTGCACTTATCTATCTCCCACTCTTTAACTGATAGCATGGCCGAACAGGAAGATACTGTGGAACTCTTCAATAGCAAAAGACCCACCCACGATCGAATATGCATCTCTGGTGCCTTCAGAAGCGGTCTCCGAAGAGCAGGCGGAATATGGTGTTCTCAGGTGGTTGAATAAGATTGTAAGACGGTTTCTCTTGAATGCTGTGATCCCAACTTACTCATGGCGGGCCTTCAGCATGATTTCGGGTTTTGTTTCGTGTCTGGCGTACCAGTTTCTCCCGAAGCTACAGAGGCGCTGATAAAGAGGATAGGGTTGATACGGGAAACTCATTGTGGGTCATGCCCGTCGGATTGGAGGACGAATTACTGACGCTACTCACGATTTAGACGGAGGATTTTACGATTTCACGGCGGACTTGAACAAGGGTGACATGGCTTACACGAATGAAGCTCTTCCAGCGCACACGGACAATACTTATTTCGTGAGTATGATGATTTTGAACCGAATTCCAATCCACGGCTGATTGCCCGGCGGGTATAGACGGATCCGTCAGGACTGCAATGCTTCCATCTCCTCTCGCATCCTCCTCCAGGAAATGGTGGCCAGACTCTCCTCGTCGATGCCTTTTACGCCGCCTCCATCATCCAGTCGCTCCATCCTTCCGCCTACGCGACTCTCTCTCGCTTGAGAATACCGTCGCATGCCTCTGGTACAGAAGGCACACTTCTCCGACCCCAAGTGCAACCGGTTCTGAAACACGATGGAGCCCAACTCATTCAAGTACGCTGGAATAATGAAGACCGAGGCGTGCTTGGACAATTCTGGCGACCGGACGAGGTCGAAGCCTGGTATGATGCAGCAAAGAAGTGGGACGAAGCGGTTCGATCTGCCGACGCCGAATATTGGGTCCAGCTGGCTCCCGGAACGCTTGTGGTCATCGACAACTGGAGGGTCATGCATGGTCGATCAGCATTTACAGGGGCCAGGCGGATGTGTGGAGCGTATGTCGGTCGGGACGAATGGCTGTCGAGGTTGGAGACGTTGAAGAGACGGTTTGAGGAGAAGCCAAAGGATGAGGGAGAAGCCGTGGAGAAAGATGTTTGGAGTACTGGATGGTGATTCTTGTATGAGAGTCTACATACATGGAGCGGGGATGATGCCAGTAATTCATCTATGGCAGGTCGTAAAAGTCTATAAAATGCACTTCTCATAATATCTTTCACAGCTGGTTCAAGGCGTTAGCGTCAGGTAAACGGCGAATTTGCAAACCGAAGCTCTCACCTTCCGCTCTGCCATCAACCGCATCGCTCCCTCCCACACCGTGAGAGCCGCCGCATTTGCCGGTGCAGCCCTCAGAAAGACCGGTACAATGCCCTGGTGTCAATGTGAATCAGATTTTGCCCTATCTCCCGCCCGCCAATCTTCGGCAATTCTCACTCTATAAAAATTCTTTCCTCCAGCCAACAAATTGCCCAGCTTTGTCCGGCTGACTTGGTCATTCTCGTGCAAGATGGTCTTGAAAGCATGCCTAGCGTTCATGTATCGTGGAGATCGCAGCCGATCCGCCATGATCCGATTCTTGACATTGTCAGCGGCTAAAAGCAGCAGGGTGAGTTCGGGGCAAAGATCAATACCCAGGATACAACCCACGTAGCGCCGTTATCCAGTACAGGTTACTTGCTAAACCTCCGGACAGGAAGTTGGCCATGGGCTGTGAGACTGCATATGAAGTGCCATCTAGTTGTTGAAACATGCGGTTGAATAGCTCGAAGCCTCCAAACATGCACTAAAGCATGACATCATACGTCAGCTTGATTTACCAGATCTCAACCCCAGACAGACTCACCGCGAAACTGCTGCGGAAAATTAAAGTTGCGCCAAAACCTCTCCACATGCCGAGCGGGCCTTGGACTTGCACGGTTTGTTTGACCACATCGAAGGGATTTCGGAAAAACTCCGCTGGTGCTGCAGCAGAGGTGGAGTAGGCGCGGTATGGGAAGGTGACAGGTATCGGTTGTCCTCCAGGTCGTACGGATACCGAAGGCGACGTCGCGGAGAGCGCACGCTGTTGTTGCAGTTTACATTTGATCATCTCGATCGGATGTGCTACACCGGCGCTGCACATATTGCGAAAATCGTAAGCATCGCCAAAAGTAACATCTTGTTATTGATACTCACTTGGTCCAGCCAGCAAACATCCCTGCTATTGAATGTCCAAGCAGGCTCAGCCGCATTGAATGAGTCCTTGAATCTTTCTCTCCCAAACCGTGTTCCAGCAGAAAGCTTCGGTAGTTGTGCAGACTGTGGTGATCGGAGCCAATGAGCTTTGCATCGCAATCGGAACCACTGACGCACCTTCCCATGAGCAAAGAGTCCGTTAATGCCCAACCAACAGCAGGGACGCTGTGTCCCCAATGAAGTTAGAAAGAGCGAAGAAACCAGCTGATTTTCAGCTTTATATTATGAGTTATCACCTACAACAAGCCCAAATAAGACAGACCTTGCTCCAGCATACAGCTTCCGGAATCCTTCGTGTCTGACCGTCTTTAAAAGACAGTCTATTGCGCCGTTGTAAGCTGCATGAGGTGAGCATTGCATCCTCGTCTTGAGGGTGTCGAACGGATGACCTATGACGAGCTGGTGTGGCGGCAAGGTCAACGACCACGAAGGTCTCGACCAGTAGTCAACGTTGTCACCTTTGTCCACCCCTGTCATGCGTGGCGAGTCAGCCATCTACCGGACGATCACTTGGTCATCCATCGCAACGTTCTTACCGATGCAATCCCAGCCACGAACCCAGCGTACCGAAAGCCGTCAGGTTTGCCCTTGCCCTTGATATCTCGAGGTGCCTCGATTGACACCCGCACACCCTCCAATGGCATCGGCTCGATATGCACGGACGAAGATGCCTTGGATGCCATCGGCAGGAATGCAAGGTCAATGTTTATGTGAATATGTGTGACATGGTATCGCGATGGTTGGCATTTGAAGATCGAAATGCAAGACATGATTATATAATCCAAAAATCAACAATCGCCACTGGCATACCCCCTTAAAGCAAGTGAATACCATAGTCAACAGTTGCGAGGACTCTCTCACAGTCTCATCCTTTTCGCTGAGGGATGAAGGTATAGTCGCACGCCTCAGCTACGACTGTAGTCAGAGCCGTCGTCTGTGCGACCTTGTGATCGCCCTGATGCAAACCTCGCATGTGATTCCGCGCCACCTTGACCATGTTTGGGACGAAACCGTTCGAGCAATGAAAAATTGAGTTGGCGTATTGAGGGGTCGCTGACTAGGTACCTTCATCCGAGAAGATCATCTTGTCTCGGTGATATGAAATCCGCCATGGGCGCGATCGTTGAACTCAAGCTTCGTCCATTTAGGATTGAAATTCACCTAAGGTGTTGTAGAAGGGTGGTGTAGTGCCTCGTATTCGCGACCATCTCAAGGGAACAAGAAGTTGCTGCAGTGCACATCCTGAGTTTTCGGCCACCACGGACAGAGACGACTAAATATTCTCAGAGGATGCCGACCATCCATGTTCTGACAAATTTTGCAAACTCGAGGTTTTCTGCTGTAGTATGGTAAATGTGAATTCTGAGACATCACAAAAACCGTCGAGCGATATGGTGAGTGCAAAGGAGTGAGAGACAGGTCTCTCGCTACACTCAGCCCGAAAGTGGTGATGTTGGTGATCAAATGTTGCATTATACGTGTGAACATTATGTATCTATAACTCTCATACATGTTGCAACATTACTGCGCGGTCATAAGTGCCTGCCCGTCGCGGTATCGGCTGGGATAGACTAGAGGAGATCATATTTATCAGTATTTCAGTCCGATGTCACTACTCCACGGAAGCTTACTTCTTTCAACCCTTCGAGGAAACCAATGATGCCATCGAGCTGGTCTTTGGCAAAGGATTGAACCTGAGAGATCATGGTGATTAATGTCATACAGAGGGTGACTTCCCTGAGCTATGTGAATCACTCACCTTCGCAATCTGTTCAGCTCGAGCTTGTGATACTTCGACTCTCTTGCGGTCATCGGCACTAAAGTCGAATCCTCGATATTCTCCACTCTCTGGAGTGGTGGTGACCGGCCTAGCTATCGTAGTTGGAACAGCGGCCGGCCTTTCCACGTCTTCTCGCTGTATCGCTGGAAGAGCACCTTGGTGCGAAGCCCAACTAACTCTTCGCTCTTGACATTTTGGAGATCGGTGGTACCAGGTAGCGGCCCCAGCTCCGAGGACGAACTGATGTAGTTATCTTTCAGCATTTTAAACACGGTTAGGCTAGGTTTGATAGCTGACCGCTCACCCAGAAGAGGCGGAAGGGAGGTCTTCGATAGTACCTAGGTCCTTGAAGCATAGCTTGAGGTGGTGATGGGTTGTGTGGATAGTGTGTGTATGATGAGTACGATTGCATGGTATGTTGGTGGTTGGCTGTGAGGACCAAGCGATGTCTGGATATCTCCTGCAAACGTTCCTCTAAATACTCGAGGGACTAGTGAGAGATGATCAGGCCTGCCGAACTGCCGCGTTTCCCCGACGTAAGCGTGTCTGCCTTGCCGATTCGGAAGCTTGACAGACATTTTACAAGGAGGACGTTGGACGGTGATGCATGCTTCACGGCGGGGAGGTCATCGCCACCACAGCTGCAGGATGAAAGCGCGCCGAGCCGCCACGCAAGCGCTGAAATGCAATTCGGAGCCGGGGCGATGGGTCGGCGTTCTTAGGGACTTGACCTCAATTGGGTCTCACTCGCTTGTCCATCATGGGTTTACTCGGCAAGATGGTGCATATCGGCATCGATGCCATTCTCATTACGACGGTGCTGTCAGGAATCAAGCGGAGTACCGGTTTGACGTGAGCTTTACTTGACTGCTCTCATTAATTCCTTCTTGCGACTCATCCTGGCTTGCTATGCAGCTTTGCATTGGAGGTGATACCCAACAAGGACCTGAGGCGTGAGTGCAACGATATGGCTGTGACGCGAGGAACCGCAGCTCATTTTGAACTGCTGTCGATAGAATTGGCAAACTCGTACCTGGAGCTCGGAGAGTACACCTTTGACTTTGTAGTCGTCTTTCTCGGAGTAAGTAATGACGACCCAAAACCGTCAGCTGGTGTTTTATCCTGATTGACGCATCCCTCATATCTAGCGCTCCTCTGCCTTCAAGCGAGTGAGATGATATGATATCTCTCCATCCACTCATCGTAGACCAGATTCTACCTTTTCAGAAAAGCATCTCTTGGCCTTCCAGCTTGGACATGTGTTTGCTCGTCTGAACCAGGGCAAAGATGCCATCAACGCAGGACATGAATGTTGTAGCGAACCCCACGTAGGGTATAATGATGATCACAGAGCTGTTACACAGATCTGATGGCAGATGCCGTGACAAGTTTCTGATGGAAATTGATATTTGCAGTGGGATCTACTCTGTTTGACGATGGCCAGAACCCACGAACTCCGTCCCAACCAGATGTTCTAGCAAAGTTGTCTTCTTGGCGGTGCGGTCGTTCCCTTTTCAAATTCTCCGGCAGCTGAATCACTTCAGCCCAACTTCGGAAAGGGCAGTCGGGTCTCAGCTGACTAATCAAGGACAGATCGATCTTGCCATTATATGAACGCCGAACGACAGCAGGTATGCGTATGACCTTCCTTGAAGCTCAACATGCCGTTTATCCCAAAAGACGAGCAGATAGCATCGCTGGCATCCCTTCTGGAACCAGCTTCATATTCCAACGCTCAATACGTCCATGCTCTCACTCGAGCGGACGGAAATCTGGAGTTGGCAGCTGAGAGATTGTTACTTTCGTGCGAGTCATCGAGCTCAAGATCACCCTCAAGAGAAGGAAGAGAGGGGGTCGTGTATGATGGCGGGAGGAAAAGGAAACAATCAAGATCTCCAGACGGTACTCTGAGCGGATGGCTGACCAGCGGAAAAGCTGCAGTCAAGCGGCGTCAGCAAACCCCTCCACCCGCTGCCGAAGTAAGCCCAGACAAGGCCCTCCGAAGCTATCTATCGGTACTTCAGTCCACATCGCCGGTCAAGACGACAGACGACAAACGCTTACGAGCACCACCTCGGCCGCCAATCATCCTCACCACACCTCGCCAAATCGCGTCCACTCTACCGACCATATCCCTCGAGCAATCACCATTGTCTCCGGAGTTTGCCTCAGCTCTCTTCCTGACCCTGATGGAGGAGAGCAAAAACTGGAAGAAGTTTGAATGGTATCTCGCCGGACGACTTGTGGAGTCTGGACATACTTCGTGCTTTTATCGATTACGTGAAGACGCAGCCAATGGCGAATACTGTGAGCGACGGCGAATGGGCGACAGTCTAGTCAACTGCTTACGGTATGAACGTCTCCCATGCCAGGGTACGCTGGGAAGATCGAGCCTGAAGCGCCGGTAAGTTACCTGGAATCAGGGCGGCTTCATCTTCATCGTAGATGCCGAGACGATATCGTTTCTCGACCAACAGACTTTCCCACCAATCCTGCGTCAAGCAGTCGACATCATCAACCCATTCGTCAACGACATCCTTGCAGCGAGACCCGCACGATATGACATCGAATACGGCGGACGCTGGCGTGCGAATGTCGCAGCTGTGAACCACTATGAAGGTGGTGCTTCAAGGTCAGAAATGGGTTATGGATTTTGCGTTAATGGTCTGACGATGTCTCTCATGTGAACAGCGTTGGTTGGCATGCAGACCAACTGACATGTGAGTGCGCAATCGATAAAGACGGCAAAGGAGAACCTGACCATCCATCTGAAAGACCTGGGTCCATACACCACCATCGTCTCCCTCTCTCTAGGCGTGACTCGCAACTTCCGACTGCGAGACACCCCGGGGTCGGCAGAGATCCCTCGGACGTATGAGATCCCATTGCAGCACAATACCATTGTTATAATGCACGGAGGGACTCAGGAAAAGTACAAACACACCATACCACCGGTCGGTAAGGGAAAGGCAATCGATCTCTACAAACCTGCTTGGGCGAAGGAAGGGCAGCATATTCCTGTAGAAAGCCGCGTGGCTTACAACAGTCGACTGAATGTCACATTTCGGTGAGGCCCATCTTCGTTATGACACCTGAAACTTTTGTTTTCCTCGGCTCGCTCATCAGACTTTTTCTTTTGATGGCCACCAGATTTTACAGACCAGATTTCCACCCATCACCGGGATACCGGCCGACCGACGGCAAAAGTCGAGAGGGCACGCCGCTGTGCAAATGTGGCGTCCCTACGTGAGTAGAGCGTTGACACGGGAATGGCATGGCATGACTTCAGACTCTAACATTCTACCATGCCTGGAATAGGACACTACGAGCTGACCAGAAAGGGAAAGTCGGAGGAGTGTCTTGGCAAGCAGGTACCAAGGCGCTGGAAGCAGAGATGGGGGGATCTTCGGAGGCTGCTGGCCAACGTATTATCCGGAGTGACTTGGCTTTCTTCTACCAGTGTCAATCGCAGACGATGACAGGGGAGATGAAGGGCTGCAACTACTTCCGTTTGCTGTCGATGGAGCAGGAAGGACGTGGGCCGTGTTTGGGTGGAACGGAGCACCAGGACGTGCCACGGCCAAAGTAGCCCGCGTAGCCAGAAAATGTTGCTGCGATCACATTTCAGCGATTAACATTCACATACCATCATCATCACCATCATCCTCCGTTTCCAGTACCCTTGCTATCACCATGCCGGACACCAGATCCCTCGAACCTAATCATGAGTCTGAGCGACCAACGAAGCGCTCCCGTGCGGAGCCAGTAGCCAATAGCTCGAGCTCTACTTTTCCAGATGCTGCTCCTCTGGCAGCGACCTACCAGGATTCCGAGCCGTACAAGCACATTTCTGTTGGAGATTTGTTCGGCGACTCTCTGGTAGGATTTTGGCACTGTCGTCTATATACACGTTATATCAAGGCTAATGTGAAATCTCCTCCAGCTTGAAGGAGTCGTATCCGAGTCGCGAACATACGGAGAAAGAGGTGCCGAGGATGCTCTTCCTGGATGGGGATGGGAGCACAAGGAAACCGACATCTACAAAGTGAGTAAATTGCGTGTAAATTGCGGGCTGATTGAAAACGGATCGACATCTGATATCTCACCCCTCCTCCGGCTTGACAGATCCAGCAAACACCGGACCTCACGTCCCTCCATCCGGACCATCTACCGGAGGAGACATTGGAGAAGCTGCCGTACTTGTGCAAATTGAAGGAACGGATATACTCGAGGTACGTTGCCATTGGAATGAGGCAATCGCTTCATGGCTGTCGCTCACGATCTCCAGGGTTATCACAGTGAATTCCGCCAATTTATCCAGGCTGTCACTGGATGCGGTCCCCTATCTGGAACAAAGGTCGATGGCTCGGTAGGACTGTATACACAAGGGTAACTCGCGTTTCGAAAACCTTTGAAATCAACGTACGCGACGTACCATGACTGATTCCCGATATCCATCCACACAGCTCCCATTTGCTTCTTCACGACGATTCCATCTCCACCCGAGTGGTCTCATACATTCTCTACCTGCCAAACTCCCCAGCTTCGGAGCCAGCAGAGAATCTCGTGCCATCAGCTGATGGTACCTTCCTCAAAGGCTGGAGATCAGAATGGGGCGGTTCGCTGGAATTATACCCTGTGGAAGGCGGTGCTGCCGTTGGTCCACCAGTAGCGAAACGAAGTTCCAAGGTGGATGTCAAATGGGGCAACCTCATTTTCTTCGAGGTCCAACCTGGACGTAGTTATCATGCAGTTGAAGAAGTCGTGGTTGGAGATGGTAGACAGCGCTTGGGGATTAGTGGATGGTAAGTAAGAAAAAACTAGTCCCAACCTTGGGGACATCCTGTTGATCTAAGTCCATGCACAGGTTTCACAGACCAATTGAGGGCGAAACCGGATATGTACCGCAAGACGAAAAGGCTGTCAAAGCTAATATGAGCTCACTGGCTCAAATCGTGAGCTGTATGACGAAGGTATCTCGTGAGACCATGGCTGACGTTGACTCCTGGTATCAGACGGCTGCACCGGCAACCCCTCTGACTCCGTACCCGGAAAGCGAAGTACTACCTACTGGGCTGACCGCGTCGCATCTCAAGTACCTCGCAAAATACCTTTCACCATCCTACCTCTCCGCAAGCAATCTCGAGCGTCTTGCTGGGCAGTTCGTCGAAGGCAGCGAAGTTGTGATGCACAATTTCTTGAATACCGAGCTGGTTTCTCGAGTGAAGGCGGAATTGGAAACCGAGGACGCCAAATACAGCCAGTTTGAAGGCCGCATCGCTGACCAAGACTTTGGGGAGCGGAGTGGATGGACACTCAAGGGTCCTGCGTCCAAGCATCGTTACCTATCACTGAACTCCAAGAAGGGTCTGAAAGCTTCGACGCCCGTTTTGCAATCGATCCTCACAGAGCTATACCCGTCTCCCGCTTTCCGGGCATGGCTACAGGTGATTTCGTCTCTTGTTGTCCTAGCATACACAGTTGAAGCTCGACGCTTCCGAAAGGGTTTGGATTACACTCTCGCCCATGGGGAACCTAAGGATGCCCAACCTCGACTGGACGGAACTTTAGGATTGAGTTGGTGGGCCACAGAGGCTCAGGAACAAGGCGAGAATGAGAACGATGAGACAGACATTGGTGGATGGGAAGTGAGTTATCGTGGAATGCAAGGAAACTAGTATCGTAGTACTGATACCTGGGTTCTTCAGTGTTACATGGCTCCACCCGACGAGGACTCGGACCCCGCTGTCTTTCAATCCAAGGCTGCTGCACGCCAGCAGAAAGAAGAGCAACCTGAAGACGGGGTCGTCGATGAGCAAGCTACTCATGACAATGGTCCGGCCGTGGAAGCCGTCGATCCGGCTGATATGTCGTCTTCCAAACCGAGCATCTCGTATAACGGCGTGGAGTTGGAATTCGACGCGTCGCAACTGTCGCCGTCCGATTTCGACTCCGACTCTGAAGGAGGCGATGACGATGATGGCCCTCTTATCGTCCAACCAGCGAGCTTCAACCAGTTCCTACTGGTTTTGAGGGATCCTGGCGTCATGCGATTCGTCAAATATGTTAGCAACTCCGCAAAGGGAAGTCGTTGGGACGTGAGCGGAGAATGGGATGTCGGACAATTAGAGGAAGACGAAGGTGATGAAGAATAGCGCGAGGCAGATCAGAGCCAGTGTAGAGCTGTAGATGCTGCGTAATTCGCTAATTTGTAAAATGTTGAACAACGTACACTCTTACCCGGCGTGCCGCCTACGATCAACTGATTCGTCATCAAGCTATAACGGAGATCCCGGTTGAGATTGCCTTCCCCGGCTGTTACTTTGAGCTTGACCAGCTGACTTCTACATCATGTCCTACCCACCATCGATGCAGAGATTCTTGTCAGCCAAACAATTTGCTGTCGTGGGAGCATCCAGCGATCGCTCCAAGTGGTCTAACAAAGTGAGCAGTGTGACAGATTCGATGACAGGCGCGCTGCGACTAACTGCTTAACATCGCCACCAGGTTCTCAGATGGTGAGTAAGCGGAAGATCAAATACTGTGACCTGAAGGAACTAAGCGCATGCATCACGTCCCTAGGTATCAAGACCGCCAGTTCCCTGTGACCCCTGTCAACCCAACGACAGCGCAGATAGAAGGACTCGACACCGTCAAAGAGGCGGTGAGTGTAATCGCGGCTAATAATGAGAGACAAGTTTGCCTGACTCGCTACCCAAAGTCTGCTCTTCCCGAACTTCCATCTACCTCGATATCGGTCATTATCAACCCGAAAGCAGGTCTACCTATTGTCAAGCAGCTTTTCGGTACTCAGAGGGAGAATTGGCCACACGCTATCTGGTTTCAACCTGGAGCTTTCGATGAAGGTATACAGCGCTATCTCACCGAGCAAGGCGCCGATGACCGTGTCGTGCCTTACGGTGAATGTATCCTGGTGAAGGGAGATAGTGTACTAGCCAGTCTTCAACGAACAGCCGGCAAGTCGTCGTTGTGACACTCCCGTTGTATTCTTAGCCACAACTGTTCAAAGAGCGGAATCTCCAGCCTTGCACACCAAAGTATCCAGAAGCGAAGATGTCATCAACAAGCATTCGGTCAAGCCAAGTCATACAGCATGACGTCGAAGTACTATGTCCACCTAGCCGAACACCCTGTCCAAGCTGAGCGTTGCAAGTCTCCTAGAGCAATGCCGTGATCTATGCCTTGAGGGCGTACTCTGCAAGAGATGATAAAAAAAAGGCATTTCGTCAGCCTGAGCAGCGTCATCTTATCGCTAATAACACTCACTCCTGGTGGGGAAGTGGATGTCCTTCTTCTGTTGCTTCTCAGTCTTGGCGGACTTTTCACCCTTGGTCAACCGACGACGGATGGCACGGGTCTTCTTGTATCGAAGGTCGAGGGGGATGTCTGGATGGCCATGGCAAAAAGTCAGCGCGATCTCCTCCGGTTACGTTCTGCCCATCCGACTCACACTTGGCGTTCTTGGACTTGTACATTTCTCGGACATTCTGCCTCTGCTTGAGGTTGATGACGGTGAGGACACGGGCGATGGACTTGCGGACGGTGTTGCTGATGAAGTGACGAGATTGGAGCAATGTCAGCGCTAACGTTCATGCCTTTTCAAGAATCATCTCCAATGCCAATCTCGATTGACCAGACAGCCCGCTGGCACTGCGCATCTTGCCGAGATAACGCATTCGCCCTCCAAGATCATCATCGCGTAGCGCAGTCCACACGGACCATGTGCGTTTACTGAGACCAGTTGCCGCCTAAATGTTGAAAGGGGATAGCGACTTCTGGTTGAACGTAGCCTCCGTCCATGAATAGATGGCAAGCCTGGCACAGCAGACGTAATGCTCCCAACGCCTTCATGACTAGCTCCTTCCCACGGCCGCGTCAACCCAAGTGACCTTCCTTCCTACGACTGCCCGTTTTTTTCCCTATTCACAACTATCTCCACTGATGCCACCGCAAAAATCCCCAACACCCCACACATAGAATTGCAATCCTTACATCTTGGTCAACTTGGCAGCGGAGCCACCGACGATCTTCTGCACTCGGAGGGCGAGGAGCTCAGTCTTCAACTCGCCGAGTTGCTTGAGGAGGTCGGTCTTGTTCCTATAGAGATGTGGACGCAGGCAAATTCGTGTGATAGTTCCAGCGAAAGACGTATGGATTGTGACGATCAGATCGAGTTCCAAATGAGCAGAGAGAGTCAATAGTTGTAAAAGCACAAGGTTAGCGTTCTCTAGTCTCAGCACATGCCGCGCATTCCACTCCTGTTCTACGCACTTGCTTTGCAGCTCGAAGGCCCTGATTTTGTTGGACATCTTGACGAGACTATGGGATGGAACGACGCTAGATGTCAGCAAGACGGGCCTGAAGGGAAAGCAGTAGACGAGCTTGACGCACCTCTTTTTTTCTTTTTGTGTTTGAAGGGTGTTGAGGGTGATAGGTGGTAGGTAGAGGTCAGAAGGGCTGCTCGGACGTCTGCAATAGCGAGAAACCCACCCTAGCGGGGGACAGCGGCGGGGCGGACCTGTTGGCGCGCGGTGAGTGGTGACACAAAAAGGCGCGGCAGAGGCAAGGGGGAGGTCTGCACGTGACCACTCGAATATTGCGCTTAAAAGGGCAGTCGGCGTTAACGTTTCGGCGCTGACAAAGCGAGACGAGGAAGCCGGGCCCACCGGGGTAAGAAGCCCGCCGGCCATTAGAGGTTATGGCCCAAGGCGGGGGTGACGAATCGACCGTATTACTGCATCAGTCTAGTCTACATCTACATTGTCGGCGACCACGCTCTCTGCAGCCTTGCGCAGCGCACGTCGCTGCCCGCTCCCTTCCATCCACTTCCTGTTGATGTCGTCAGGTGTCTCGGCACGTGGGCGTCGCAGCAGCGGCACATAGTTCTTGGTCGACTGGACCTCCCCTGCTCCAACCGAGAACAGAGTCGCCATCACTCTAGCTCGCGATGTCACATCACCGAGTTCCTGAGGATTAGCTAAAGGTGCGCTATGGATAGCAGCTGCCTCGTCATAGAACTCCTGTATATGTCGAGCCCGCATGTTCGCCTCGATCGCTTGACTCTTGAGAGTCTGGAGCAGACCCATCACGTTCGATTGCGAGCTGGCATCCGCCTCCAAGCGTCCGTCTTCACCCATCGTCTGGTAAGGTCCATCATATCCGCCATATCGCCAATCGACGTGACCCTCTGCGTAATTGCAACGATACAGCTGCAAAGGTAGCGCAGCCGCCATGCTGTATACAGGCTTGCCATTCACCGTGTCGACCGACGGCAGGTCTTGAGCCGCAACATTTGACGACGAGCTCGTGTTCAGTAGTGACGTGACCACAGAAGGATCTTCGAGACCCGACCCAACGAGTAACAACACCGCCATAATATGCCGAACCTGATGCCACAGGAAGGCACTGCCTACCAGCTCGAATACGCCATCGTCCCCGACCGCTAGCAACTTGGCGCTGACGACCGCTCGGGCGTGGTTCTGAATCTGCTTGCTGCCGTCTATCTTGCAAAAGTTGCGGAAATCGTGTTCACCAATAAGATTGTCCGCAGCCTCTTGCATCAGCTGAAGATCCAGAGGCGGCCGTCCCGCTACTGGGACAAGTGGGAAAAAGTACTTGTAGTGCCTTGACATGCAAGAGAACCGTGCGTCAAATGACGGGTTATCGGGTAGCGGAGACCATCCAAGAATGCGAATGTTGGGTGGAAGGACGCGATTCAAAAGATACGGGTATGGGAATTCCAAGGCATTGACGTTCAGCACTTCGTTATGGTTGATGATTGGTGATCGCGCAGCCCGAAGATCATACGTCTGCTGGCTTTCAAGATCTTGTTGCTTAGCGGCCTTTACATGCGGCTGCCAATCTGCCCCGAGGTTCGCGCCTCCATCGTCTTTCCGGCGTTTGCTCCGCAACCACAGACTGACCACTTGTCCCGAAGAGCTCACACCGCGATCAGTGCGTCCACACCGGCTGAAGCCACATCCTTCCCAGCCGGCGCCTTGCTCTATCAAATGTGTCTTTTCCAGTGCGGCAAGCAAAACACCCTCTACGGTTGGTGGTTCGACGCCAGCAGCTTGAATGGCGAGTCCCGAGTAATGCCATCCTTCATAGCTCATCAATAATGCAACCTTCCGGACTGGATGATCCGCGAATGGTGTAGCCACCTTGGTCCTGATCGGTAGCACATCATTGATCGCACCATCATGCTTGTTCCTGAGTTCCTTGAGCTTCCTTTCCTTTTGTCGAGGTGTCGAGGAAGAAGGCGATGGCGTGTCTAGTGTCTTCAAGGCCTGCAATCTCGCGATCAGCTGCTCCCTGGTCAAACTTTCCAGGTCTGCAGCGTCTTGAGCCATTCCAGATGCAACACGACGAGCGATTCCACGAACAGACATGCAGCTGATGCTCGCGAGGTCCACGAATTGTTCAGTCCCAAGTGGACCTGGAATGCGGAATGTCACGTGGTCGTTGCTTCCTGTGGCGGAACAATTCACCCCTGAACAAATGTGTATGACAACGAACACCGTGGCCTTCATAGCTATACCAATGACTCCGCCGGAGCTCCACGCCTAACTGCAGAATTAGGAAGGCTCAGGGACTTCACTTTCGAAATGTCAGCGGTTAGTGAAAACTGTTCAAAGGAGACATTCAGCAACTTGACGCGGTCTTTGCCCATCTTGCAGGGTTTCTGAGCACCAAATCACAAAATGGACCGAGTACTCTTCTGGGAGTAGGGTAGATCTTACAGTTTTGCGCGGTTATAGATCAGGCCGAGTCCAACAACATGATTTTATTCTCCACGACCCTTCACGAATAACCTCATCTTTCATCTCCTCTAGCTCAATTCTACTCTTCCTACCTCACACATGTTGGCAAAGATTCCATGCTCCTTCAAGAATAGCTCTCCAAGGGTGTCAAATTCCGCAGAGATCCTTCCGAGGTTACTAGAGCTTTGTCATACGACAGGATGGTACGGGTACGATCTGTACTGATGCAGGGTAAGCTGGATAAAGGCTGAAGAACTAAGTGTGATTTTGACGGGGAAATAAGACTTACGAGCAATGCAGTGCAGGGCCTTGTCTTTAATTTCTTTTTGGCCTGATTCTTGGATCATGCCGTCAGTTTCAAGATTAATAGCCTGACTTTGCAAATGTCGTTGTGATAAGCCAAATCTGGAAGGCGGCAGGTGTACATCTAAAACCACAATCTGTAACGACATAGTTTTGACGAGGGAAGGCGTATCAAAGCAAGGGGCGCACAGAGAGTGGGCGAAGAGAATTACGGAATTGGATTGCTACGGCTTAGTATGTTGCCAACTCCGATTACTTGACCAGGTGAAGGACTGAGTGCGCAGGACAGGCTGAACTTGATAATTTTGTAACGTATGATATCTTTTGGTGAAGAGAAAAGAGAAACGACAAAGGGGGATTGCAGCCTGTAATGGTTTTATATAGTTGTTGAGCATGTTGGACGGATGTTTTTTGACAGGTGGATGGACGGATAGATGGGTAGCTGGTTCATGTTCTCTGAAAAGCCTATGTTGCGAACCTAGGATCGTAACACAATCTTTGCATCCCTAACCGATGCTCTAGCCAATGTGATCAGACTAAACCCCTTTGAGAAGTCATCCCAACTTCTCTTCTGCCTATGCTAGAGAGTGTTCCGCTGGAATGTGTATAGAGGGTGACCTGAGTAAAATGCTGAGCCATTCGAGGGAAAGTGCAGTGACGCCTTTTGTAGAAATGGGCAGGTTGGCCAGAAACAACAGCTGCACCAATGGTGACCAGGAGAAAATATGACTGGATGATGAAAATCAGGAATAAAGCAACGGGGGACAGGGGCAATATCATCAATGATTGCAAGAAGAGAATCTGCGAGCTTGGTGTCCAAGGAGACACTGTGAAAGGTCCGAATGTCAGTCAAGCTCAAAGGAATGTCAAAAAATATACACACCTGTCTTTTGGCATCAGATTCAGAATTCGTCCTAGTGGATTTGCGTCTAGAAGCTCATCGGAGCATTCCGCAAGCATAATGTGGCCCATTGATACAAGTTCACAAGTCACTTGCAAAGTGGCTAAGAATGCCGTGGTTTCCACCCGCAGCAAACATTGTGATGGCAAACCCAATACCTAATGCAAAACAAACACTCGGGTAGAAACTGTCTGGCCAGCCTGAAAATACCTTCTCTTGCCACCAGATTTGCCACAAAGATGCCAGCAGAGAAAATGCTTGTGAGAAATCAAAAGAAGGACCATCATAATACCCTCTCCGTTCTCGCTCTTTCCTTGTAGACTGCCATCTTCATCTTGCCAGTGGCTATCTCCTCATTCTGTATGAGCTTCCTAGCTTGTTTAATATCTGCAGTCATGCAAGACCGTTTCGCTGCTTAGCGCTGGTGATTCATCTCAATCTCTGTAGGTCTTTATATCCGTCTCTTCCGACGATTCCTGTGCCTTATCATTGGCAACTTATCAATGGGACAAGGGACCGCCTTATTCCGGGAGTTCTTGATAGGTCCCTTGTTCCGCAATTTGTCCATTCTGGATAGTAAATGATCAAGTCTGCAGATGGGAGGAAGTGTAAGGCATGCGTGACTATAACATAATCGGACACCACAACCACAACCTATGACTAAAGAAAGTTCAACCACTTTCTGCTCTTTAGTTGAGAGATGGATTGCGACATAGGAGCTGAAATTCCAAGATCGCTCAACGGCCTGAGTGGGTCATTAAAAAGCATGACATAAGTTGTAGTAGAAAGCCCAAGCCAAGCTGACTCTTTGCTTCTGACCTACCTGTCGTGTGCAGATGATTCATTGAGCGTGGGACGGAACATGTTTGCGGCTAAAGACCGCTGACCACTTACACTCAAGTTGATCCCTTTCTCTTCAAGGGCGGTAGCATCTCCATCCCCTAATATTCTAAGATCAGGCTCAAGGTAGACTTAATGAATGGCCCAGCAATACTTCTCCTCATTCCATGACTCTGCGCACCCTTTTATGTGGAGAATTGCTGCAATGATTCAAGGAGTCGTGAAACCATTTATATTGTTCCAACAAAGGTTACATTATTACGTAGCCTTCTAACCGGCACATTTCATTGACAAGTCCAGACAAGAGACATGACTAGCCACTATCAATGGAACCCACAATTCCCACAAGGGCTCCTTGAAGAAGAGGGAGGTTTATTTCATGCAGCTGGAAAACTTCATGTTGCATTGGATGCTCTGCTAAACAAAACTCAAGATAGCCGCTGCGTGAGAGGGAGGGCCATAATCTAGCTTGCCATCCTTTGCAGGGATCTGAGTTCTATCTCCAACTCACCAGGGATTGGTACCGATATTGCAATTGCCAGATCTCTAGCCTCCATGATCATGAGGGAGCTAACAAAGAAACCTCATTTACCCGATCATCACCAAGAGTAGGCAGAAATGGCACATGCCATGCCATGAAGTTCACAATCTTCATCCCATTCAGAAGCTCAGAGAGCAGTCTGCATCGGCCAGCCCACTTCATTGACTTGGTGCGGACAATGAAGATATATATGTATGCCTCTTGAATTTCCACAGGGAAATGGTGACAATAACCAAAGCCTGAATAGGGACCGCGATTGCAATGGATGCAGAGCTACATCCCAGGTCAATACAGTTTCACAGTGCAACTGTTTCGCTTGTTGGTCAGTAGAGGGACACAGGAAAGTATGGCTGCGCACCTACGATCAACGGAAATGTGCATCCTGCCGTTTGTATGTTCAATTCTCGCTCGGCCAGTGGGCCCCATAAAATCCCGAGATGATTGCTGTACACCATGGACACCAGTGCCAAGAGAACACAAGAAGAAGTGGTGATTGGCCACGGTGCCAAAAGGAAGAAGCGCAGCCAAAGTAATAGACATGCGAACTTCGTAAGCGAAACTGAGGGTCTGATTACTTGCCATCTCTGCAGTATGGGATTCTGCAGCAAATAGAATGATTTGCTTGACAACAAATGATGCACTGATCACCATAGTAGTGTCACCAAGGGTCTGAACTTGAAGTGAAGAGATCAGCTCTGCTCGCTTGACTAGTTGGCAAAGAAAGTCTTCCCCTTGTTACAAAGTAGCCCTGCTATATGCCAGCCCAAAACTCAAACAGACTCCAGAAAAGGCTGGGCCTTTTCTACCCTCTGCCGACCCCCACCAAGCTTTCCTCTCACTTGTTGTTCCTTCAACAGCCCTTTCCTCCACTTGATTCTATTCCACAATGAGGGAGCCATCTCTCCAGCCTGGGACTTGGCATTGTATGCTTCAGCCTCAGTCCACTTATGCTGGAACATGGTAGCTAGCCTCTGAGCCAAGTACTTCGCTTCACGGTCAGGCTGCATCTTCGATAAATCACCTGCTTCCAGAGGACGTTGGGGCACCTAGAACCAACAGTGGAGGGATCCAACTGAATACAAGGCTATTTCAGAAGCTTGCTGACATCTCACGTGTCATCTCAGCCTGGCCAAAAGTGGCTTTGGTGGAGGTAGAGGGGATGCATTTTACTTTCATGCAGGGGAGACAATGATGCCTGAACAATGAGAAAAGTGAGCAACATTGAAATCTTCTCTGCATTTTCCACTCACTGCCATCCATCTTGGAAGGCTCGGTCGGCTACCAGGCAACGGAACCGAGTAGATGAGGACTTAGGGAGACTATTCATGATGAACTTGTCAGAACGATGTTCTCGGGCGAAGAGACCAGAGAAAAGCCTAGTCTAGCTTCCCTAGAGGACATCATGTTTGAGCTGAAACATGTGCAGTGCAACAACCAATTTCATTGTATTGAACCACGATTTCCCCCAACGTCTTTGTGTCTCCCTCACCGACGTCGCGGTGAAGACGTCCTGTTTCTGAAGTGAATGCTCTTTGAATTTGTGAACAGCAGGATGTCCTTAGGCAGGTCAACTAGTCACTATTGCTGGCTGCTGGTCACAAAAATAATCAAACGGGCCCTCTGAATAGTTTGGCAACTGTACTGTACTTCCTAGCCAAGCCAGTACCTCTTAAACCATCACTGAACTTTTCAAGCTTTGACTTCAACTGTTTCCATCTAACAAACCACTCGGAACAACACTCTAACGATCATTACACAACTCTCTGGGGAGTGGCGGATAAGAATTTCTCATCGTTCTCTATCCTTCCAGACGATAGGGAACTTCCTGCTACCTGGCTGTAAACGAACAGACATGCCCTGCTTCTTCCTTCGTTGAGTAGTAAGGAAGTCTATTTTGACGAGAGCAGCCGGGTACGCTGCCGCTGAACACATCTTCCCCTTGCCTGATCTATGATTCCTATAAGGCAGCCACTGTTAAGACTACAACGGTAGCTAATCGTCGTTGAATCCCTAACCTTCGTTCTTGATTAATGAAATGTCCTTGGCAGATACTTTCGCAGTAGTTAGTCATCAGTAAATCAAAGAATTTCACCTCTAGCAATTGAATACTAATGCCCCCAGTCACGGTCGAGATTGGGGTCACTCGGCAAGTTGAAATTGTCAGGGTACAATCACTGTCGGGAGAACTGTCTTTATCAGCGCTAGGAGTTCAGTGTCGGGGAATCTGGACTGTACTCAGCATGGATATAGAAAGGCTATGTATGAATCTTGCAGGGTCCAACATGGGAAATCTTCAGTTCTAACTTAAAGGCCTTGTCAATACTCAAGAGTTGGAGGGGTGATCATGAGGTGGCTAATCTCTTGGTTGGAAACGCCCAAGAATCTCCTATGAGGTGCAATTATAGATAAAGGAAATCCGTAATACAGGGCGTAGAAGAAGGGGGAGGCAGCTGAAAGGGCCACACTTATGTCACTTCTTATACAAGACATCCTTCTCAGTGGAGGAGGATGTTGGGACGTTGGAAAGAGTGCCAGGGGGGAGGGGGGGAAGTCTAGCTTGAACACTAGCTTGCACTCCTACGGTTCATTCCGGTGGTGCTGTAAGGATTTGAAATGCCGCTTTGTTCAAATGGATGTCTGTTAAAGTAATAGCTGTTTAACGGTACTTACTAAGCCATGTCGATGCTCTTGCCGCCTTCAACAATAGTACCCGCTGCTCTACGGCTCCATCCAAGACCTGCGGCCGTATCCTTGCGATTGCAGTCATCAGAAGGAACCGTAAACAATTGAACCAATGCGGATATCCAGTATACCCCTCCCTCTGTCTTACCTGAGTCGGAATGAACCACATAACAGCTTTAATAGCCAAGCTTGCTTCCCCTCCTTTGTTACTCTTCCCACCATTTTCCAAATTTCGCAACATCCTCCTTGACTGAAAAGGATTTTTTGTATCAGAAGGGACTTACAGGTAGCCAGAACTGAGGATATCCTGGGTAGAACCCTGCAACAGTCATAGCGCCTTTACATCCCTGCCAAGCATAGTTCAACTTTCCAAACGCTGAACTTCTAGCGCAGATACAGACTGCGCGCCCGATAAAAAGGGCTTGGTCAAAGAGCCATGGAAGGTGAGCAAGGCAAACATCTCGCAAGAGGAACCCTCAAAGGTGATCCACAAGTAAGAAGGCAGGACAAGACGCGGAGTGTCTGAGGAGGTTTGTTGGGGGGTAAGGTAGCTGGGATACCATGACGACCTGGCGGGACCTTGACAGATCCGCCGCTCTCAGAGACCTCTTTGATCCTCTGCCACCTTAGAAGACAATAGTACCCTTGATTTAGCGATTTTTGCTATTGCGAGAAGACAACTACTAATTGGAATCAGGGCGTGACTGATGTCAAAATCAAGAATGCAGCTGTATTGATGTGGTCACGACACTCGAATACTCTTCGTGCTAAAGGAGATCAACAATCTATGCATGTGTGGAGCTAGACATCATGAAACTCCTGTGATTCACAACACAGCACTTGAGAGTCAAGTCTCTCTGTGCATACATAGCTTTCCAAACTGTATGCTAGAGTTAGTCATCGGGCATTCCATTGTTCACAAAGCGAGTGAAATATGACGAGAGCAGTCGGAAAGGTATTACCGGCCGTCTCAACCAACAACATCCTTCCTCTACTCTGGGAACGACTGCAGCAGAGGTTTACATGAAAGGCTCGCTCTCTCAGTGAGGCTTGCAACGTGAAGACCGAGTTCGACCAGCGAAGGCCCAGCTATTTGCGTTTGCGGGCTCACCTGCGGCAAATGAAGGTATGACAGGCACTTGTAGGTATTGTGGCCGTCCATGGGCAACGCGGAAATGAGACGTGTGACTCAACGCAACAAGTTACGCTGCTCTACATGTGGAACCCTCCCCATCAGTGCGAATTCACGTCGCCACCGGATACCTGTCGGTATGAGACCTCGCCGCCGAATCCCTCCGAAAGTGTGAAACTCCTTCACATTTATCCATCCGCTTTCTTGGAATACCTCGACCCATGGTACTAGGGCATAGTCGAAGCCCAGTTGGATCAAGGTAGCTGCTAGTTCTTCAACAGGTCGTTCAAGGAGGTCCTCAGAGCGATTATACTCCCACGAGCGAGAGTGCATGTCAATGGGAGTCCGCGAAGGTATTTGTATCGGCCCTTGGTACCTGAAGGTGAAAAGTGATGCGCCTGATTGCAGAGGAGCAGAGTGCAACGCCAGCCTCACTTAACCCCCAATGCAAAAATGTAAGCGGCATGTAACACATCCCATAGAGCTCTCACTCACCGGGATCGTTCGATCGCGCAAGATCTTGATGGAGAAACTTCATGGCTTGGCCACCAGGGTAATTAGTGACGCTCGCTGCCGCCGTCAAGCTAGAAACGAACAGGCTGCTGAGGAGTCCACTGATCATGATGAATGCGCTCGCCTTCCCCACGAGCCCTTTCTTCGCCTTCGTCAACCAGCTGTTGTCGTTGTAGGCATATAGCACGGAAATTCAGCTGTCCAGTGTGCATGGCACATACCCCATGTATGTGGGGGGACGACTCACACGTCGCGAAAGCCGAAAGCCGCGAGCAGATTGATAAGTGGCACCACATACACGACGAAGCGCCACTCCTGTTGAGTAAATTGGTTATCCAGTCTGCCAGTCACGACCCGCCTACCTCCACTTCCACTTGCTACAACGCAACTTACCTTGTGGCCCAGACAGCTCATCCCTGTGATGATAGACAGGCTCGGAGCGACGATTAACACGAGCCATCCGTCAAGCTGAGCTCGCACAGACCGCCTAGTGCATGAGTACATTGCCAACACCAGCGGAAAAAGAGTGATCTTGGGTATGAATGCGGTGATGTACGTGTGTGCTGGAGACGTCTGTAAGAGGCGCCTAGCTCAGTTCTTCATCTTCAACCCCCTCAGTCAATTATGCACCGAGACAAAGAGTACTTACTCCCCAGTCAGCACTTTTGCCCTGCACGACATTGAAAAAGATCGCATTTGCCTCTGGCCATACCCACCGTCGCCAAATGTAAGAGTCGACGAGAAGGCTCGTCACTGTGGTGTCAGCGGGAGGTCAGAGTTGGTATACCGTTGGAAACTCAGCACTGCTCACAGAGTCCACTGAATCCACCCAAGGCACACGAAAGAACGATGGAGTGAATTCTCCGCGGTCTCTGGAATATTGAGACGAGCATGGCGGGAAGCAGCATCATGGCCAACTCTGCACGAATAACAGAGGCACTCCAGGCCAGAACGGCTATGCCCGCTGCCAATTGGCGGGAAAACATTGCCTGGGATCGACCAGGTGTAATGTGTGACCTCAACATATCAGAGAAGGCGTACACGACTGCAACGTAGGTTTGTCAGTGTGGACACCAGGACGCAGCGGAACCCAGCAACGCAAGACTTACCGAATGGCATCGCCGTGAAATTCGGGAGTGTCCTCGAACAGTAAAAGAGCCAGTGAAACTGGACCAACGTGATGAAGACGAAGGCATTTGCAGCTACAGCTGAACGCTTACGGATGGTGCAGAACAAGTGGTCCAGCGCCGCCGCATTGCATAGTCCAAGAAGGCAGCGACCTGATCGAAGCTAGTCAGTGTAGGACTCATTGAATTGTCTTGTCGTGGCGACTAACCCAGCACTTGCACACCAATCTTCGATAGCGGCAATTTGACCAGACTCAGTACTTGCAGAATTGGCCATTCCAAACCAGCTAGCAGGATGGCAGGAATGAAGGATCGCGGGATGGGACCTGGAAATGTGACGTGGTCATACTGCGATGATCCATCATGAGCGGGGTGGCAGGGGGTTTTGTCGGCCATAGTCAGAACTAACCCGGATTGTGGTCGCTTCCCTTCCCAGGCCGAAAGCCAAGACGTCATGAAGTGCGTGCAACGTGAATGATTCCTCCACCTTGGTGTATGGTGCAACTACTGCGTAGAAGATGATAACCGCTGCAGGCGCCAGACGTAGGATGCTGGTCAACATCCTGCTGGAACACATTGATAAGACGTTGCCAGCACGTTCGAGAGTAGAACGATGCAAAGACCTTCTCACGACTTCCTCATTTGTAAGAGAGATGGGAGTTGCAACTGAAATGGTCGGCGAACTGCTTTGGTTTCTGCCACGTGGCTTCGGCTTCGTTAACCCGGCTTGAAGCCTAACAAGTTGGCTCTATTTCAGCTCAATTCCTCATCATCGTCGTCGTCCCAAGCATCATCATGGAATCTTATCACCTTGAAGGCTTCCCGGAGGAGGGATCGGCTGTACACATGGCGTTCTTTTGCCATGTTACCAATGCGGCCGATCTCCGGCAGCGCCTGATTCAGGTGGCCGCACAGACTGGGACGGATGCCGAAGCGGAGAGGGATATGCTAGACTACGCCTTCATCGACGCCGACCTGGTGAGGGAAGGGAATTCGACAGAATCTATATCCAGCTGAATGTAACCCACACAGGTTGTCAGCCGTGACCAGCTCCACATAGCCATCTATCAGGCATTGCAGGCTGTGATGCAGAATCGCCTCAAGACCAAGACTGTGCATTCGGAGATCCTGCTTACTCTCTGCCCAAGCAATAATGTGAGCAGAAGCAGAATGCCCCGGAATCTTATCACTCACCTTCGATTATATATCCATATCGGTGAATAGATCAGCGACGCCATTCGTCGTTTCGGGATCTCTGCTACCTCCACCTCGGCAATCCTCGTCAGAATAGGAACTCCCGTTGTATCAGATGAAGGTGCTGCCCAACAGCGTCTGGTAGACGACATGTCCGACTTGGTCCAAGGAGATATGACTTCGCTCGACCTGTTATCTGAATATGCGGACTGGGCACGAATCAAGAAGGTGTGCAGAGTGTGTGGCACGCCGAGGTCGTCGACAGCTGACACCTCTCCTCGAAAGGTATACAAGCTCAACGATCTCTCCTCCCTTCCGTCAGGAGAGAACGCGACCTCACTTGGCAGACGGGTGCTCGAATCGATCGTGGTCAGCACAGTGGCCGCCAAGACAGCTGCTTGAGGCAAAATAGATGCCGAATCAACCTTGTCCCTCCCAAGGTCAGGAAAACATGTAATCACATTTCCTCTCTAGATACTGTAACCGCATGTTTACTACATTTTCACTTGAGCCTTGTCAAGATGGCCTCGGTGTACTCTTTCGTGGAGGCCTTACCGCCCAAGTCTCCAGTGATGTGCTTGCCCTCGGCAATGGTCTGGGAATGCGTCAAAACATTAGGAAATTCCATCATCAGGTTTGAGTTAGACGCAGAAGCTCACGCTGAGGGTAGCCTTTTCGATGTTGTCAGCCACATCGTACAAGTTCATGTGCCTGTGCGAAGAAAGCAGCGGGTCAGACGCAGCACAATAAAGGCGTAGCATGACGCTTACCTCAACATCATGAGGGAACTGAGCAATAGTGCGGTAGGATTGGCCAAACCCTTGCCAGCGATATCCGGGGCGGAACCGTGCACCGCTTCAAAGATGGAGGCATCCTGTGAGCGAAATCATCAGCTACAACCTTTTCTAGGGGAATGCAAGCCACCTCACCTTTCCAATGTTACCCGATGGGGTGAGACCAAGACCACCGATAAGACCGGCGCACATGTCGGACAAGATGTCACCGTACAAGTTGGGCATGACCATGACTCGGTCAGCGTATGGCTTGGGATCTTGCACGATCTGTCGGGGAGTGGAATATCAATCAGAATTGCCAGTTCCGTAGCGTGGTCAGCTGACCCACCCTCAAGCATGCCCTGTCCAGCAGGTCCTCGTCGTATGCAACGTTTGGGTAGTCCTTGGCTACAGCTCGGCAGGCGGACAAGAACATGCCGTCTGACATTTTCCTGTGAACGAGGAATTTTCGGTCTTAGATTGGCTGCACAGCACATCACAATGTTCGTGTACTCACATGATGTTCGCCTTGTGGACGGCGGTGACCCTGTTCCTGCCGTTTTCTGATGCGTAGTGGAAGGCGTATCTGGCTACTCGCTCGGAGGCCTCGTAGGTGATGAGCTTGATGGACTGAACAACACCATCGACGATCTAAAAGGGCAAGGTGCATAGATTAATGTGGAGCAGAGGAGTCGCACGTAGTCACCGTGCCACCCACCTCGTGCTCGATACCACTGTACTCTCCCTCAGTGTTCTCTCGGATGAGAACGGTGTTTACGTTGTCGTATGGGGTCTTGTAGCCGGCGATGGAAACACATGGTCGAACGTTGGCGAAGAGAGAAAAGGTTCGACGGAGGGTCAAGTTGAGGGAGACGTGACCCTTGCCGACTGATGGATGGAAATGACCAAATCGAAAGGTGAGTGACAGATCAAGTACACAACCTGAGCGTCACTCACTCGGAGTAGCCAAAGGTCCCTTCAAGGCGACAGTATTCTTCTTGATGCTCTTGACGGCGAGATCTGGGATGACGGTCTTTCCTTCTTTGTTGACGACGGGAGTGACATCGACCTCTTCCCACTGAATTGGGACTTTGGCAGCATCGAAGATGTGCTTGACAGCCTCGCTAATCTCTGGTCCAATACCTAGAGTGGAAGCAGGCATCAGATGTTTTGATGACGGATGTTTCGATGTGTATCAGAAAAGCTCACCATCACCGGGGATCAAGGTGACCGTGTAGTTTCCCTGTCGAAGGGGACCAGGGACAGGGATTCAGCTCCAGCCACTCCCAAGAACACACGGTTCAGCGACTCACGTTGGCTCCCTTTTGAGCGCTGTAAGCTGAAGATGGCTTTGCAGATTGGAAAGCACTCTCGTACGAACGGCTTGGAACCTAGATGTCGCCGTCAAAAATTCACTTTCAGCATCGCCATCCCACTTGTCGTTGCTGTCATTTGCAGACAGACGTATCCACCCACCCTGAAGGACTTGAGCGCGTTAGCAATGGCGCTGGGTGCAGGCTTTCCGAGCATGGTGGTGATGATAAGATGGGAAGGGAGTGAGTGAGATTGTGGGTAGGAAGAAGTGAGTAACAAGTATGAGAAATGAGTAGGATATCACTGAAACTTGTTGAGATAGCCCACTCGGGGTCTCTTGTTTTCTTGTTCGCGGCCGTTGAATCTCGCTGGTAAAGAGAGATGGGAGTTGTCTACCGAATAAAGCCGGAGTGTCACGTGAAAGTGTTACAGGGTGGCAGGCCACAACTACTACTACGACGACGACATCGATGGTAATACAAACAACTCCAGGGGAATCAAGCCAGACTAGCATCGCCTCTCGCACGCACCATAGGCGGCAAGCTGAAGAGTTCCAGTAGACTGCCGCCTGGCGCAGATCTCAGCCTGGCTCACCCTAGGAGCTTGTCATTGACCAACTTCTCCGTCAATCCTTCCGCACCTTCTCGTACTTCGATGACCTGCATACATAGCCATAATAGACGAGGACGTGAGCATCGGTGCAGTCTTTTCCTTCAGCATGTTACAAATCATTTCTCTCATCCTACTCACCTTGGCGACCTCGGCAATCTGCTGGAAATATATCAAGCTTGAGGCATGTAGCGTCATTAGCTCGGTTGGAGAGGAGGATGGACTCCTGCATATCGTGAGTGTAGGCGCGTATAGATAGTCGACAGTCAGGAAATACAAGGCTGCCTCCGGTCATAAAAGAAAGCTATGACTATATCAAACTCACCAGTTAATCAGACATAACGGGAACGATTGGCGGCCGTCCTTATGAGTCTGTGGAAGAGGCGGGGTGAGACTGGGTCAGAATTTGGGCTTGCGGAGCGGCTATCAGGGTTTTCAATCGCCTGAGACCAAGCTCGCACTGTTTCCAAAAGAACAAAGCATCAACGAACTAGTGGATGCGACAGGATAACATATCGTGGCGCGTGGTCGGGGAGTTCTGCAGGTCTCAACAACGTGCGCGGCATGAGAAAGAACCCTTGATACCTTAAGAACATTCAGTGACTGACCTTCTGCGATTTCTTCGATCGAACCTTCCAATTCCTCTTCCACTACCATGCTCAGCGTCTTCTTGTCGATCCGGACTGATGGGTAGGATAGTGGGTGGTGCAGACATTCAGGAATCACAACAGCCTCGGTTTGGCTGTTATACCTCGTGGATTACTCACCGACCAGCGCAGAGTTTCCCTTGACCTTTTTCAACCTGAACTTGCGGATCTGGTCTTTGACCGTGACCGGGATGTCGACGGTATTTGACTGGATGGATGTTAGAAGGTGTTCTCGATGCGATGAGCTTGATTTGAGTGGCAGGCAGGATAGGAGGCGGAAGGTCCGACACTCACGCTCATGGCACCTGGCTGCTTACGATGGAGTCGTGATGGAGAGACTCTGGATGTGCTGTTGTAACGTTGTGATTCACTAGGAGTGCAACATGGTGACCATCCCATCTACACCTGCTGTCGTCATGTTCCCGTCCCGTCTCTCGGGGCTCTTGGGCTGATGACGTGTCAATTCAATCCCCAAACCAACAACTAATTCAACCTTCATTCAATTCCCATTCAGCTTCAACATCTCCATCCATCATCTTCTGCGTCTCCCTCCACCTTCTCCCTCCACCATCTCCATCTCCATTTCCACCTCCATCTCCATCTTTACCCTCCCCATTCATGTCCTTCCTTCTCAAACCTCTCGCCGTCCTCTCCGCATCGGCATTGTCCCTTCTTGGCCTCATGTCGACCAAGTCACAAAAGGCGAGATACTATTTCCACCTCACGCTCTACATCGGTGCTCTCGGCTTTTGCAGCTTTCTCGGTGTGCTTTACGGCATCTTCGGGACGATCTTAGGCCAGGTGAGAGCGCGCACGAGGAGCAGGATGGATGTAAACGCGACGAGTGTGGTTGCTTACCTATCGGACCTTTACATCTGCCAGCGTCTCAACATCAACTACCTGACAGCCAGATCATTCTACTACATATGTTCTCCGCTCGTTGGCATAAGGCTGGAGGTGGATGGAGAGGAGCACCTCACTTCCCTCCTTACGGCGAGAAATGGTGCTCCTCAAAGCGCCGTTCTCATTGGCAATCACCAAAGGTAAGTAACATGGAGATGAAGAGATAGATGACATGACGGGACATGAGCTAATACAAATTTGGGTCCCAGTTTCCTTGACATCCTGTATCTAGGTCGAATATTCCCAAAGCGAGCATCCATCATGGCGAAACGGGAACTCAAGTGGACTCCGCTGTTGGGTCAATTTAGTGAGCGTTGGGCGTTTCTATGCTGTCTGTCTATGCTCCATCTGAGCCGGCTCATCTGTCTTGCAGTGAGTCTCTCCGGGGCCGTCTTTGTTGACCGCAAGAACAACAAAGACGCTGTGAAGCTAATGAACCAGGCTGGAGATGATATGAAGAGGAAGGGCGTGAGTAGTGAAAACAAAGGGTTCGTTCTCTTTCGCTCACCTTGCCTTCGATCAACAGATTTCATTATGGGTTTTCCCAGAGGGTACTCGTTCCTCACAACCCGAGCCTCATTTACTTCCCTTCAAGAAGGGGGCGTTCCATTTGGCTGTACAAGGTACGTCTTCGTGACTTCCTGTTGCTAAGGGCTGTCCTTCTAATTTAGACGTGGTCCTACTACACTCGACTCCCTCGCTCAGCTTCTGTTCCCATCGTCCCCGTTGTTTGCGAAAGCTATCACCGTCTGTTCAATGGCAAGGATCGCATGGAACGTGGCTGCCTTCGGGTCAAAGGTGAGTGCTTTAGGAATGACGTCGGGCGATCTATGCTGCACTAAATAGTCGGCCATTGCGCAGTCCTCCCACCAATCTCAACAGAAGGCATGACCTCGTCAGATGTCGCCAAATTGGCGGAGACGGTCCGCGCTGACATGCTCAAGGCACTACTTGAAATCTCCTCGCCCGACTCACAAGCCCCGCGTCCCAACCTGCGTCGAGAAGAATCCAACGATTCCACTGTACCATTAACTTCAGCCATGGATGGTCGAGATTCACTCGACCACAATTATGGTGCCCGGGGATCCACCGACAGCCTGCGGCATGATTCGAAGCAGGTTACGACACGGGATACGAGCAAGCACTCGGAATTGCGGAGGCGGGTAAGCCAGGGAGATGACGACTCTGAGGCAATCTCAACGCATGAGCAGGTCTCCAGGTCAGGTGGTGCACCCACGCAAGGACACGCTGTGAGGGAGACACGAGACGGGACTGAGGACGAGCTGGACGACGATGGTGCTGTTCTCGTGAAGAGACCATGAGCTGAGGGATAAAGAAATGACAGCAGAGTGTACAAGGATGGTTTATAGCATGTGTACTTTACATTAATCTGCGGTTGTCGCTCTTTGGTTAAGCACGCGATTCCTTGATTCATGCGTTCAGATTCGTGAACGGGGAAGGTGGAGGTAGGCTGAATAATTAAGCAATTCCTGCAAATAACCTGACAGAGAGATGAGAACTGTGGAAAGCAGGTTGATATCGCCATCCATTGCATCTTTCTCGTCACCCTGACTCTACTCAAGATGAGCTCCGTCGCATCGACCTCGACTACCACACAGTTCTCGCCAGAACAACTTGCCAAGATCAACGCGGACCTCGCTGATAAGTCGCCACAGGAAATCCTCACCTGGGCTATCGACAATGTCCATGGACTATATCAGACGACTGCGTTCGGTCTGTGAGTGTGTTTTGGTGCTAGCCCACTGGCATGTATATTTCGTTCACACTGTTCTTCCCAATAGCACCGGTCTTGCTGCTCTCGATATGATCTCCAAGATCTCACTGGACCGACACGAAATCCATCTGGTACCTCTGGTGAGTTTCCGAGAGAGCTGGGAAATAATCACTCCAGCTAATTAGCAACACCTTACGTCAGATCTTCTTGGACACCCTCTACCACTTCAAGGAGACACTGGACCTCGCTCAAGTCGCTTCTGACAACTACCTTGCCCCTCTTCATGTCTACCACCCTCCCGAGGTCAAGACCACCCAGGAATTCGAGGCAAAGTACGGCCAGAACCTGTGGGAAAAAGATGAGGATACCTACGACTACCTCGTCAAGGTCGAACCAGCTCAACGAGCATACAAGGAGCTTGGTGTCAAGGCAGTCATCACTGGACGAAGAAGGAGTCAGGGAGCTGATCGAGCTGATCTCCAGGCGGTGGAAGTTGACTCGACGGGTTTGATCAAGATCAACCCTTTGATAAATTGGTCTTTCAAGCAGGTCAAGGAATACATCGATGCAGAGTGAGTGTGCAGTCTACCGTGATCACCGGGACGTGCCTCTAATATCACGCCTTATCTCAGAAACGTCCCCTACAACGAACTCCTGGACAAGGGTTACCGTTCCATCGGTGACTGGCATTCCACCGTAAAGCCGTCGGCGGACGATGCTGCTGCTGCCGCCTCTGACAACGCTGAGCGAGCCGGTCGCTGGACTGGCCGTAACAAGTCTGAATGCGGTCTGCACAAGGATTACTTCGAGATGAAGGCAGCGTTCGAAGCGAAGCAGAAGGATGCGGCAGCGTGATTGGATGACTGAGGACGAGCTTGCAGATTGTAGTCTCTGCATATGTAGGCACATGCAGTAGAGGATTCGTTCAAACAGCAGTGGTCATGTATGTGAATGTTATATGACATTCCATCTAGTCTTCCGGCAAGTCCATCTAGTCTGCCTTGCGTTTACCATTCTCTCCTTCCGCATTCGTGCTCGGCACTCGACGGATCGCAGACCCACCATTCATAAACCCAGGAGGTGTGCCTGTCCTAGCGATTGCGCTGGCCACACCATTGGGATTGCCAAGATGTTCCATCAACTCCGTCGAATTGCGAATGGAGGGTCCGGACACCGCTCTGCGAGGTGGTGACCCCGATCCTAAAATTTCTGACATGGCACGACGAGGCGGTGGAGGAGGCGTGAGATGTTGTGTCGCTCTCCTGCCTGCCGAGGTATGTGAATTGGTGACTCGTTCAATGAATGCGGGAGTGACGGCATTGCTGTTCGCATCATCCGAACCGCTCCAGGGCACATAGGGTAATTGCGACACCGAGATGGAAGGCGAGTGAATTGGAGTCCCGCGAATCGGTGTACGAGGAGCGATCAAACCATCTTCCAGACGTGCTTTGCGGCGAAGTCGAGGCAACAGGCTGAGAACAGGCGCCAATATCGATTTCACCAAGGAGTTACGAGCCGCGGCTTTGTGGGAGTAGGAATTGTATTGAGGTACACCTGGTGTATCGGCGAGATCGATTGGATTGCGGATCTCGCCTGAAGGAGTCCCGGCCATCGAGGGATCGCCACCTGTGTGATGACGAGGTTGAGCTCTGGTCAAAACTGCACACCATTCCGATCTCACCAAAGGATGGCAAAGCATTGTCATTTGCGCTCAAACTGAGGAAGAGAAAGAGGGGTACGAGCCATACGCAAATCGCAAAGAACGCTGCCACATCCATGAAGGTAGGTGCGACTTCCAACTGATCCTTCTTCTGCCCATATCGGTACTTTGGTTGACGGTTGTATCGCTTTGCTGATTGCGCCTTCTCGGCGAAGAAAAAGAACCAGAGAAAGTGGTCAGCCACGACGAGGCAGCACGACATGAGGAATCGTGCTGAGGTGAGTGAAATGAAAGGCCATGACGCTGTGAAGTTTTGGAGGTATACCAGGTGACAGAGGATAGAGAAGAGGATGAGAAGGGGAGGTAAACGGTCGACGACCAAGAGGAGGACGTGCAGACCGATGATGACCTGTGGAGCCGGAAATACTTCGTTAGCTTTCACAAAGAGATGACAAGGAAATCTACAAGCTTGGGAGCTCACGTATATTGCTCTTACGCCAACGACTTTAGCCGTCCTCGAATGTTCTTCTATCAGCTCCGCCAACCATAGAAGGCCGCTTGCTGGGGGGACATTAAGGGATCAGGTCAGCATCTGATGAAGGGCATTTTGCCGTCGCACTCCAGAGGTGGACTTACCAAGCGAGAGAGTGACGAAAAGGAATCCTGCTATCCCACCCGCATACGATAGCATGTGTAAAAGGGTCATCATGGTGAATGGATGCTCGACGAGCGAAGCTTCTGCTGGTTGAAGTGTTCTTCTACGACTCCCGGAGGAACTTTGAGGTGCTAGTGCATGTCCAGACGTACGTGGCCAAAGTGAAGGAGTACCAGGGTCTGCGGTGAGACAATGATGGTGAAGGTGCCAATGAAGATTTGCAGAGATGGATCGTCTCGAGCTTTCAGACATTTGCTATAACATGTTACTCTATAACGGCAACCCCCCCCTCCCCAGAAGGCGGGAGCGGACATGTCCAAGTATTTATGTCCGTGTGGGGCCGGCCAAGCATTCCATCCACGTGGCGAACTTAACCGGGCACTCAAAGTTGGAACGTCGTCAAACGTTAGCGAAAGCGACATCATGGTCATCGCGCACAGACAGGCGACCGAGGTCGAGAGGGAGCGAAGGATGACATTCCGCGCCATCCGAACTCCCAACTTTGCTCATCACTCCGTCGCGTGGTCGCCATTCCATACTGAGCTCCTGGCCACCGCATCGGGCAGTAACTTTGGTCTGTCTGGGCCTGGCAAGCTACACGTCTTGGTCGATTTGGGCAGCGGTTTGCAGCTGAGCAGAGAGTGTGTCATGCGCTACATCATTTCAGTTCAGTACCATTCTGTAACCCGATGCTAACCCTGCTGCATGACTCCCACCCAGCTTCGAAGCGGCAGACTCCGTGTACGATCTCGCATGGAGCGAATCAAATAGCGATCAGATTGCAGCAGTCTCCGGCGATGGTTCCGTCAGTCTATACGACCTATCAGGCCCAAAAGGCGCTCCAGTAGCACAGTGGCGAGAACATGGCAGAGAAGTATTCGGAATAGACTGGAACAATCTGTGTGGGTGTGGTGTCTTGGCCGTGGCTTTTGTAACTGGACACCTGACAGATTACTTGCACTTGCAGTCAAGCAGACCTTCCTGACAAGTAGCTGGGATGGTAGCATAAAGATTGTAAGCGGTTCTGGCAGGATGCTTCCCACATTACCTTTACCAGACTGATCATCTCAACGTTAGTGGGACTGCACGCAACCACAATCTCTTTTAACTATCACGGTTCCCGGGAAGGGTCACACCCCAGCGGAGAAGCCATGCGTGTATTCTGCTCACTTCTCGCCGAAATCTCCAGATCTCCTTGTTGCTGCGAGCTCAACTGGACAGGCCCATGTATACGACTTGCGTGTTCATCCGACCTCCGGTCCAATACAGAGTATCCACGCTCACGTCCCAGAATGTCTGGATGTTGACTGGAACAAGTACGACGGCCACATAATAGCAACGGGCGGCGTAGATGGGGCTGTCAGAGTGTGGGACAATCGTCAGCTGGTAGCATCCGTGCATACTGCCGGTGCATCAGGAGACGCGGCGTCTTGTCTCCGCGAGATACCAGGACATCGATTTGCTGTCAAGCGCGTAAGGTACACCTAGATACAAACAAGGTATCGACTGGAGTAAACAGCTGAACCTCACATCAACCCTGCAGGTGGTCACCTCATCATCGGCACTTGTTGGCCTCTACGTCCTATGACAGGACTTGTCGGATGTGAGCGCGTCAATTCGGAGGGCCGTCCCCGTTTCTCCTATAACTAACTGTTTTCGACCAAACCAGCCTCTCCACAGCAGCACCTACCTCTGAGCAGTTCATTCACGCCAAGCATACGGGATTCGTTCACGGCTGCGCCTGGAGTCTCTTTCAAGCAGGCACGATTGCGACGGCGTCGTGGGACAAGGAAATCCACGTCTTCGCCGTGCCATAATTCAAAACCAAATGCATCCACATGACTAACTACACATCCGCAAGGACACAGCCGACTTCACGCAACGAAAGGTGTCAGTATTAGCATTCCGCTGCATAACTAGGCACCAGTTTGATGCACTGTCGCTTTTGCCTCTTCAAGACTGTCCAGATATTCCTAAGGGGCGGCGCCGTTGGCAACGTCAGCTGCACGCGATCAAAAGTCTCCAATACATGACGTTAGACTTACCCTCAGCCAGGCATCACGCTGGTCAGGGATGTAGTCAAAAGTCGTGTACCTTTTGTCATTCTACTTGTATGTGTATGACATCAGCGCGTAGGCAAGCGGCTTATAGGATTGCGACGTACCTGAAGGACGGAATGCATATCGGCCACATCGATTTGTTTTGCCATCTCTGTTAAACTTGCTCGACCACCACCACCAGCGCCCAAATCCTCGTCCTCATCTTCGTCCTCATCCTTGATTGCCATCGCACCCTCGTCAAGCGTCTTCTTCCGCATGCGTCCCCAGAACTCTACGAAGCTGTTCTCGCTCAGAAGTGCATCAAATTCTCGTCGGCTGTTCTGGAATCGCACACGTTGCCAAGCGTCGAATTGGTTCGCGACGTCGTCGTGAGAAAGGTGCAGGCGCTTTACAGCGAATTCGTCCACAATCTCCGGGTAGACTTCGTCAAACGGGGTGTTAAGCTCCGGAGCATGCTTTGCGAAGAGGGTGTGAAGTGCTGCCAGACGTTTCTTAGCGACGTCGTTGAGGTGCGCTCGAAACAGTCTTTGCTTGTCGGCAAGTTGCAGCGAGGGGTGGTTGAAGCGGGCGTCCTTCTCGAGTTGAGGAGCGATATCGGACCACTTGGCCTAGGAGAGTCGGAGAGTGTGTCAGCTGCGTAGCATGATGAAGGAAATTAACCAACGCTCACGTCATGCTCTCTGATTGCCTGAACCAGCAAGCTTCCAAATTCCCGCTCCCCGTCTTCCTTTCCAGCTCCAATACGACTACGATGCAATTCACGATTGGCTTGAACTTTGGCTTCCTGTACCGTTCTTTCCCGCTCTTGCAGACTTGCAACTGCTCGCTCCTTCTTCTCTCTTGCTCGCCGTTTCTCTTCACCCTCATGTTCTGCTTCAGGTTCGGATGCGAGGCTACGGCTATATGCATGGAACAGCTGCTCTCGGAGGCTTGACGATCCGACCGCATCATAGCGCGGATCTTCTGTCATCGCGCGTTTGACCTGATACAGAACTCTTCATTAGGTTTCCTTCCTCAGATGACGGATGTATCTCGCAAGCTCACCAGCCTCCACTCCGAGTCTGGTCCGATCCCTGAGTGCTCTTTGAGGAGGTCAACAAAATCCAGTTCCGCGCGCTTTGCATCGGATCGCTTGCCTGTGTTGCAAAGTTAGCATGCGGTGAGATTCGAAACGCCGCCGTTATACTTACGTTCTCCCACCTCCTTCAAATGCGTCCGGAAAAGTTTTTCCCTTGCTCGATCGTCCTTCCCATAGCTCCAGAATCGCCTATCCTTCTTCCATGCCCGTCGAAACTCATCCCAAATGGTGCGAGTACTTTGAACTTCAGTTCGAAGCAGCTCTCGGTAATCTCGTTCGGAATCCTTCTTCTCATCAGATGAGCCTGTCGCCTTGATGGCATTGCTACTTTTGCCGATTCGTTTCGCTCGCGCCACGTCACGGCAATATTCCTCGTAAACATCTCGACGATCTTTCTGGGAGGTGAGTAGGATGTAACGAGGGTCGTTGATGAAGAGCGGAAGAGAGTTCTCCCAAGGAGCGAACGGCGAGATGTCCTTCTCGTGTAACAAAGCCTACCGGCGGAGGAATGGGTGAATGTCAGCCATCAGCCGTACCAATAAACGCCCATGACGCACCTTAAACAGAGCCCTGCCCTCTTCCAAGGTGAGATCTACCTTGGTCGGAGCCTGGAAGACGGTGCGCTTCGCTTCTTCCAGCTCGCTTTTAGCTTTCTTCTTTTCAGCTTTCTTGATGACATCCGCTGCTGCATGCTCGGCAGCGATCTCCGCAGCAACAGCCTTCTGCCATGCTTCCTCGTCTTCCTCATCCAAAGGTCCAGCTTGTCCTTCGTCCTGCTCATCCTCGTCAGCTGCCTCTTCTGGCGGCGCACTGCCCTCCAGCTTTGCAACTTTTGTGGGTCTACCATCTTCGCCCTTGCGGTCATCCTCGTCTGCGTCGGCTGCCTCCATCTCCTTGCGTTTGCGTTGTGCTTCTCGCTCCTGGACTCGTTGAGTTTCTTCCTCTTGTTTACGCTGGCGTTCTGCCTCGATATCCAGGCGAATGCGCTCGCGTTCTCGGATGGACTCAACCCGCTCTTGCTCCTTTTTTCGGCGCTCCTCCTCCACCTTTGCTTTCGCCTCCTGCTCCAGGCTCTCTTGGTAAACCTCAACCTCCCTCTTGATCTCCTCAGGGACCGTCCAAGACGATTTCTTGGTCTCCTTTTCCGTGTAAAACACGTTACCTTCCGTGGTTACAACCTTGGTCCAGGTAGTACCGGGGATAAGGGTCTTCTCTTTTGGCTTTTCTTTCTTCTTCTTGGGTTCTGGTGCAGGTGGTTGAAGTATTGAGGGCATGCCCGTGGGTGGCATAAGGTTTGGCAGAGGTCGGACATAGGTGGATTCCTGGGACAAAGTGTTGTAGTAATATGGCGTGTGGCCGTCAGGAGCTGCAGAAAGAAATCGGTGCGGGATTCACGTCAACTCGCTAAGGACTCAAGACGAGTCATGCAAGAAGCTCACCCGTGTGCTGAATCCATCCATACGGCAATGGCGGGATCTGCGGCATATAGTTGATGCCACCGGGCGGAGGAGGTGCTGGAGAGCCTATGGAGACGGTACTGAACCCGAAGGGCGGAGGCGGCGGGGGTCTGGAAGGGTGAAAGACATGTATCTACGTTAGCTCGAGAAAAGCAATGTCGGTCGCTCCTTCGACGTACCCGCCTGCATCGAAGGGGCGGCTCCCAGATGGTGGTGGCGGCGGTTGTGCTGGTGAACCTGCGGACATGACTACAGATATTCCACCTAGCGCTGTCAGTCTTCAAACCTATTTGACGTTGCTCAACAACAGCCCGTTTCAATCGAGGGAGATGTCGACCAGGGTGATTGGGTCACGTGTGTCGAAGGACCGGGCCTTCAAGCTGCCTCAGCAAGCGTATGCGCTTGAAGCTGGTTACGGCAAGGGATGGTGTCGAATTAGGGAGGCTGAGAGGAGGGAATGGAAAAGGGTGGGGAAAGGAAAGGTCGCTGCTAAGAGACTTAGCTGTGGAGAGAGAGAAAGAGAGAGCGGCCGAAGATGCGACGAAACATGTAGTAGGTCCTTTTAACTTGGATTCTGGAACCCTCATTTACAATGACCTTGCGACAACCCTACGGGATACACGCACGACTTGACTTTACAGCAGCTTCGTCGAGCTTTGGATATGAGACAATATTTGTTGGACCTGTCCTAAAAATGAAGAATGAGCACGCCTCATGACACAGTCTTGGTGAGGATGATATGGAGGTCAAGTTGAGGTAAAGAGGGAGTGGGACAACCCCGCACTAGCCAATGTACCAGGAAGCTACCACCCTTGCCCTAAGCGTCATCCGATGAAGTATGAACATCGTAAGAGGTTTGTTATCTTGCTGGATAGAGACCTCTTCAACAACAACAGAAACGGCTCCAGGGAGGAGGGATACACGTGACGCAAGGTCTTTCCGTGGGCTCAACTTATTTCAATTCAGGGACCTGGACCGGCCATGCTCATGGAAGGTGGTTTGACATATCACCATAAGATGGGCGGACCGCTTGGAGACCTACCAGGTCTCACTTACGATCCGATCCGCAATCGCTACTTTTCTACCCCAGCAGAGTCCAAGCCTCGTCGGAAGAAGGAGCTTGGTGCTTCATCTGCTTCACGACCTGCATCATCCACGGATGACAGGCGGACGAAGAGACGAAGAGGACAGGACGAAGGGTCTAGCGATCCGGCGGAGAAAAAGCTACCTGGGCAAACACGGCTCCCAAGTCTTGTGTCCGGCCTTACAGCACAGAGAACTTCACGGACTTATGCTGACAGCTTTCGACTGCAAGGGTGAGTGAGGCGGAAGTGCCTCCACACCGGGTCATCCTGTTGACGTTCTCAGAAGCAGGGCCATACACTCGCATGTATATGCGTCCTTGCAACGCCATACGGATGCAGATGAGCAACCTATGCCGTGTGCTCTTACTGCCTTGAGCGTGGGTTTCTGATGGGGGTGGTTGCTTCAAAGGTTTTGCTCATTCATCTTTGCCCGCAGTCTGTTCCAGGCAGGGATGGCATGGTAGTAGGAGATCAGTCAGGCTGTGTTTACGGTGTAAAAACGGAAGGCGATCATCCAGGAAGTCGCTCGAGATGGGTCTGGCAGGATATCAATCTCGGTAGAAAAGTCGGTCGTCGTCCTCGTCTCCAGACTCGGTTATGGCTTCTCACTCAACCCCTGATTTGCAGGTGAACAACCTCCACCACGTCAAGGAGGGGTACATGTGAGCATGAACTCACGGGACCTCTGCTCTGATACCCATGCTCATGTTCACCTCCTATGCTGCCAGCGCGACGACTTTCGGCCCAAATCCTCGAATGGTCATCTCGCCGCTACCTCCTCTCTTGCAGGACTTCAACGTAGGATCATTGCCGGACGAAGATCGAGCGATAGTCGTGTGGGAAATGGCCAAACTTCGTGATGCTTGGGGCTCGACTTATGCCGATGGCAGTATTACAATCGGTAGGTGAAGGTCGCACAAAGCGGAGACAATAAATGTCGGCTAACGCTCATTCTTGCCTAGGTGGAGATCATCAGATCGTCTACGCCAAAGACGTGTATAACCCCGCATTCCGAGCGATACCTACGCCCGGCCTATCCGATGCGATGGCTGTACAGCAGATCAACTCGGTGGGTGTGTTGCCTAGTCATCGTAATCATGTCTGATGTGGAGCCTGCTGCAGAACGAGGCTGTCGTTGGACTCCGCTCTGGTCAGATATGTCACTACGACTTCCGACTGGAAAATTCGAAGGCGGCTTCGCGCAGATTCCAAACCAGCACGGCAACCAATCTGCATGTGTTTCCTATCGAATTTGGGGGCGGAAGGAGCCTATTAACCGCTGGCTACAAGAATGAGGTGAGGGTGGTTGCGTGCCAGAGATCCCGCTGGCAACAGCCTGATAGACAGGATTTTCGACCCGCAGCTGGCCATGTATGACTTACGCTTCGCCGCTGCCCAACCTGTCTGTCTTTACTCTGGACATATTAACGATGTTCGAAGCGGTCTCGTGAGTAGGCATGGCGTCGAGGACATCTTCAACAGCATGTGAAGCTTAAGGCATCTCTCGTTCGGCAGGGCTTCGCAGTGACGCCGAATGGGTCGCATGTCTATGCCGCTGGTGCAGATCGACAGATCCGATGCTGGGATGTCCGCTCTGGCCAAAGGCTACGAGCGCAAGATGCATTTGGACATCGATGGGGTGGTGCCAAGAACCCGCTGACGAAGAGATTTGAAACTCAAGTGACTGGTTTGGAGGTTGCGCAGAGTGGTTTGCTCAACGTCCTTCACGGTCCGAATCTCGAGGTGTTCACTTGTGGAAAGCTTGATAGCTGGACACCTGCAACATATGGTTTCGTGTGACGAACGACGCTGTGACGGATCCATGTGTATCGTATTGTACAGCTCTGACTCAATCATCATCATCGTTGGAATCATGATCCTCGGTCACGTCCTCGGTTTCGTTACGATCAGGTGGTATTGCCTCCAGTTCCCTCTCGAGTCTACGTTTCTCTGTCTCCCGCTCCTCAGGAGTGAGCCTTGATTCCTGCCCCTGTTCACTATGCCCCTTTGGATGGACCTTGGATTTGGACACGAGCTTCTCAGCCTCACTCTCTTCTGAACCATGGTCTGACTTCTCATCCTTCTGCTCCCGACCGGCTTGCGTCTTGAGTTTCCGCTCGATTAGGCTGAGTGTCCCTGGGACTTCATCGGGTCCTGCTTCCGCGTCTTGACTGGCTGACGGTCTTTCCACCTGCGTCTCCTCATCATCATCCTCGTCATACTTCTGCCACCTCTCGAATTGAAACTGCTCCTGACCATCCAGTCTCTGAGCTTTTGATGCTGCTACGAGAAAGTGCGCAAAGTTGTCTCGGTATCTCCTGATTTCGCTCAGCGTTGTGGGAGTCTCTAGTTCAAGGCTCGGAGCATTCCGCAGACTATTTTCAGCATCAGTCCTCTCATTGTCGTCCTCCTCTTGCCATAGGCTGCGGACATGTTGGAGGTCGCCACCTGCAGCCTTGATGTCTCGCAGCTGAAGATTCCGGTCCGCCTCAAGGATGCTTCGTCCGAGGGAGGACCGAGGGAGATTGTCAATGAGGAGCTTACGGCCGACGGCCTCCATACGGATTCCCGCGTCAATGATCTCAGCCAAGAGAGCCGACTCTCCATCATTCAGGGGTCGTGGGCTGTTCGGAGGTTCCTTCGTTCCTTCCTGCTCAGCGGGGAGCAGATGGTCGAAGGTCTTCCGGTACTGCAGAACCAAATCCTTGTGTTGGGTGAATGCGGACGTGAATGTGCCCTTGGCTTTGCGTTTGCGAATCAAATCGACGCGCCGCTGGGAGAAGGTGCTCAGGAGACCGGTGACGGCCTCTGTGGGGATGATCTCGGCATCAGGTACTAGCTGCAGAAGGCAATATGTGAGAGGATACAACTCACGAACGGCAAAAGATGCGATAAGAGGAACGGCCATCAACGCGTAGATTACCCAGAAAACCTTGCTCCCTGGAGTGGTCGGAGCGAAATCGCCATAACCTGAGCTCGAACGCATTAATAAGTTAAGATGACATGCGCATTCCGCATATCACATACCGATCGTCAAGCAGAAAACAACCTGAAAGTACAGTGCGTCTCCGAACGTCCAACCCGGTTCGATGTGGCTGAAGACCGCCGCGCCTGCCATCCAGAAGACGATCAAAGAACTGAGACTCCAAGCGAGATCCCACACTTCTGCCATGAGCTCCTCCCGGTTAGAAATCTCTTCCAAAAGCTCGACTTCGTCTTGTAGCGAGGCATGTGGGTTCTTTTCGCGCTGAAGCTCCCTGATTGAGTGTTCATACTTCTCGCGCCAACGTTGTCGCCGATGTTGCGTTCGAACAGAGAAATAACCGATTATCATGGCGACTTCATTGGCAAGTTGAGAGATCGTGACAACGGCGAACTATGGAGGGGAGGTTGCACACGTGAGTTGACAGTGAGCTTTGGAGGCGGTCCTTGCTCACGGGTAGCAATAGAATTCTCGTTGATGTGTAGGTCGGTACAAACGAGTCTCCGAATCCAATCGTCCTGCATGAGGAAGGCTCGCATTTTAGCTTCGTGTAGATTTAGGTCGAGAAACCACTTGTGCTCACAACATCGTGACCACACTGGTGGCAGATGAGATGGAAACATCAGCTACGAGGATTCAGGTCTTGCGCAGGGTGGTTAATCGATCCTTGCCTGAAGTAAATGCCATCGAAATACGACCAGTGTTGCTAAATAGACTCGAACATCCAGATATTGAATCAGCAAGCGGTGTTTGAGACAAGTGTTGTCACCTACGATCTGGGAATAAATCAATGCCTGGATACCGATGACAATCATGAGGAAGCTGATAGATGCCATGAAATGTCTGCAATTGCCGTCGGGAGTTTCAGCCATGCTGCATCACAAAGGGACCACAGAGATTCCTCGAACCTTCCTTGTATTCTCATGCCCAATTTATCGCCATGAGCCCTGCCATAGGCGAGGAAGTAGTGCGCCATCAGGAGGAGAGAGATGACCCCGCTGAAGACAGCAGCGGAGACTTCGCACCAGAAGCCCTCCGTGTACTGATCTGTTGCAGGCCCGCCCTTTTGATTCAGGATACATCCCCGAGTTCGGGTTGAAGAACAACTCACATCCCGGTCCATTGCGAGAACCGATGCCGAACAAAGCGAGGTTGACGACTGCAACCTAAACACGAATACTCTCAGAGCAACCTCAGCAAACCTGGACCGCCGTTTGAAGTATGTCTGTCTGCTCACGATGGTCTTGATTGTCCAAAGGATGGTACTTGCCGTCGTTGCTGGCCCCCACCAATGTTGATTAGTGGGCGAGAATCTAATAACGAGTAGGACGTTTGCGATAAAATTCATGGCAAGGCCGACGGCAGATAGCGCCAGCTGAGAGGGAATAGATTCAGGACGGCAAGGCTTGTGATGCGAGATGGAGGAGAAAGTTCACCGAGGCAGTGGTGTCTGGAACTGTTCGGCCATAGTAGGTATACCAGTCTTGCTGTAAGAGACGACAGATCAGTCAGGTCTAGTTGCCGGGCAAGACTTGCGAACCTGGTGTACACACGCACCGTCAGTGCAGGTATTTCGAGTAGTGTACTCAGGGGTGCTAGAAGCGCGGCGACGAGGGGGGCTCTGGCCGCCCAGTGCGTACAGTCCTGCATGGTGATCATGGGTGGCCAAGTTGTTGCTGTCGCGTTATTATGAAAGCGTCGAGGTTGATGCTCTGCATGCCTTGAATGTCAAAATACAAAGTGAGATATCGGATAGACGCCTGGAGCGCCGCCCCCCTTTTAGTAATGTTTTTCTGCCTTCCCCGTGAATATTTGGTCATTAATTATAGTTCCGGACGGAATACCTTGGCAGGAATGTGGATGACGCTCCGCTCTCCTACGATGAAGTGGTACCGGTCGCCAACGGCAGTCCATCCCTGACCGACGTGCCTCTGCACGTCTCTGACCGTCATCCACCCACCCACCAACACCGGTTTCGGCCAGATCTGTCTGTCAGCTCCCACTTCCGTCGGCCCACCACGTGTGCGCCCGAACAAAGTGATGGCCGCCAACCTTTCGGGGGCTCGGTGTGGGGCCCCGAGCGATCGCTGCGGCTTTGGGAAAAGGCTGTCTCACCCGCCGTTAGCCGATCGGACGTTTCCTGCCATTTCGACGCGCCAACCTAGTTCCTCGTACGTTACGTTTTTCTCAGTCAAGCTCATCACAAGCTCTCCATCCCCCTTTTTTTTTTTTTTTTCCTCTTGGTCGCACTCACACTCTCCGCAATTCGACTGTCCCGGCTGTTCCTCTTAGTGGCGCATGCTACCGACTCGCGCAATCATCAGCAAATACCAAGATCTCCGGCAGATCTGGTATTTACTGTCGCAGCGGGCCGCAGTATGGACATCCACCCTCCCAGACAGGGCCTCCACACTGTGGCTCCCTTCCTCGACGATATTGACATCCATGCGATCCTGCCGCCGAGCAATGCGGAGTGGAATAGCAGACCATCGACAACTCCAACGTCCCCCTTCAAGCGTGGATCACTGAGCCAGGTCACACTAGATGATTCACGGAGAAGCGGCGGCGGCGGCTCAACGTTCATGCCTTCGCTGGCTGGCTTGGCACGGACGATAAGCAAGAGCTCCCTTGGGAATATCACGCTAAAGAATATCTTGGATGGCGAGACTTGCGACCCAATCGGGTAAGTCCATCCGATTTTCCATTAGCGAATCGACAGACATACTCACTCAATCTCGAGTCGAGCACCAGCTTCTCCGATTTTGAAGCTTTCCTGACGCACAAGGAGTTCTCGACCGAGAATTTGTTATTCATCGTCTGGTTCCGGTCGTACACCGAGAGGTTCTTTGCTCTCTCCGAGGAAGAAAAATCGAAAGTGGCTCCTGCTCCAAACGCCAAGCCCTTTAGCCACTCCATTGCGAATGATCACCAAAAGCCTGCGAATGGCACGGTCAACCTAGAGGACGTAGCTGGTCCAAAGATCACCAAGCAGCGCCAGTTCAGGGTGTGCGAATGGACGCAAGAGGGAGGTGCAGTATGTCATTGCGACAGTCATTGCGCGCACCGCAGGTGTGCAGCGCGACCCAATCATTCTTGTTCTGCGTCACAGCCATCTACCAGCGGCGTCCAATTCCAGCCTCGTGTTCATGTCCCTGATGAGGTCGTTTCCAGCCCTTCGATGGTTCTCAATTCGGTTACACCAGATGGCAGGATTGAGTTTGAGCCCAACTTGCTAGCGCCTGCGGCGAGTCCCTCTATTGACAACGGTCATTTCTTCGATTTGGTTGCCCCTGGTCTCAACAACTTGGTCCGCCGGTCCAGCATCGCTTTGATCTTTGGATCGACCCCTGATCCCATCCACCCTCCTCCTCGACCACGGCTCAGTCCGCACAAGCCTTGCGAGCAGCTGTCATATACCACCCTGGTAGAACCGCGCCTACAGCCGATGAGAGAGGAAGCTCAGCGAGCGTTCGCCACCTTCCTGCGGAAGGGCGGAAGCAGGGAATTGAACGTGAACGAGGATGTACGCGATGCCTGTGCGAGAGCGCTCGGAAGTGGTACTCATCCACAGCTGGTGAGTTTAAAATAATGGACCAAGGGGTTGGGAGGACAAGCTCACCGCTCCACCAATTCAGTTCCGACCGATATACGAGGAAATTTATGCGCACGTTGAGCGGCAGTCCCTTCCCAATTTCCTGTCATATGCTCAATCGAATGTCAACTTGCCGAACCAGTTGTTCTGGTGAGTAAATCTAGACCGCTGTAACTACAGATCCGGCTGATGCGCTTCCGCCCACAGGTACGCCGTTGGATTTGGAGACTTGTCCGTCTCCCTAATCATCTTCCTCGTACTCACGTTCAAACTCAAACCCCATCCTTATGGACTCCGAGCGTGGCGATTGTTCTCCCTCTTCTTTTCCGCCCTTGGGGCTATGCAGATGTACTCTGCCTGGCGAGGGTTTTGCTCACAGGTGTGGAGTAGGGCCAGCAGGCAACTCCACCCGTGGGAAATGGACGAGGATATTGAGGGAGTCCGGGTTATCGTCACGGCGGAACGATTGCGGAGCAGCTTGGTAGAGCTCGAGAAGTTACCCGATAGCAATTCATATTCTCGCGCCGAAGAGAATTCGGACGGTGGGAGTGCCACGTCGTTTGGCGTCTCGTCTTCTTCGGTGGCACCTATATTCGAAAGCCAAGGCCTTTCATACCAACGGCAAGATGGGCGGACAGGCAGCCTGACAGGCACACGAACATCGGGCGAAGCTTTCCCCATCGATCATCGACCCACCCCTAACGAGATCGCTGGAGCAAACCCAGCCAGTCCCACCAAGCAGCTGATGGAGGGGTTCCGTTACATGCGAAACTGGAAATCTGCGGGAAAGTATTCGACGCCCAAGATCTTTGGTCCGGAACGAGTGGTTTTAGATGAGCGTATAATTCGGTTACATAGAATGGTAATGAGGGACATTTTGGTGGTAGGAGCGTTCTGGGCTGTGCTATGGACTGTCTTATGTCTAGCAGTGCCGACAATGGGCTGATCGTCAGTGTGGCTTAAAATCTCGGTTGTACATTCATCCCCATGTCCTGGTAGGCTGGAACTGTTCTGCAGCTGGCCGTCGTGGCGACAAGTAATGATTCGTGATACTATACACGAGCGATGAGATGAGCAGGGAGAAAAGGCAGGAGACCGTCCATCTAACTCGGATCGTGTGCTCTTCGAACCCGCTCCATCGTGACGCCCTTCAAAGACCGCTTAACCCACACCTTATAGCTCTCTGACATCTACTTTGTTCGTAGTCCCTCAACGATGGCTGAGAGACGAGGACTCGGCGGACGAGAGGTTGTTGGAGTCGGACCGGATGTCAGGTCTTGAGGGAGGAATTGAAATCGTAGGCGGTGGAGCTGAAGGAGGGACCCAGGTGGTCAGCGGCAGCGGTGTGCGAGATCCCACACCAAGACTCACGATTGGAAGCTTGGGGAAGAGGACGAAGAGGCAGGCGGCAAAATTGATACCGAATAACAGTGGGTCATATTTGGTGTAATGCGTTGATATGAGAAATCTGGCCAGGAAGATGGGGTGAGCATTTTCAAGGACAGATATGGGGTATTCTTTCCGACTCACAGACAGATTGGCACACTCGTCAACCATTTCTTTGCCGGCGTGTATTGCGCACCAGCGTCGATTTGCTCCCACAGCGTTAGGTCGTCGTATGCACCGCCACTCGGAAGACTGCGTGGACGACATCGTATCGTAAGGAAAGAGCGCAGCAAATCTCAGAACATTTCTCCGCACTCACCTCGACTCAAAAGGGATACCGGTGACGTGGTGGAACATGAGGAAGGAAACCTGGGTGAGGATGAGATTATCAGCTGTTGCAGGTCGAAACCTTTGAGCGATGACCACAACTCACGGCCATGTAACCCAGGTTGGTGATGGTCCAGCTGACGTCCTGCGTCATGCGTGGTATGGCGTCGACAAGCACTTTCGCTAGGAGGATCATTACTGGGTGAATGAGCCAGGCGCCTGGGGTGTGTAGAAATATCGAGTCGCACGTCAGCCAACCGGCATCACTGGTTCTATCGCTGGCGGCCATTCTCTCACCTGGTGCATTCACCCACGCCGCATTCTCGTTCACGCCTACCGCCACCCTGTCAACGTCGTTCTCCGGATCGTCGCCACCGACTTCTGTCACAGTGACCAAACTTCCACTCCTCGCCCGTCCCTTCCCGTTGCTGACTCCAGTTCCCGCCACTGGTGGTCCTGAGGATGGCATGGACGACGAGTGACCGTGATAGGTTTTGGTGATTGAGTTGGATGAATGTGAGCGTGATATTTTGCGCGAGTGGAGGGTTGGAGAGCCGGTCGTGTTCGAATTGGTGCTGATTATCCCAGGTCTCATCGGTTGAGAGATGGACCGTGTGCGATTTGGACTAGCAGGTGCGGGTGGTGAGAGGAGGATGGAAGAGGTCACTGACTCTGATGTCATGAAGACCGCGAGGAAGCTAGTCGTGGGAAAAGGTTGTGCAAGTCACAGCGCCGAAAACGAAATTCGAGGTTGTCGTGTAATGGCTGTGCAGACGACAAGACTCCGACTATAGAGAAGATTCACCGTAGGTAGGGATGCCAAGGGATGACAAGTCAAAGAGATCTTTGCCAATGGTGTTGACAATGATGATGTTGATGTTGATATGATGTTTGAGATCAGGGTTCGAATATTTGATTTCCGAGCGAAATGATTCTTGCGCGCGCCGACAATCTGAAAGAGGCGGGGTGGGAGCGGGCAAGAGGGGTGGGACGATGTGTGTCGACTGCTTGACTGGCCAGTCTGAGTTTGGAGCGGAAACGGAGGGTCGATGAAGATGCTGAGGATGTTTTGTACAACTTGTTAAAATGAAACCAACTCTGTCAAAAGCATCATATCATCAAACCACTCCTGAACCGGTCGTCAACACGTTTCAACAGTTACGGTCAATATTCCCACGGTGGGTCGCTGGGGCTGGGCAAACGACGTCAGGGGTGGTGACGGCGAGCACGGAGCGCTGGGGAGATGAGCTCATGAAAATGTGGCGCCAGGTTCGGAGACGATGTTGATCAACTCATGCCAATCATTGTATACATGTTGTAAAGATACATGTTGTAATAAATCAGCACAGTCGAATTATAATGCTGGACGTCTTACAAACCGCTACAAAGCGCTGCAAACGGCTTTCGGCCCCGCCGAAGTCAAAAGGTCTCAATCTCTCCGCCTGCTCCCGTGTACCTCCTTGCACCTCCTCCTTGTCGTATCAATGTGGAAGGTCTACCTGAATCATTCGCAAAAAACTGGGCATCCGTGGACGCGGCACCGGTGCAAACAGAATGGGCTGTTGTGTTTGTTTCGCCTGTTGTCAAGAAGATGAAATCAGGAATGGTGCTCATCCTCGAGGTCACCTTCTTTGACTCACAGCCCTCCTCTCATGACGATTCGGTATCACCAAATCGACCTTCACATCTAGCCGTTCTCCAGGACTTCGCCCATGTTCCCCGTTGTCTGATGTCCGCGACATCTTCTCTATATCTTTCTCTCCCCTCTCCTGACTGGAAGAGATCCATTCATCATCTTCGTCTGAAGAAGACAGTCTGATGGCTGCACCCCGTGACGACTTGCGACCACAGCGTGCAAATGATCTCCTAGACTCGAGTTCTTTCTCTTTCCCTAATCGACGAACATGGTGGTACAGCAAGTGAAGAAGGCCGTTTATCTTCAGCTGTTTTCGTGGAGGAATTGAATCAGTCTTCAGCGCGCAAGGGATGTTGTTGGCTCTCCGCGCACTCACCCTAACGAAACCCCATACAAGTACGCCAATCAGGCCGACCGGTGCAGCTACTCCGGACACCCATGTGTCACAACCAGCGAACTCGTCGTACGGCGTGAGCATTCTGAGTGGTTCGAACAGGTCTCGGACAGCTTGAGGGTGGGAGAGGATTTCAGAGCAGATAATGGGTGCGATAGGCCTGTTCAGGTGGCATGGTGGGATCAGACCAAGTGAAAAGAACCGGGCGTTCACCGTCCTTTGTACAAACTCACTCAATGGCGATAAATAAGCTGGGAAAGAGTGTCATGACGAGGACTGGAATGGTTGCTGCGAGACCAAGCAGTAGCTCGACATGTGCTTGCAGAAGAGAGAATAGGACGAAACGTGATGATGGCTGGAAGAGGAAGTCAAAGGAAGTGAGTGAGTGAGTGAGTGAGTGAGTGAGTGAGTGAGTGAGTGAGTGAGTGAGTGAGTGAGTGAGTGAGTGAGTGAGTAAGTGAGTGAGTGAGTGAGTGAGTGAGTGAGTGAATGATGGTACGGAAGTTATTAGAGAACAAGTGGCGTACCTTTAGGACACCATAGCAACCCATTGCATTCCCAACTACTGATGCCCATAGGCATAGTCGAATGGCAGTCAAAGCGCCTAGATACGCTTGCCACTCGTTCTCACTATCCACTCCTGCGGCCTCTCCTGCGGATCCGACATTCGTAGATACCGATTGGCCATGAGTACGATATGGACGATGTGTGAGTATTCTACCGACCTCGACGGTAGAGGTGAGGCGAAGATCCGCTTGGATGTCGGATAGGAGGTGAAGGAAAGCGAGGTTGCAGAGGAGAGAGAAGAATGGAACGGCTCGTGCAATGCGGCTGTGGAACGGAAAGGAGATGTAGGAAAGTCAGCATGGGTGGTTCGACCTTTTTTTTTCTGGGTTACTGACATTCTCGTTCGAAGTGAATGGATGTTGGTGTTGTCGAGGTTTTCGATGGAGCAGTCAGACATGGTGGCGGCGTCGTTGGTGTGATGATGATGATGATATGGTTGTTGATGAACTTTGCCGTCTACGAGGTGGTGAGGCAGGTGAGGAGACATGGCGGTAAAGGGTGCTTGTTCTCAACGGGGTTGTCAAAGGAAGTGTATCCGCCGATCGCAGCAAGCGGTTTTGGACCGCTGATCCTCGAATGTGATGGCACAGATGCTGGTGTGCATTCTTGACGAGGACGAGGACGAGGACTAGGGTCGACGACGACGACGACGACGACGACGAGGGGAGATTTTGTCAGGGGACTTGGCTTCCCATAAACTGAGTGAGTCAGCGCGAATAATGAGGAACTAGTATCCCGATCTGCGTGGTCTCTTGCGACTGATTCCGCGTCCGTCTGTCTCCCGCGCTCTGGGCCCGGTTTGTCCAGCTGATTTGTAGTTGATAATAGGATAAGCAAGTTCCCCGTCGTCTATCACCTCCACCTCGGGGCTGCCAAGGGCATACGGCTGTCAGGCATACAAAACCTAATAATTACAACAATAATTTGGCCTGACAGCGGCCCACCGGCCGAGGTTGAATGGGCACTCCAACCGCGAAATCTCGTCCCACTCAAATACATGGCAGGCTCTGACCCAGCACACAACGCCAAATGTCCTAGGGAAACGACTCGTGATTATTGAATATGATTGCATTTCTTCAGCGTGTCAACCTGACTAAGACCACATGGTCCAACCGAAGCTAGCTAGCTAACTGTAACGGTACACTCTTCGATGTACCGGGTGGAAAAGGGTGGAATAGGATCGGCAGTGCTACCTTCACACACCTCCGATGCCTTGTCTGGGGAGGTGCAGTAGTACCGTTACGTACTGCATCACTCCCAAGGTCGGCCCTCACATCGAAACGGGCGGTGACGGCGAGGACCAATAGCAGCCCAACCAAATATTGCGGTGGCGAAAATAGTCGCGGAGATGTTACGCCGACGCTCTGCTTCGTTAGAAAAGTTGGGTTCCAGTCACAAACCCGACAGACATTCCGTTCGTCTTTTTTTGTGGTGAATAACAAACAACACATCACATCACTTTCTCCTCCAGCATGGCCTCCAGAGCATTCTCTCGCCAGCGTCACCTGCCCGCTGGTATCCGCCAATTCGCTCGTGGACTAGCTACTCCCACCTCCCTTCCCGCCAAGGACTGCTCGTCCATCACGCCGCCATACCCGAAACTTCTCCAGAACCTCAACCGTGTTCGAAATGTCCTCGGCAAGCAATACAAGCTCACCCTCGCTGAAAAAATCCTCTACTCGCATTTGGCTGACCCCGAGGCGAACCTGAGTGGTCCCGGCAAGATCCGCGGTAACCGCTACCTCAGACTTCACCCGGATCGTGTCGCCATGCAGGACGCTTCGGCTCAAACGGCAATCTTGCAGTACGACTCTTGCAACCTCGTTGGTTGTGCCGTGCCTGCCTCTATACACTGCGATCATCTCATCCAAGCGTCCGTAGGCGCTGATGCCGATCTCCTACGGTCAATCGAAGCCAACAAGGAAATCTTCGATTTCCTAGAGTCTGCCGCTCGCAAGTACGGTATGGAGTTCTGGAAGCCTGGATCCGGTATCATCCATCAGATCGTGTTGGAAAACTACGCCGCTCCTGGTCTGCTCATGCTTGGAACTGACTCTCACACCCCACACTCATCTGGACTCGGCATGCTCGCAATCGGTGTTGGGGGAGGTGATGCCGTCGACGCTTTGGCTGGCATTCCATGGGGTCTCGCAGCACCAAACGTACTGGGTGTGAAGCTCACCGGAAAGATGGGAGGGTGGACCACGCCCAAGGATCTCATCCTCCATCTTGCCGGCAAGCTCACCGTCAAGGGAGGCACTGGCCGAATCATCGAGTATTTCGGACCTGGAGTTGAAAGTCAGAGCTGTACCGGTCTCGCTACCATCGCGAACATGGGCGCCGAGGTCGGAGCTACGACCTCCACCTTCCCATACACGGCCAACATGCGATCTTACCTTGAGGCGACGGGTCGTTCGCCGGTCGCCCGCGCAGCTGATGAGGCAGCTCGAGCTGGTTTCTTGGCGGCCGATGAGGGTGCCGAGTACGACGAGGTCATCGAGATCAACTTGTCCGAGTTGGAACCCCATCTCAACGGTCCCTTTACCCCGGATCTCGCTACTCCGCTTTCCAAATTCGGCCAGTTCATCAAGGAGAACGGATGGAAGGACGACCTCACGTCGGCTTTGATCGGGTCTTGCACCAATTCGAGTTACGAGGACATGACGCGAGTCGTGTCCATCGCCGAGCAGGCAAAGGCCAAGGGACTGAAGTCCAAGGTGCCGTTCCTCGTTACTCCGGGCAGCGAGATGATTCGAGCTACTATCGAGCGTGACGGTTTGCAGCAGACCCTCGAGGACGTTGGAGCTACCGTGCTTGCCAACGCGTGCGGACCCTGCATCGGTCAATGGAAGCGAGATGAGAAGAAGGGCGAGGAGAACGCCATCTTGACGTCGTTTAACCGCAACTTCAAAGCGAGGAACGACGGCAACTTGAAAACCATGAACTTCCTCGCTTCACCAGAGCTCGTCACTGCGATGTCATTCTCGGGCAGTCTTTCCTTCAACCCAATGACCGATACGCTGGAAACCGAGAGCGGTCCATTCAAGTTTGAGGCTCCATCAGGTGTTCGTCTTCCTGCCAATGGTTATGCTGCGGGTGACCTTTCCTTGGCTCCTCCCCCCAACCCCGCACCTCAACCTGATCAACAGATTGTCATCGCCCCGGGCTCTCAACGTCTCGAGATCCTGAAAGCGTTTGTCCCACCCTTCCCAGCGGATGGTAGTTGCTACGAGTTGCCAGAAATGAAGTGTCTGATGCGAGTCCGGGGCAAATGGTTAGTGTGACGGGGGTCACCTGGGTTGTGACATATGATCTAACAGATTTTTCCCCCTTGCAGCACCACTGACCACATCTCCGCCGCCGGCCCTTGGTTGAAGTACAAAGGCCACTTGACAAACCTCGCCGAGAACACGCGTGAGTGTTCAACGTGGCAAATGGCCAGAGGCGTGAATTGACGTCCTCGCACCTGAAAACAGTCATCACCGCCGTCAACGACGAGGGAGGTGCCGTTAACGTTGCCTTTGATGCCCAAGGCGAGGACACCATCCCCAACATTATGAAGCGCCATAAGGCAGCTGGTCAACCGTTCATGCTGGTTGTGGACGAGAATTGTAAGGCGTGAGCTTGTTCTTCTCCGTCTGGACGGCGAGACTGATATGTTCGTGTTCACAGACGGCGAGGGCTCTGCTCGTGAACATGCCGCATTGCAACCGAGGTTCTTTGGTAGGTCCCGGAGATGTCCGCGGCGTAGACCTGTTGATCTAACCGATGTGTCGCGTAGGCTGCAACCTCATCGTCGCCCGTTCCTTTGCTCGTATCCATGAAACCAACTTGAAGGTGCGTCTGGTTTTAGAATGACCTCCGAAACCATCATTAACGTTTCTTTACGCACAATAGAAACAAGGAATTCTTCCGCTCTGGCTCGTGGACAAAGCCGATTACTCTCGTATTTCTGCTCAGGACACAGTCAAGACTATCGGCCTGGATGCCGTTCTCCGAGGCGATAAGACGGCGCAGGTCACAATTGAGGTTACCAAACCGTCTGGCGAGACTTTCACGGTCGCGACCCGCCACACTCTCGCCGACGACCAAGTCGATTGGATTAAGGCTGGAAGCGCTCTCAATCACATCGCAGCTCTGAAGGCCGCCGAGGCATAAAAAAGCAGGACGTCCGTAGCAATCTTGGGTATGTTTGAGTTATATGAACGTACATGTAGATGGCCTTTATACAATATCACTGTATTCATATCGTAAGCTCGTCGCGTTCGTCAAGGTCGTTAACTCTAGACATTCGTCTCTGTCAATGCAACCAAGCTGTCCAACAGGACAATTGCCAGATGTACGTTGATGTCGCGATTCGCCAGGGGTGACAACATGTCATGGACTGTGGTTGCTTGCTCAGTGTCAGTGCTACCCAGCAACCCGTATTGCGCCACGGTAGGCATGACTTCGAGCAATCGCCGTTCCAGCCGTTGGCGAAGATCTGCACTCTCTTCCGCTGTGGGGTCGGGGGAATCCGGCGCCGGCTGGCCGTTCGGGAACAGGATGTCGGTGAGTTTCTCTATGGAACGCGAGATGACACGTGGGCTGAGGATGTGTGTTTGCACGAGTCGAGGTAGAGTCCTGGAAGACGCAGGAAGGGATAAAGTGGTCAGACTTGAGGGTTGCACAACGGATCGCGTTGCTACCCTACCCACCTTTCGAAGATTGGCCCTCCGATCTGGCAAGCATCTCTTAGAATTCCCCATACCACAGCCGACGTCCTCGACTTGTAATCAATCTTCAACAACTCTCCAGCAAGTGACATCCACGGATCGAGAATGTGGCGATACGACCGCTCCGTCGGCTGAGCTGCCTTGAATGATGTTGCCACCAATCTGGCCGCGCTTGTGAGGTTCAACAGGAGTGAGGATACGCTATTTACCATGACGAGAGATCCGTGCAGCAGTGCTCTAACACTGAATTGATTGATGCCATCGGCATCGACGTGGGATTTCCCGGGCTTTTCCTTCATCTTTCCTGGTTCTCCCAGAACCGCCAATCCAACCTTCCACCAAAACCACGGCTCCGTCAATCTGCGGAACGTCCCTCCAAGAACGGCATTTGCGAGGATTTCCCTTATCATCAAGCGCTCTAAATCTGATTTGGAGTCTGCTGCTGGAAGGTGAGCGAAGAGGAGCTGCTCCGTGAACACGGTGAGGTACAGCGGAGATATCGCGAAGAGAGGATGTGCTGCGTTCTGCTCGATGTCTGGGATGACTCCATTGGGCAGTTCGATGACACCAAGGTGAGATGCTAGAGCGTGATAGCTTCTCGCTAGTCTCCGCTCGGGTGTCTCATCAGTGCCACCCGAGGTCACGAGTGAAGTGTTCACCTGGTCGCTAGCGAGATTGAAGAGTCTCGTGTGATGTGCCAGGATTGTTGGGAAGCGGACCAGGAGGAAAGTCGTGACGTCTTCGGCTTGAACAGTACTGAGGAGGGATCGCGAAAAGGCAAAGGTGATGATGTTGATGTTGGGAATGAAGGAGCGGTCGCGCGGGGTGAGACGAGAGTACCAGGAGTTCTGTGAAAGGATGGTAGGTCAGCGACGCGCAAACAGGGCGGACTCCTCCATGGCATACCACGTAGATCGATAGAACAACCTCGATAAGCGCTTGAAATCTGGGCGATGCTAGCTACTCAGCATTCACCAACGATGCGGTCCGACGGTGTTTTCAGACGCACTGTACATTGAGCTCTAGACTATCCTCGTCCGTCGCGTCCACCAAGCTCAGCCGTTGATCGATTTTAAGCAGCTGTCTGTGTGATGGCACGGCTCTCGCGGCCATGGAAGTGGACGACTGTTGAGAGACGCTCCTCATCGATGGCATTGCCAGAATGCTTGACGGTGTTGTAGATATATATATATATTTATTATCATGTTACGTTATTTCTGGTTGAAAGCGGTGAAATCTTAGATAACGTCGGCGACGTGGTTCGGAATCCGCGGATCGGATCGGCGTTCGGATTCGCACCGGGCCGAATAAATTACATTACTTGCTTGCTGCCCATGCCCAAAATCATGCCAATTGGACCTTCCATCTCACTCATCGTATTCTCATCCAGGCAGGGGTCGTTCAATGCGTGCCTCGCGAGTCCAAGCAATCCCGTTCATTCCGACAACTAGACCCTAGAACCGCGAGGAGGACGATGAGCAGACCCACTGGTACGCATGTGCCGCTGGACCGCGTTGGGTCGTATCAAATAAAAACAACGGAAACAGGATACGACTCAAAGTCGCCACTGAGATCCTCGTCACTTGACCAGGAAGAGACTGTGGTGAACGATCACGTCCACCCCCTTGCGCATTACGAGGGATCTCAGCACGAAAATGAGGAGCTTAAAGCTAGGCCTGTGGTGGTGGAATCGATGCGTGGCTGCATTGTCTTGCTGGGATGCGTCCTTATCGCATTACCTTGTATGGGGTGAGCTATGCGGATGGACTGGCGGAAAAGCGGACGAAATGCTGACCGTGATAACCTCAGCTGGGGAATGGTCCAGGGTGCCTTCCAGGAGTATTACGCATCTACCTATTACCCAGACACGCCAGAATCTGTTATTTCCTTTATTGGAGGACTGCTTGCTGCAGTGAGTTGACATGACTACGTTTAACAGGGGTCCATACAGCTCACTGTCCTCGTGAACAGCTTTGTACGGGATTGGCCCCCTTTGGTGGGAGGTTAGGGGATCATTAGTACGTGGACGGCTGCGAGCCGATGGCAGTATGGCTAATCTTGGATCGCCTTCTAATTCTTCTAGTGGATACAAGGTGAATGGCAGTGCTCTCCCCCCCCCCCCCTCCTCCTTCATTTACCTGCGCTCATCCTAGTAATCTCCCGATATAGCCCGTCATGGCTTGCGGCCTTTTCTGCTGTTCTCTAAGTCTCCTCGTGTCAGCATTCTGTACGCAGATTTGGCAGACATTCATTGCGCAAGGACTGCTTTTCGGTGCGGGTCAGTTCATGGTCGTACCGCTCATTTTGTCTTTACCATCGTACGTGGACACTCTACTCCCACATGCATGTACAGCTAACGTCAATCCCTCTCAGTCAATGGTTCGGACCCCAAAAAGCGCTGGCCACCGGTATCGTCGGTGGCGCAGCAGGCTTCGGTGGTGCCGTATCCTCCATCATAGCTCGCGTCATGTTGGACAGGATAGGCACGATGCCCTTCCGTAACACCATGCTCATCTTCTTCGGCATGGATCTTGTGGTCTGGTCGTGTGGATGGTACCTGATAGAGGAGAGGGTGAAAAGGACTGGGTCATTCCGGAGGGACCTGAGGAAGCTGTGGAGAAAAGTCAGAGGCTTGAGTAGAAAACGATCGCCGTTGCTCGCCGAGAAAGAGACGGCATCAACAGCGATGGCGGATGTCGCTCTTGCGCAGACCCCTCGTGGATGGCAGAAGTCTTCTATGACACCCGCCAAATTGCTACCTGAGGAACGGGTTGGTTTCCTACAGGGTTTGGAGAGGTCGAGTGTCTTCTGGTGTTTGATCATCTCGGTATTCATTTCCACATTGTAAGCGAAACCGCCGAACCGACCCTGCCGCTGCTGCTTTCTGACCTGGGTATCTCATCCATAGCTCCTTCCTTCCTGCATTCCAGTTCATCACCACGTACACTCGCGAACATGTCCAAACCGATTCGACCCTCCTCTACGCCGTCCCACTCGCCGTGATGAACGCTTCCATGGGACTCGGTCGTCTCGGCGGCGGCCAAGTAGCGGATCACTTAGGCCCCACGCAAACCCTCTTTCTCTACCTCGAGATCGCAGGTCTCCTTCAAATCATCGCGTGGCATTTCGCAAAGTCGTTCGCGGGGATCTGCGTGTTCGCTGCCTTTTATGGATTCTTCGGGTCGATCACGTTGAGCCTTGTGCCGGTTGTCGTCGGGCAGCTGTTCGGAAAGACAGATAGGTTGGCCTCGGTAGTGGGCCTGGTGATGCAGTCAACGGCAGTCGGTGAGGTTCCGGAGTTTCTCGCATGTATCTCTTTGCCGTTTTTTTTTTGCTGACGGTACACACACATCTTGCGAGTACCAGGCCAACTGATAGGCGGATTCATCGCGGGCAAAATCTTATCTGCAACCGGAGGTTCTTGGCTTGCGTTCCAGTTATTCACAGGATTCATGCAGATCGTGGGAGGGGCATTTATGCTATGGCCGTGGTATCGAGGACTTGGATTCCCATGGACGAGTAGCTAGAGGACAAGTAGAGAACAGGCAGAAATAATCGTGGTCATCATGTTTCACATTTCCGGGTTCCGGAGCCGCCGACGATCGATGAACGGTCGGTTAGTCACCTAAAACTGGAGACCCGGATGGTCGAGAATGAACAAGACGGAACTTGTCAATCCAAGCTTACGACTGTGTGAGCGGTTGACACAAGCTGTGAAGCTGTGATGTTCAACCCTTGGCGTTCAATCAGGAACAACAAACCCACCGTCCCCGGCGGAGGGGAACAACTCGTTAAAATGAGATTTGCTTCGGTCAGCGGAGATAAGCAACATTAAAAACGAAAACGAAACAAAAAAGGTAGCGCTGTGAATCGGGTGGTTGAGTCCGAGTGCGGCCACTAAAAGTGCCTTGAACGATGTCGCTTCGCTAGGGAATCTTACCTCTACTATATGTCATCCAAACCTGATATTGTAATCCCCCGCAGGGCCAATTTGGTTCCCGTCGAAACTCATTTGAATACGAACCGTGTGTTGGGCCGACGTCCAGAGTCCTGCTGGAAATTATGTTTGTTACGTTTTCCCATCTATGTGACTCCGGGCGCTGCTGCCCCCACGAAGGAATCCTTTCGAGCGAACGGGAAATATAAAATGAGAGGACTAAAAGTAGCAGCAGGGCATGACGCGTGAGGCTGCAAAAGTCGGTCAACAAGCGATTTTGATTACTTCCGCCGCTGACCGGTCGCAAACGAAAGTCGAAAGTTGCTGGTCGGCTCAGTCGTAAAGATTTCCACGCTCGCCAGGTCTACATCCATCAATCGCGAGCCCGGGGTCAGCATCGTCTTGGTCGGTCGACGGCAGACACCACTCACCACTGCCCCGCTAAATCTTTCTCATCCTCATCTTCCTCAAAATTTCCTTTTTCTTGTACGACGGGCCAAGACGTAGCCGTCCACTCCATCGAAGGGACACACCGTGCACAGGTGTGATTACCGTCTGCCAACGCCGTCCATCTGGCGGACTAACTTACGGGGAAAAGTATTTCTCGAGTGGAAAGCACGACCTGATCACCTTCAAGAAACGACTCTTGTGTGCTGTGCATCAGCTCCGGACTCGGCTTCTTGTCACGGCGATCCGTCCGGATTCGCAGTTCCCCCCCTATCAACCTTCATATTCCCATTCGCCCTCTCGAGTCGTAGCAGCTTTCTTCGCGACCTCCCGTATCTTCCCGGCACTTCTCTTTACGACTGTACGAATTCGGCCCTGAAACTTCCACGATCAAGAACGGACCTTTTATAATCGGTGAGATGCATATGATCGCAACTGATGCCGCCAGAACTGACTCGTTCGACATTTTCTCATGCAAGGCCCATATATCCACATTGTAATATCCCACTTGGCTCTCGGTAAGTTTCATCCTCAGTCTCGCCACCTTGGGACTTTCCGCGATATCCATGTGCGATCATGAAGTCGACGAGTGCAGTGGCGTCTTTGGAGTGTCTGTTTGCTGATCAACGACTTGTCCTTTTGTCTAGTCTACCAGCCTTCCATTAGATCATTCTCCCCTGCATCAACCACCGCCGCTCCGACCACCAGAGGATCGCCGTTGAAGCCCCCTTTTTTCTCTGCGGGATTCGGCAGTTTCGATTGAAGGGACAACATCAGCGCAGCAGTCAAAAACAATCCCCACGAAATCATCTACAATGCCGCAAGACCGTTGAAAATGGACGTCTTACAACGACCTTTAGACCTCACACAAGCGGACGAAAGCGGGATGCAAGATGCCCATGAAAGCGACACCGCCATCGCATTTCCATCGTCCGTCCGACTTTTACCTGCACTGCCACTCTTCTCACCACCCGAAGTGAACAGGTTATCGCGGTCCTCCAGGCCACAACCTCCGAATCTTTTCATTCCGACATCTCCTAGTCTACCACTCTTCTCTGCCTTTCCTCCGCGGCCTGCTGATGAGCATTTCGCGCCGGTGCCCGTGCGGACGAGTAGCATCTCCTGCAAGGAAACATCGCGAGCGATCGGCGAAGACCAACCTGTTGACTTGCCATCGAGCACGCCTACATCACCGGCGCTTGTCAATACCCTCTCACGGTTTTCGCGCCGAACATCACTCGCGCGCACGCCGTCCTTCGAAGCGTTGTCAAGATCGAATGCTCAGCTCGACGACCCTCCCAATCCTCTCAGTCACACGTGGGGATTGGGGTCATGCTACAACTCAGTCCTCTCCCACAGGCGACAGCGACGGGCGACCGTGTGTGCTCGCTCGAGCGGTGATGTTGCAGCAATGGCAGAGGCAGCACGTCACATGCGTAACCAATCACATGGCTCTCACGACGATGAATGGATCATGTCCCCAATGTCTGTAAGCGTAGACGGGCACGATTCGATGATACGACATCACCAACGTCAAGATTCCAGCGGGTATATGCATGCGCTGCCTCCAGGCGCTCTTCCCGCCGTTGACCCATCCTCGGCGACGACATTCGAGTTGATAGCACAGGAGCAGTACGCTGCGTTGGGTGGCAAGAAGAACAGTCCGACTTCACCTATCCGCGTCGTCCGCGTGCCCAGCCGGTCGACATCACGCCGTCACGTCGGACCTCCGTTCTCCTCACCTCCAAAGCTCCTCCGACTAGAGCTATCGAAGCCGCAGCAATTCGATGCGCCGTCTCAATTCACGTATGGTACGAATCCTGAATCTCAATATATCATCCAGTCCATATCCACTTTAGGAGTATCACGGCCGTTGGTCTCACCCGCGTTGAGCGAGCGACGGCGGAGTCCTGGTAATCAAGACTACTTCAGTGATAAAATGACAACTGTCGGTCTTGGTATCGACGACGACGAGCAATCGCCGGAGCGGATGCTGCCGCCGCGTGGTCCATTCAGCGGATACCTGGGCGATATCGCAGCATCGCATATCGACGGACGTTACGATGCCGTAAAAATGGATTCTTCAATCTTGGATGATAATGACCGTGCAAATGTCGATAGGAGGGCGTCGCTGCTTTCCACCTTGGGTGGGTCTTCTGCCACCGCTTCTCACGATTTTGCCTTGTCTTCGGCATCAACCTCGCTATCACGCTCTGCTAAGAACGGCAAAGAGGGCGGCGACAGAGAAGGGGATGCCGTTCAGCAAGCTATCGATGATCCGTATATGACAGAAGCAAGCGTCGTGCGAAACGAGCGCAAGCGGCGTCTTGCTGACCAACGCAAGTACATTTTGGTCGAGCTAGTGGAGACCGAGGTGGGGTATACGGAGCATCTCCGGGACCTGGTGCGAATCTACTTGCCCCAATTGGCTGCTTTGCCGATCGTGTCGGAGCAGCAACGTGTCCAGATCGCAAGGAACCTCCAGGATCTGGCCCAATTCCACGAGTACTTCTCATCGCGACTGGTGGATATACTGAGGGAGGAATCTGTGGGATGCGAGGCAGTTGATTTGGAACCAGTCGACGACGTCGCCAGGATCGATCGCATCGCGAAAAAAATCGGAGCGGTTTTTGTTGAGGAAGTGGGTGTGGATCGCGTCGGTCGCTGAACTGTCCGCTGACCCTTCCGTACAGGCACCCGGTTTCAGCATCTACGACGACTACTGCTCGGGATCGGCGTCCGCTATGGACGTCATTCGGTCGATACAGTACCGCCCGGAATGGATGGCATACGAGAAGCGCTGTCGAGTCGTGGTGGCCGCCAAGGCTTCCGCGACCCTATCGCAACTGCTAGCAGAGGATGCGCCGGCGTTCTCTCCTGATAATTTCCCACCTGTAACATTGTCATCGCAACCTTCCCGCCTGCAACTCCGTGACTTGCTCATCCTCCCCATCCAGCGCGTTTGTCGATACCCGTTGGTGCTCGCTACCCTGGTTGGCAATCCGATGTCGCCTTCGCCGTGTGTCGAAAGGACTGGATTTGATCTGTCCGACTGCGGAGGTGGATCCGATGTTGATGAGGCGCTGTCTGTTATGCGGACGGTTGCTAGGCATGCCGATGAGGCTAATCGCGGAAGCTTGATGAACATGCGGACGGCTGCGATCGTGTCGAGGCTGGAAGACCATGCTGTGAGTAGATTCGGAATTCGCGATACCACATCCATACCGACGTCCCCCCCCCCCCCCCGGATACCTTCCTCATCCAGGTAATTACTCGGCAATTCGTCAGATCATTGGGTGACTGCGTTCTCTCTGGTACCCTGGATGTTATTTGCCACTCGCACGCACATCCCATCACTTCGCCTGCCAAGGTTCGCTATCTGGGTGCATTCTTGTATGGCGGTTACCTGCTGCTAGTCAAAGCCAAGCGGCCAACTACATACGAGGTCCGCCACTACTTGCCGCTCGAGATGTGCGACATGATTGATGTCACGGAAGGTAAGCTCCATTGCCCAGACACGCAAGTGACAATCGTAGACTGATCCATTCACCACTTAGGCTTCTTTGCCCATTCCATCAGATTGCGCCTCAATGAACACGCATTCGACCTCGCCTGCTCATCTGCCCGTGAAAAAGACATTTGGGCAGCTGCCCTCGTGCAGGCAAGAGATAGTGCGTGTCTTCCACCCTTCAATTTGCCTTGTAGTGTCCCCCCGAGTCGTTCAAGAAGGATGTCGACTGCCGGCACAGTCAGTTCGGGTAGCACACCGCCCACGCCAGCGAAACGACATTCGATGGTTCTGCTGCCTGGATCATCTGATTGGCCGGACAACGAGTTCTTGGTGTCACCTACAACGTCCAGAGCCCTCCCCTTTGGCAATCACACTTTGCCAGCGAAAACCTCGACAACCGTGGTCACTCATCGTGCGTCTCCTCTGGCACGCGCCGGCGTGGACCGTAATCTCAGCGACGTGTTGTCCGAGGAATGCCTGGCTTGCCGGAGCCGTCCTTATCATCAACAAGACTTGTTTAGGCCATGGCACGGCAGCATGTCAGCGTCGGCATCGGTTCGACAAAAGCTTTCCCTCAAGGATAATCACGTACTGAGACGACGCCCAACCGAAGTGCAGTCGGACATCGATGAAAACCGTGGTATGCGGATGTCCCTCAGCAGGACGTTTTCCACATACGCTGGCAAGCGCAACTCGATGATCAAGCGTGGTTTCTCCGTGGGCTCCCACGACGGTTTCACTGCCCTGGCAGTGCATTCGCAGGATGTCATGGCATCGTCTCCCGGGGAATCATCTTTCGGCTTGGTGGACTCACCCACCCTGGAGCAGGCCGAATTCGTGACATCGGCATCCGATGTTGAAACCGCCCGGCCTCGCCTGCTCACCAATCGCAGCGAATCGGACTCGTCTACGAATGCACCCACCCTCACCGTCCGACGGAAGTCATCGTTTAGCAGTCTGATCGCTTCGGTGAGGATTAGGCCGAGTACTCGGGCGAGATCGGTACCAGCATCGCCTAACCCTTTTCGCCCGATATCGCTTGTGCAAGATGACAAGTGCGTGCCACCGTCAACTTCGCTGGTTCTGGAGGTATCAGTAGCCGGGCAGCCTCTACTACACAGCCAGACGATGAACATGCAACGCCCTCAGTCGACCATCTTTGGGAAGACCTTCAGATCCAAGAGCTTCGATGGTTCTGTAGCGATGGTGTGCGGCCCACCAGAGTCAACGGAGTCGTCCCCGGGAACGTTCTCGGAAGGCCTGCCATCGCAGAATGGCTCGCCCATAACGGGATCTAGCGCTCTGGCGAGCTCGGAGGAATTGGCGGATGGACCCAACGAGTTTGGAGCGTCGCAGAGCAAGGCGTCCATGGCCTCCCCGACCTTTCAAAATCATAGCGAAGGCGACGTGGCGACGACATCGGGAGATCAGGCGAATAAACCGGTGCCTCGGAGACAGAAGTCGATGAGATTCTTTGGGTTGAATAGGTTCACGAGGATAAGTGGGGGAGCAACGTAATGGACCTTTGGACTATTTCCTTTTTTCACGGTTGTACACTAGAGCACCTCGAATGGGTAGCATGCATACACGTCGAGGCGACATTGGCCTAGATTTCTACAAAAAAAATACTGCTATACAACTTTGGAGGTGGTATCCTTCTTCGCCTCCGCATCCGCGCCCAATTTCTTGCCAAAACCCAAGTTCAGCTTTATCTTCTTGCTGGTCTCTCTCATGACGCTGCTCAGGGCATTGGAGGACTTGGGTGTTGCAGAACGTTGGGGTTCTGGCTTCCCTGGAGGCCCACGCGGTGTTCCGGGTCTTCCACCGCTCATCAGACCAGCCAGACCACCCTCCTCTTCCTCTGCTTCTTCGCGCTGACGTTTTTGACTCATCTTCATCGCCAAGGCGCCGAGTGCCTCCGGTGAGGTCGCCGTCTTGACCTTGAGCTTGATCCGAGGGCCAGAGGCTGAGCCCTCGGGGTCGATAAGGGACGGTGCTAGGCCCGACTTCACGTCGGCGGTGCCGAGCAAAGGGCTGAGATTCGATTTGGGAGAGGCACCTCCCGATCCATCCGAGTCGGAAGCGTCGTCGTAATCGAGCCCGAGACCTGCAACCCCGCTCTTTGGTGTAGGATGACCACCGACATCTACTGCAGCCTTCTTGCCTGGGCTGACGTGATCGCTGCGAAGCCTCTTTCGTTTCTGACCTAGACCGATCTCTACCGGCGGCTTGGGTCCGATCTCTTCGTCAGAGTCGGCATTGAAATAGTCGTCCTCGTCGTTAGAGATCTTTGGCCACGTTCGTCTGGGTGGATGCAAGGGGATCAGTGATTGGGAGAGGACGAGAAACATCCTCGTGCTTACAGGTCGTCTGCACCATTCGTGACATCTTCCGGCGTCGGCTCGTTGTTCTGCTCCCATCTAGTCGTCAAGGCGGTCATGAACGCGCGGAGTCCGGGACGTGCTGCGAGCGCCTGAATGCGGCTCTGATATTGGTCGAAGATGTGATTGATGATCACTTTCATGTTTTCCTTGGTAAGCGCAGGAGAGATCAGTGCGGGTCGAATGTCGATGAAGGGTTTGATCGCGAGGCTCACCTTCCGTATAATCTCAAACACCTCGAGGCAAGCGGAGCTGAGCATGTTGTCGCTCGGTCCCTCTGACTCTAGTAGCTCAATCAGGGGCAGGATAAGATCTTGCTTGGTGAGATGGCGGTGAATGAAATGGCTGCCCTTGAGGCAGGCTCGGAAGAAGCGGAGGGCGGCTGGTAATCACCGGAGGCAGAGAGGATCAGTAGGGGCAGTGCGGGGAGATCAAAGTCACTCACCGTGTCTCAAGGTCTTCTGCTTGAGGTAAAGGAGTGTAGCAACCTTAGCACTGATCGGATGTGACAGTACGAAGAATTGTGCACGGGTGCTATGCTGGCTGACGAAGAAGGCAAGCAGCTCGGCGAGGTGTTGCAGGAGTACGACATCGGTCATCTTGGAGAGGTCCGGCGATTCTGTGGGACCAGCGACAAACGTTCAGCCAATGTCCCGGAGATCACGCTGAAACTCCCACACCCACTCTTCCAATTCTTGTAATCTTGCACGGCCAGCATCGGTTCGAACATCGTGCTGACGCACTGTTCGTAAAAATAGACAGCGAACGAATCGGCGATGGGGCCGTCTCTCTGCGCCTTCTGCAGCTGGAAGGTCCCGAGTGGATGAGCAATGACCGCTAGCAAATCCTCCAAACCCCCAACTCACCAGACCGGGCTCAGCGCCATCTCCACCAATATCCAGCATAGATTTGAGTGAATCCGCTATTTGGCTCTTGATTCCCATATCCTTTGAGGTTTTCAGCAGATCCGTACATTCGATCACAAGCGTCTTCCGCTTCATCTCATTCTCGCGCAAAGCATGGCTTCGCACCGCGCTCACGTCATGTTCGAGGATGAGTGCCAGCATCTCAGTGGATGCGTTAAGCACCTTGGTGTCCGTCTGTCGGAAACCCCATTCACAGACGTACAGCAATCCGCGGTCTACGAGGTTGCGATACAGCTGTAATCGATTGGCAAGTTGTACGTTCTTTCCCATGAGAACGAGTTGGTGCAGGAGCATCACCACATCCCTGCGGTGCTCGTCATTGTCCGCATCACGTGATGACTCGCCTGCATTGAAGTCGCGGAACGATATGAAGAGCGCTCGAAGTAGATTGTCATTGCCTTGAATGTAGTTGATGATGTCCACCTGGTTGAAGAACAGTAGCGAGTTGAGGATGTTGAAAGTTGGATCGTCGAGTGACCGTGCGAGAACAACGTCCTTGAGGTAGAGGAGTCTGTAGGTTTGATGGATTTTCGTTCGAATGATCTCATCCTCGAATTTGATGGGTTCACGGAAACGTGAGGATTCAGAGAGGAACTGGCGGTAGGATGCTTTGAGAGTGGGGAATTCGGGGTCGTCTGGGTTAGAAGATTACGAGGTCAGTGGAGGATAGGAGCAGGGGCAAGGCGACACGCGACTGACATTCGAGTATACCGACAACGCCGAGGAAGAGATCGTCCTGCACCAGATGCTCGTACATTGTGTTGTCATTCAGAGCGACTTGAGGGTGTTCCGGCCTTAGCGGCGGTACGATGGACCCTAAAGGTAACGACCACTCACGAATGGTCTGCATCATCGCACACAAGATATGCAGATCGTCCAGGCTCTCCAGATCCTCAGCCTCGTTGAACACTTGAATCATTTGCTTGATATAGCCCTGTGAACGGTGAGCGGGTCAGGATGCCTGAGGTGGGGCATGCATTCCACATTACTCACGCTATGGACAAGGTACTCAACCGTTCTCTCCCTTCCCAGTGGACTCCGCGATTGCATTTTGAGTATGGTATCTTGCTCCCTGAAAAGGGAGTGATTGTAAGGTCAGATCACGATCCCCCCTTTGCCATGGCTCCAGCGGCATACATACTTCAAATTACTCAACGTCAGCGGCACAAGGCCACCTCCATCTCTCATCGGTTGAACGGATGACATGCTGACATCGTGCTGGGATAGCGGCGGAGACATTGGTGGCGGGGATGACGTAGTGGACACGGGCAATTGGCTCTCATCGAACACGAGCTGGAGGTGACGTTGTATCTCTTGTATAAAGTCCCAGATGTCGTTGCAGCCTTGTGGGTCTTGGAAGGAGATGGCCACGTCCATGCCGCTTGGTTCGGTCCAAACGATGAGAGTTTCTGTGTGAGAGGATGGTCAGGAATGGGGTGCTGAGGATACAGCCTTAGAGTTCTCTTACCTTGCTGCCGATGATAAGCGTCACTTTTCGTCACTCGACTCTTCAGTAGAAACGCCTCAACCACGCCTTCATCCCCCTCTCGAAGGAATCCTCCCGGTTCCAGTGACTCGTCAGAATTTGCATCACCTCTTGTCACATTTCCGACCCTGGCAGTAGCAGCAACCCCGGCTCCTGCACCGGCGATCGAGCCGTCGGCATTGGTTGGAGTGCCCGGAGGAGGTGGATCTTCTGGTATCACGACCAACAACGCCTCATCCTCGGATTCATCGTAGATGCCTTCGCAAAAGCCAGTACCTAGGTCTACCCAGGTTTGTTCACGTAGTTCATAGACCTAGGAGGCAAGTATGGTCACGCGATCAGGCAAACGACAGTTTGGCAACCGCACTCGAGGTAACGCACCTTTACTCGCTTCCCTGCTTGTCGCCCATCATCCATATCCATATCTCCGACATCCATCATCCGTTGCTGCTGCTGCTGAGCTTGACCTTCGACGCTCATCTGTACTCCTTGTGGATCCTGCTCCATCTCCATTCGTGGGTCAAACGATCTCTTATCCTCGGTTGCAGCCCCCTCTCGCTCTTCTGCTGTCCTTTGAAATGGGGATTGCTGGTCATCTACCTGTTGTGATCCTGATGGTGATGATAATAATGATGGCGCCGTCGTTGCAGCCGCGGCTACCTCTGACATCGTCGGAACCTGCGCTTCAGCTCTTGCGGACGAGGGAACCTCATGGCCGGTCGATGATTCCATGCAGAGACAGTTTCACTCACGACAGGGCGGCGGGAAAGAAGTGAATGCTACGCTTTTCCGTCGGACCGGGAGGTGGAGATCAGATCCAAGGTGCTGTCGGAGGTGGTGGATGATGTTGCTGCAATCGAGTATCGTGTGAGAGACTCTGAAACTGTGAGAATGGGAAATCGTGGATTTATGCTGATTGTTGATCCAACTTCTTGCTCCGGTGACAGTCCAGGTCCAACGACAGGGCGGATCCGAGTAACGCGCTTTCTCACGGCGGGGCGATGATGATGATGATGATGGTAATGATGATAGTAATGGACGAGGACATGCATGATCCCCTCGATACAGGTAGCTCTACACCTATGATCTTTGTTTAGCCCCCCACTCCCCCCTTACAATTTCCACCTCCTTCCCAGTATCAACAACCCCACGATCGCGATCAAGGCCGCCACAGCAGACGCGACGAACGTCGGTCGGAAACAATCCACACCGTAGCACATGGTCGGCGGGGCCACGGTCGGCGATGACTCTGTCGTATCGCCTTGCTTCGCTGCCACCAAGCTGTATACAAGTCCAAAGATGTACTGAGCGAGTTGAAAAGTATGTTAGAATACCCCGATAGATCGCTTGCAAGCTGGCAGCTCACCGAGAAGATGACCGAGCCCAGCGCGGAGAAGTACTGTTCATAGAAGACGCTCAGCTCACGATTCCTTTCAAGTGAGATCCTCAAGCCACACTCACCGATATCATACCCCATGCAAGCCCGAAATGAGCGGGTCCATAATGCTTGGAAGTGATGGCCGGACTTGGGACGGGCAGATCATAATTGGTCAGGCTCACTCCAACTTACCCTTGTCGAATATGTTACTCACGTCAAAGTGAACACTGCTCCGTACATCGAACCTACACCGGCACTGACCACCCACAGCCCTCTCTCCGACTTCATGCCCACCGCACCCCATACAAACACCAGGAGTAGCACCGCCACACATCCGGCAGCCAACGTCGACCTCTTGACGACGAGCCTCCGTGACCCCTGGGTGGGCGAGACGACAGGAGAGAGAAAGTCTGCTACAGCACCAGAGAGGAGACGTGCGATGGTGGAAGAGAGGGAGAGGATAAGGATGTGATGGGATCGCAGGGCGAGAGGGGATTTAGGGTCGACAGGCGAGGAGGACAGGAGAGATATGAGATGGGAGGATTCGGGTGGAAGGAGTGAGGTTAGGATTGAGCCGATGCTGGAGAGTATCATCTCGGCCTGTCAAAGTGCTTGCGTCAGCGGAGACAGAAGCCCATCACGAGACGGCCACTTTACTCACCGGCCCAATAGCCACGGCGATGATCAATCCATAACTCCAGAAGCCTGGGTCCTTCAACAACTTCCTCACGTTCCAGTGAACATGCACCGCCTCATGCAGATGTTTCCTCCTTGCATCCTGAGATTCCTCCCTAGCAGCCGCGTAAAGCGCTTCCGGTCCACCGATAAGGAGCGGCGTGTGTTCGGTAGGATCAAGAAGATGGGCAGGTGAGTCTGCATAGTCTGGTGCCAGGACCTCCGAGGGTTCTGCAACTGGGGACTCGTGTGGTGGCGGGACCTCGTTGGATGAAATGATACGCATAAAGATAAAAGAGATGATGTTGACGGCCGGTACGAGGATGGCTAGGAAGGACAAAAATTTTATGGCGTCGAGTTCTACCTCGGCAGAGTCGTTGCTGGTGGTAGTATCGTTGAAGAATCGAGCCCTGGCAATCGAGGAGAGGAACAGACTGCTCAATCCTATCGCGGAGAGTGGCAGGCTGAGAGCTACCGTTGGATGGTGTGGAAACGACAACGAAGCAGTGGTCAAAGCCGCGAAATACGAGCCAACGGCTGCCATGCCGACGAGGAAGAAGCAGAGTCCCAGGTATACGTGTAGGTATGGCGTGCCAGGGTTTACGTCTTGAAGGAGGGCGCTAAAAATGCCGTATCCAGCTGCTGCGAGGCAGGCGGATACAAGGGATGCGCTAAGGGGAAACCCCGGCCGTGTAAACGCGGGCAAGCTGTTGACTTTTTCCATCGACACTCACAACTGCGGACCTCGCTTATCACACATGCTACCAAGCGGAGCCGCCATGAGATATGTCCCACAGATTCCCATGATGACAATGGTCTGACCCTCTGCAGCGGTCAATCCCAATTTCTTGATGATGACCACTCCATATTGAGGCCAAGCGTACACGCCATTCGCCGTCAGGGTGTTTCCTGCGATACATAGGCATGTCAATGCGATCTGCAGCGGTTTCGGCCAATGTGCTACGTGAATGACCCGATGGAAGAGTGATCGGTTCGTTTTGAGGGTTTCCGGTGGTGACATTGCCATCAGTGGGTCTGTGGGGAAGGGTTTCCTTTCCGCGGCGTCAGATCGGCCAGCACGATGGATACCGATTTAATCACTCACCGGATGACGAAGCGTACGTCAATGCTGGTCTGACCTCAGCGTCCTGAATTTCCTGTGCGTTGAGCGGTGGAACGGGAGTGTCCTTGGACATCTTGGCAGGGTCGTTGTCAGGTTTATAACAACCACCTCAGGTTGACCACTCGCTCACTACCTCTCTCTGTCTCTGCCTGTCTCGGCGGATGATTTAATTGTTGTTATGGAACCAGGAAATTGACTGGCGGACCTGTCCGTGAGGGGTTGCGAGTGTGTGAGATTACGTCAGCATTCGTCACCATCTAGGGACGTGCCCTTGCCGTCTCCTTTCCAGGAAGATGGCCGCAAATGTGTGGAAAAACAGCCAACGACCAACATGCTGGGTCTATCTCCGGGTCAGAGGGACGTGGTAGTACTCGCAGTGGTACTCAAAGTACTGCTATACCCAGCATAGTCAGTGGAAGCGGGTAGAATCAAGCTCTGGGTAATGCAGAACTGACGTACTCGAAAACCTTTGAACGTGTTTCAGCCGGAGCACAGACTTTGAGGTGGGCAGAATGAGTCATGGGAATGTCGATGAGCGCTGGAATTGATCGTGTTCCTACTTGAAGGTGCATCGCAACTGGCTAGCCATTACCCACAACCTCCCGCTCTCTCGATGGTACTATGATGTAAGTCTGATGCAACGGTGCCGGGTGACGTGTGTGTGTGTCTGAAGCTGAACGCGCGCCCATCTCCCAGACAACCTCGCAATGGAGTGAGTGAAGTTGCACTCTCATAACGCACGACATGCTGAACGACATCCTCCCTTGTAGCGCTCGACTATCCACCATTCTTCGCCTATTTTTCCTACCTTCTCACCCTTCCAGTTCGTTTTCTGCTCCCAGCAAGCACATCATCGACCATCTTGAAACTATCATCCCAGCCCATCGAAGACTGGGCGACGGTGATATATATGCGAACGACGGTGTTGATCTCGGAGAGCTGTTTGGCGCTGGGGCTTTTGCGGTGCGTGGTGTTGGAACTCGTCCCACCTACTTGTCCTCACGACGATGTTACAATTTTTTCTCTGCAGATTATGTAGACCGCCGACGACTTCTCAAACGGATAACACCACGGCTCTGCTCATCCTCTTTCATCCTGGATTCCTCATCCTTGACTCTATACATTTTCAATACAATGCGTTTTTGTTCGGGATCATGATTTGGAGTTTGGTCGGAGCGAAGGAGGTGAGATGGTCTGCAGTGACGGTGTATCGTTTCGTAGCTGATGGTGATTCGGCCTTAGGGTAAACCTTGGATGTGCGCTGCTTTCTTTGCTGCACTGTTGAATCTCAAGTGAGAGTTTAGCACTATCTAAGCGCAGGTGAACGATGACAGAAGACAACCTTTAAACAGGCACATTTACGTCTACCTCGCTCCGGCATGGTTCATCTACCTACTCCGCGGTTACTGCTGGATACCAGCAGGTGATCGGCCGCGTGTTTTCCTTGCCCCCGTGTCGATGCTGACGAACTCTTCAACAGGCGATACGCACCTCTCTCGGCTACTTCACATCGGAGCCACGACTATCTCCGTCTTTGGGGTATCTCTCGGCCCTTTCCTTTGGCTGGGACAAGGGAAGCAATTGCTGGCACGGCTTTTTCCCTTTACCAGAGGTTTAATGCATGCTTACTGGGCACCGAAGTGGGTCAATGTGGTTATTCCAAGAGTTGTTACGTAGACTGACGTGTCGCTTGCAGCGCTTGGGCTTTGGTAGCCCTTCTCGATCGAGCTCTACTCTTTGGTAAGTCGAAGAAAGAGATGTTTGCATTTATTCAAGTGCTCATCGCCTACTTGCTTCCCACAGTCTCCAGATACATCCCGATCATATCCCCATCTTCTATTTCCCACATCGGCATCTCATCCACCTCACGTGGCCTGGTCGGCGACACCAACTTTGCAATCGTCCCCGACATCAAGCCAGTACACTGCTTCGCCCTAACTGCTCTGTCGCAAGTGGCAAGTGCATCCGTTCTTAGAATTTTCAGGTTTACAGGCTGATTCTTCTCCACCTATCCAGCTCCTACTCTCCCAAGAACTTTGGCGCGACCCGTCATACACAGCGTTCCTTCGCGGTATCGTCCATTGTGGTTTCGCGAGTTTCATGTTCGGTTGGCATGTACATGAGAAGGCGATCATGTTGGTGTTGGTCCCACTGAGGTGAGTGAGGTGGGGAATTTACCATCGCTGGGGACTGATGAAGGTGAGTTTTCAGCCTCCTCGCAAAAGAGGATAGGAATCATTTCAGGGCGTTTGTGGTGGCTTCTGTGGCGGGGATCTATTCGTTGTTTCCCTTGCTGTTCAGTCCGGCTGGTGAGCGATTGTGGTGGACTACGATTAGATCTACTGCCCTTGGACCTGAATTCATCTATATCGCAGAAACCCCGGTGAAGTTGGGCTACTCATTCGTCTGGTTGATGATCGGGATCGTGTCTCTGCAGAAACAGATGGGCAGGTGAGTCGTTCGAGAGATTGAATGGCAATGTGAGATGATTTTGACATGGACCACACATGCAGCTCGACGATCAAATCCACCTCCCTAATCGAGGTCGTGGAGAATATTTACATGGCCGGCTTCATCCCGCTACAAATCTTCACCTCTGTCGTCCACCCCTACATCCTCTCGCGTATCCTGCGCGATCGATGGGAATTCCTACCTCTCATGCTGACCAGCATCTACTGCAGTCTCGGAGTTTGGTGGAGCTGGATGAGGTTGGGAGTTGCATCATGGAGATCAAGAGGTGATCTTGGTCATGAGAGGAAGGTTCAGTAGGGAGATGCCAGTCACACGAGCACACGCTCAACATTGCCGCCTCCATTTCACGTGTACGGGGCATTAGAGTGGTTTTGATATTTTTCTTTTGGGTGTTTTCTTTTTTTCACTTTTTTGCCACCCTTTGTTAATCACGTGACTGTAAATATTTCACTTTGCCCGCCCTCGGGATTGAGATATTTCAAAAGAAAGTTGCTACAAAGTTTCGTCGTCTTCTTCTCCTCAATTCCATCCCATCCTCATCGACATCATCACCCATCCCACAACACTTTTACAAGGATAACAATGGGTAAATCATCAAAGAAGGAATCCAAGAAGGCCGTCGTCCTCGACTCCCCCGTCGCCGCTGTCAAGGCCGAGCAGAAGGAGAAGAAGGAGAAGAAGGAGAAGAAGGTCGAGGCCCCAGTAGTCGCACCAGTGGAGGTGAACGGCAAGGTACGTCTACAAATATCTTCTGTGTGCTCTCCATTCCATCATCCGGTCGTGATTTCTCATTCCAATTGTTATGTGTCCCATCTATCCGATCCAATCCCATGTCATTCCATCCATCTATCCATCCTATCCCATCCCGATTCTACGTCGTGTAGAAGTCGAAAAAGTCCAAGAAGGTCAAGGAGCCCACTCCACCTCCACCACCCTCATCTTCTTCTGAGGAGGAGTCGGAGGAGGAGAGCAGTGAGGAGGAGTCCTCTGACGAAGAGGAAAAGGCCGCTCCAGCTGCTGCCGCCGCCGCCGCCGCTAAAGAGGTGCGTATATACGATTCGTCGCTTTCTATATCTTCCAGTACTTAGATCGTCTCTTGTTCCCTCCGTATCCTTTCCGCAACGTAGTCGTCGTCCGCCGAGGAGTCGTCTGACGAGGAATCCGATGAGTCGTCTGATGAGGAGCCAAGCAAAGCCGATCAGGTGATGGCGAGCGGCGGGAAGGAGGAGGTGTGTTTGCGGGTGGAGGAGGAAAATAAAAAGCAATATAAAAAGTCACACGAGCTCACATCACTCCTTTTTTTTTTCCTTTCTTCAATTCAGTCTTCCGACGAAGAGAGTAGCGAGGAGGAGGAGTCCAGTGACGAGGAGGAGGAGAAGGCCGCCCCCGCTGCCGCCGCCGCCAAGGTGAGTTAAGTGTCTGCTAGTATGAGAAATTTTCATCCTGACCCGTCAATCATTTCACCAGGCCGACGCCGAGAGCAGCGAGGAGGAGTCTTCCGACGAGGAGGACAGCGATGACGAGGAGGAGGTCGAAGCTCCTGCTGCCACCAATGGTGAGTCGTCTTGTGAAAGTGCCTTAATCTACTTCACCGCTCGCCGCTCACCTCTCAACCTTTCAACTCTCACTAGGCAAGCGCAAGGCCGAGGAGGAGGTCGAGCAGCCAGCCAAGAAGGCCAAGGTTGTTCCTGCTGCTGCCGCCGCCGCCGCCACCGAGGGTGAGCAAGAAGCCACCCTCAACGTCTTTGTTGGTCAGCTCTCCTGGAACATCGACAACGACTGGCTCGCTTCCGAGTTCGCCGAGTGTGGTGAGATCTCTTCCGCTCGTGTCATGATCGATCGTGACACCAACCGATCCCGTGGTTTCGGTTACGTCGAGTTCGCCACCCTCGAGGCCGCCGCTGCCGCCGTCGCTCTCAACGGCAAGGAGGTTGATGGTCGTGCCATCAAGGTCAACTACGCCGCTCCCCGCCCCCCACCAAACACCGAGAAGCGTGCCGACCGATTCGGTGACAAGACCAACGACCCGGCCCCAGTTCTCTTTGTCGGCAACTTGTCTTTCGGTGTCAACGAGGACATGCTCCACGAGACTTTCGCTCAACACGGTGACGTCCAGAGCGTCCGAATCCCAACCGACCGAGAGTCTGGTGCCCCCAAGGGTTTCGCTTACGTCGAGTACGGAGACGTCGACCAGGCCAAGGCCGCTTTCGATGCCCTTAAGGGTACCGACCTCGATGGCCGAACCATGAGGCTCGATTACGCACCACCAAGGAACAACGACGGTGGTGACCGTGGTGGTCGTGGTGGTGGTCGAGGTGGTGGTGGCCGTGGTGGCGGTCGTGGTGGATTCGGTGGTGACCGTGGTGGCCGTGGTGGCGGTCGTGGTGGATTCGGTGGTGACCGTGGTGGTCGTGGTGGCGGTCGTGGCGGTGGTCGAGGTGGCTTCGGTGACCGTGGTGGTGGCCGTGGCCGTGGTGCTCCTCGAGGCAACCCCCGAACTGGTGGTGCCGTCCCGGGAGAGGGCAAGAAGATCACTTTCGATTAAAGAAAAGAGTTGTTCTCGGTCTCGTTCCCCATCCGCCCTCCCCCTTCACCCTCTTCAAAAGCAGCGATGCGCTGTCGCTCTCTCTCTCTCGATCACCCAGCGTTTACCGTCTTACTTCTTTAGGTTCTAATGGGGTGCCTAAGCCTATGTAACAAGTATATGTGATGCCAACTAGAGATATCTCCCAATCCCGCCCCGTGCCTGCACGTTTCCATGCGATAGTTTAGACATTCTGAACACGAGTGATTACAACAAGGCCTCCAGCTAGTCTTTACATGCTTCGTAGCGCGTGTCACAGGACTAAGTCGGGAACGACTGCGTCAGCGGAGAAGAGGGGACGTCGTCTACATTCGCCTGCACACTCACAATATTCTGGTAGTGGTCGTTTTGATGGTATACCCTTGGCGTCCTGGAAAGGGTCGATGTGTCAGCCTTGGTCTCCCACCAGGAATTGCCACTTCTGATATCCACCTGAGGAGCGCTCTCGAACACCTTGTACTCTTGTCTCAGATCCTCGTCGAGTTCCAATATCGAAGCAACGTTCCCGCATCTATAACAATAATTTGGTGCACTCCACACCGTCACGATCTTCCTGTCAAACATCAACTTGTAACCCTCCATGACCAATTGATGTGCTCGTGCGACGAGCTCGATGTCGTTGTTGTAATTGAACATGCGAACGATGTCGGAGCCAAAGAGGTAGCCAGCGCCGCGAGGTGATACTCCCCAGCCTTCAATGTCATCCGGATCTGACCACAGGAGATCACACATCGGGCCGTCGTTCGGAACTTCCTGTTTGCGGTCGATCACTCGGATCTGGTGGTGGGAGAAAGAGGAGGAGGTTAGCCGAGGGCGCGGCGCGCAAAAGGCGGAGTGGCAGGGCCTATCAGAATCAACCCACCTGATCCAGCGTCCCGACCACTGGACTCAACCCTCCATGAACGCAAAACACTCTCCCATCGACCACCGCTCCTAAACTCAAGTGATCAAAGACTTCACAACAATATCGCCATACGTTGACGCTGCCGTATTTGCGTTGACATTCGTCGTAAAAACCGTATACCTGGGTGATGTGTCGAGATTCGTGATTCCCTCGAATGAGGGTGATACGGTCTGGGTATCGGACCTTGAGGATGAGCAGGAGGAGGAAGGTTTCTACAGAGTAGAAGCCGCGATCGACAAAATCACCTGGGAGGGAATGGCTTCTTTGGTTGGTATGGGGACATGACTCCGCTCTGTACACCGTCCGCGCAAGCAAGCTCACCCATGAACAAGTAGTTGGTTTCAGGACACCATCCACCCACTCTGAACAGCTCGATCAGATCGAAGAATTGGCCGTGAATATCGCCGCATATCTTGGAGATGAGTAGTTTGGGTTGTGAGTTCCACCGTCACAGCTTGCTCCGCATCCATCACCTCGAACTCACCGTTACTGGACTATCAACATACTGAACATTCCCTTCCTCTATCAGAAGCTCCTTGGCTTTCAAGCAGAGTCTCTTCACTTGCTCCTCGGAGATCGGCTCGCAACGCTTGAGTTGAGCGATTTGTCTGCATTCAGTAGGAGGGTGTTCAGATCTCTTTGGTGAAGTGAGTGAGGATGGCGGCGGACGGCTTGAGGGACTCACCGATCTAGATCACTCATCGAAGACACCATTGTCGAGTCAACTGGCAAGTGGCCCGACGAGGTACTGCGACGAGTTGTGCCGTTGGATGTCTAGCAACTAAAGTAAACTTACAACTACTAATAAATGAATGTCAACATCAAGAAAGGTGACCGACTGGCCATGTGACAACGTGAGAATCGAGTGGCAAAAAGTGGCAAGGGGTCGACAGTGCTATGGGTGTACTATACAACTATATCGATCTCCACAGACAACAGGTGTATTCTCTCTCCCTTCCTTAACCCTCCGAAGTCCTCTTTTTCATCCCAACACCATCTTCCCACCGATCCCTTGTCCCCCTCGTCACCTTCTGCCCCGCATCCATGTCGCTACTCAGACTCCTCCGCGCTTGACGGCACATGTCATCACTCAGCCGACGACTGTGACCGCTTCCATCAGAAAAGTGGCTCAACGCCGAGACGGGTTCCGATTCTCCAATCTCTGATGGGGATAGTATCCTCGCCACTTCCTGAGCGACAGCTTTGTTCGTCGACGACGATGTTGTCTCCTTGCTAGTCGATTCATGCTCCTCCATATGCCATGACTTGGGACTCGGACTTGGACTAACGTCCGTGCTTCCATACTCTTTGGCTTTCACCGGCTCCAGCAGCGGACTCGAGGGTAACGAAGTTCCACTCCGATTTTGTGATATCTTGGTCCTCATCGGACTTCTTCGCTCGATCGTGAGACAATCTTGCTTGTCACTCTCTTCGTCATGAGATTGCCTACCGAGTGAAAAGATCGGAGAGGTGGGTGTAAGACGCTCATGATGACCGTGATAATGCTCGTCGTCGTCGTCGTCGTCGTCATTGGCATCCGAGTCCGCGTCCTCGGTATGTTTGGGTAAGAGAGGGTCCTTGCTTCCAGTCATGTCGGCAGATGACGCTTTGATGAGTTGATCAATGAGACAGAACTGTTGTGCGTGAATCCGAAGCGCAATCAGCTTCAAGGAACCTTCGCCACCGTACCAACACTCTCCCGTCCACGCTCACCTGCAACACATTCATCAACAGTGGGAAAGCAGCCATGACGAATACGACTTGTGTCCATTCCGACATCCAGCCAAGGATCCAGTTCGCGAACGGAAGTAACACCGATGGGAGTGTGAATAAGAATAGTATGATGACGAAAAGTTTCATGAAGAGGAGCGAGGTGAGGTAGATTGCTGTTTGGCGGACGAGGCTGTGGAGAGACGACCTGGAGGGTTCAGGCACCGAAAGAACCGGTGTGTGATCTAGGCACGTACTAGTTGATTCGTGGTGGGTTACCATATCTCCCGGAGATACATCCTGGCCACTTCATCACGCTGACGCATAGGTAGGTGAGGCCTCTCAATGAGACGTAGATGCAAAGGACGCCTGGTGGGAAAGAGGGGGGCCGAGGCAGGTTCAGTCGATTTGTTGTTGCGAATGAGGAGTGTAACGGTTCTCACCGATCGTCGTGTCTACGAGGACGTTGAGAAAATAAGTGGAACACGGGTTGGAGTTTCCATGATGAGCTACTTGATCCGATATCTGAGAGGGATGCTAAGGGTTAGCAGCTGAGGTCGGCGATTTGCACAAATCCTACAAACACCAAACTCCTCTTTCGACGATCGAGACTCACCAATAGATTACTCGCATGCACCAGGGCCTGACCTATCAACTGCTTGCTAACATCGAACAACCAGACCTTCCACGTCCGTCTACTCTTTTCAAAGAATTGCCTCTTGACTAACAAACTCGTGAGAACGAATATGAGCATGCATGCTTGAACGAGGAGAGCTGGTGGACCGAGGAGAGCGCAAGAGTTTGGATCGACCGTTGGTGGGATTTCGGGATCGGAGGGAGAGGATGACATGGTGGCGTGGTGGCGTGGTGAGGAGGAGGAAAGTTGGGTAGTGGATGTCGACGGTTGAACGATGGTGCGTGAACGACGACGACGACGACGACGACACGTCATCACTCGACTGAGATTGATAAACACGTCTTCCACGTTAATACGAGCGACGACGACGACGACGACGACGACGACGATGTTGGTGGACTTGGTACAACATCATCACGATCGTCACCACCCACCATCACAACCACTAACAGCTTACCAGTCGACTACTAGTCTTTCATTTGCATAATACTCATATTTCCCACTCGAACGACCTCCCTCCGACCCCAACCTATTCACTCACCATGGCCTTCTTCAACCGTAACAACACCTCCACTCCTCGTGCTCCACCACCTCAGTCCCTAGGACCTGGTGGTAGCATATCATACGATCGTATCCCTTCTGCACCATCCACACGGAATGGCTCACCTGCTCCACCTCTCCAAGGCAACGCCGCGCCGACTTCAACACGAAGACCGCCTCCTCCTGCTGATCCCTACCAGAGGGGTTCACAACCACCACCTCAATCGCAATATAGAAATACACCACCACCACCAGCTCTTCCTAGTCGAGAGAAATATGGCCAACTGGCAGGTGCAGCAGGTTATGGCGGTGAAAAGGAGGTTTACGGGAGTGGTGGTGGAAGGGGAGGAGTCGCAGGGTGGCCAAGACTGTGAGTACTGATGTCGACGGACCTTGATTCCCCCAAGGAAATGAAAACTCACCCATCATCATCATCATTATTCATCCTGGCATACCACAGCTTCAACATTTCCGCATGTCCAAACGACTCTCTGGCATTGACATCCCGTCTCGTCGTCTCATCTGCTGACGATTATGGATCGCATGAATATGTTCGCTTGAAGGGACAATTCATCATGGCCATCATGTCAGTGTCTGATCGTTCGCATTCCCATCCACATCCTCACTGACTTCCCATCCTCCCTCTCCACACAGCCGCGATCCAACCGGCACAGTTCCACCAGGTCACATCGCACCCTCCAAATCAATCCGTCAATGGTGTTCAATCTCGCAGTATGGTGAACAGGTTGAGGTGGAGCCGTACGAGCAGAAGAATGGGGATTGGGCGATGAGCGTCGATATGGAGGTGAGGTGGAGTCCTGTCGTGTGAACGGGGTTGATGGAAGCTGACGAAAGATTCAAGCGTAGATTGGATTCATGCTCAAGCGGGAGGAATCGCATGTGGAGTACGAATCGGAACAGTTGTCACAGCTGTTCATCTCTGTGAGTGGGGATGTGATCTCTCCCACCACCAACTTCATTTCAGGTGTTGATACCATACCCTCCATCCCTGTTCCAGGCCTTCAATGGGATCGCCGTCCAACCCATCCAACCTATCATCTTTGACTTCCACGGGGTCCTCATGAAAGCGACTGTACGAGCTGTCAACACCCTCGATGGAATGGATGGAGCGCCAATGGGTCTCGTTATGGATGGGACCGAGATCAGATGGTCCAAGGATCCAAGTACGAACATGAAGTTGAAGAATACGGGGAACAGGTAGGTGACGGGCGTAGCCTACGGCGAGGAGGGGCAGCAACCACTGACCACCTGCGAAAATATCCAACATAATATCATCAGAGCTCCCACGACGGCTATCATCGCGCCGAACTTCAAATTCGAAGATATGGGTATCGGTGGTTTGGATAACGAATTCGCAGCGATCTTCCGTCGTGCTTTTGCCAGTCGAATCTTTCCTCCCGGTCTGATCGACAAGTTGGGTATTCAGCATGTCAAGGGTGAGTCCGTGGGGAAAACGTGTAGCGCCCGTTCGAGTGGCTGGCTTACCACCGCTTTCTATCCCATCCAGGTATTCTCCTCTATGGCCCTCCTGGAACGGGTAAAACACTGATGGCTCGTCAAATCGGAAAGATGCTGAACGCTCGAGAACCGAAGATTGTCAACGGGCCTGAGATTTTGAACAAGTTCGTCGGTCAGAGTGAGGAGAACATTAGAAAGTTGTTCGCTGACGCGGAGAAGGAGGTGAGAATGAGGAGGGCCGAGTTGAGTCGTTGGGGCACGCCCGAATGCTAAGACTTCCCTCCCTCGTAGCAAAAAGAAAAGGGAGATGAGTCCGGTTTACATATCATCATTTTTGACGAATTGGATGCGATTTGCAAGCAGCGTGGATCGACCAACAGTGGAACGGGTGTCGGTGATTCGGTGGTGAATCAGTTGTTGGCCAAGGTGCGCGTCTGCGAGTGTGCGTTGTTGCCGTGTCTGTGCAGCGAAACTAACCCCACCATTCTCATTAGATGGATGGTGTTGAGCAACTCAACAACGTCCTCATCATCGGTATGACCAACCGGAAAGACATGATCGACGATGCACTCCTTCGACCCGGTCGTCTCGAGGTCCACATCGAGATCTCCTTGCCAGATGAGATGGGTCGTATTCAGATCCTTAACATCCATACTAGCAAGATGAAGAAGAATGGGGTTATGGGAGAGGATGTTGATATAGAGGAATTGGCGGCGCTCACGAAGAATTTCAGCGGTGCCGAGTTGGGTGGTCTCGTGAAGAGTGCCACGAGTTTCGCGTTCAATCGGCATGTAAAGGTGAGTGGTTGTGTAGTGGGAATGTCAGAATCAGGGGGATCAGTCGTTTAATCCCTGGCCCCTCCACCCAGGTCGGCACCGTAGCAGGTATCTCAGAGGACATCGAGGACATCAAGATCACTCGTGCGGACTTTATGCTCGCCCTCGATGAAGTGCACGCCGCGTTTGGTGTGTCTGAGGAGGAACTTTCCCAGGTCGTCGAGAATGGCATAGTACATTTCAGTCGTGAAATTGATGTGAGTTGGCGACGATTTGCCGTGGGACGGTTTACGGCGATTCCTCTAAACTCGTGTGCACCCTGTCGTACAGACTATTCTCCGCGATGGTAACCTGTTCGTTCAGCAGGTCAAGAATAGTGAGAGGACACCGCTTGTCAGCGTGCTCGTTCATGGTGGGTTGGCAAGTCGTCTTGGAATGTCCTTGTGCATGACTGACACGCCATCACCCGCAAAAAGGACCATCCGGGTCGGGAAAAACCGCGCTCGCTGCCACGATGGCCTTGGCGTCCGAATTCCCCTTCATCAAACTCCTCTCACCGGAATCGATGGTTGGCTACTCTGAGGCTCAGAAGATTGCTCAACTCAACAAAGTGTTCACCGACAGCTATAAGAGTCCGTTGAGCGTGATTGTGGTAGATAGCATCGAGCGATTGTTGGGTAGGTGGAGGCCAACTTTGGTGAATCGGTCCGTGCGCTTACCGCCTCCCTTTGCAGACTGGATTCCGATCGGCCCTCGATTCTCCAATGGTGTATTGCAGGCGTTAGCTGTCCTACTGGGCAGGCGGCCGCCAAAGGTACGGATCAAGCATGGCCCTCGTCGCTCGCCTTGATTGTCATTGCTGACCTCGACTGCTTCCATCGTTAGGGCCGCCGACTTCTCATCTTCGCCACAACCTCCAACCGAGCCATGCTTTCCGACATGGAGCTCATCGACGCTTTCGACGCTGACATCCGAGTCCCGCCGATCACCTCCCTCCGGTCGGTCGATCATGTTCTGCGCGAAGTCGAACTCTTCTCCTCGGATGAAGACTACCGCACTACCTCGCGTCTTCTCGAGCAGGCTGGCTTCGGCGTAGAGGGGAAATTGAATGTCGGAGTGAAGAAGTTGCTGAGCATGGCGGAGATGGCGAGGCAGGACCCGGATCCTGCAGAGAAGCTGGTGGGCAGTTTGATACAATACAGTGCGTGATAGTGATCGGCTGTAATAAGTTGTTGTATATAGAGAAGGCAAAAGGATGAATTCAATGGCGCACCGCGGTATTTGCATCGAACCGTTGACATGGTTGAACGCAGCAGCAACCAGACCAATCCTTTATACATTCAACCTCTCTCCCTTGACCATGACATCCGCTTCGATGGAATCACAAATTAAATCGCTCAACCCGAATGAAGAAGGTGAATTTACCACGGCACTCCGTTGTGCTTCATTTGCTAATATGTCCCACCGATTCTCAGAGCTGCTCGTCAACTATCGACTCTCCCATCCTACGACCGACGTCCGCTCACTGACCAAGGGTATTGCAGGCAGGGTCGCTCATCTTATCCCCTCAGCACAGCAGGAGGAGCTGGCAAAGTCGACGGCAGAACGCAGAGATGACCTCAAGTTGGAGATGACGAAACATGTGTGGACGCTGAGACGGTCTCAGCGTGCCGTGGAGGTACAACAGCGAGAGTCATTGTCGTTGGATTGTCGGACTGAGGAAATGGGTGGGTGTGATTCTCCTTGCGTGTGCGCGCGGTGCTTTTTGAACACTGCTGACGGCTATCCTTCTAGTCACCCGGATTGCGAGAGAACGTTCAGCTCTTATCGTCGACGAAAGCCATCTGGCCGATGCTAGACGAAGGTCGGAACGTTTTCGACGATGTGAGGAGCTCGTGGAGACTCTGTCGAAAAAGCGACAGACCCAAGTTCAGTTGGATGAGTGGGTTAGGCGTGTCCGATTTGTCTGTTTGCTTTCGGCTGAAACGGAAATCCCCTTTCCTCGCAGACTCATCACACGCCTTCACTCCGATATCGCGGAACAACAATCATGTCGGGAGGCATTCATCCATGAAGCTCGAACTAGAAAGGAGAAATTCAAGGATGTCGCTGAGATGTTGAAGATGATTCGGGAGATACCGAAGACGGATCCCGAGAGGAGTGTGGAAGGCGCAAAGGTGGAATCAACGGCCCAGATTGCAGCGCCGCCAAGACCCGTGCTCGACCCCGCTGCTCCAGTCTTCAAACCATCCGAGGATACGAATTCAGCGAGAGCGTCTCCTGCTCCCGGGCAGCATGCCAGCGCCGCGCACAACTTGCCTCGCAATCCGTCCCTGCCAGCGCGTCCAACGGCAGTTGGGGGTGGAAGGACGTCATCGATGGCCCCTCCGCCGGCTGTCACCAACACTCGAGCACCACTCTCAAGAGCGCCATCCACGCAAGGCGGGATGGGTTTGCCTGCCAATCCGAGGAACGCACGAGCGACGCGATCGAATCACGCTTCACCCGCAGCATCGCCTGCGCCACATCGCACGGCCGCACTACGAGAGGATGGTAGCGGCGCCGCCGCCGTCGGCGCTGGCGAAGCGGAGGATGGGGAAGTGTCAGATCGAGCTACTCCGCCGATGCGGAGTAAGAGGACGAGGGATGGAGATGATGATGATATTGGGAAACGGCGAAGGACGGCTGGACGGTAGGGAGACGGGGCGAGGCACGCGGAGCGCCTTCCACCGTCAAAAGGTATCATGAGATGTCATTAGAGAGCGCGTTTTCCCTGATTCACATGATGTCTAAACCACGCCGCTGGCCAACTTTCGCTCTTTTCCCACCCGCGTCTATCGTCCACGACCCCTGCCTCGCATTGCTCGTCCTGCCGTTCCGCGTGGTGGTGGTGGTCCTGTGTTGGTCTGCAAGAGCGTGCGGAGGGTTAGTCGTGCGATGCCACCTTTTCTTCTTCTTCGACTACCCTCCTTACTCACCGCCTCGGATTGCGGGTTTCGAACCGTTTCGTCGACCGAGAGGATCAGACACGCGGCCTCGACGGCGCTCGACAACGCGTTGGTTTTAACGAGTGCTGGTTCCCAAACGAACTTTTTCATGTTATCCGACACACCCTCATTCTCGACGTCCACACCCGCCCACAGGTCGTTCTGAGCATGTCGCATACGCAGCTTGTTGAGGACGTCGGTGGCATCGAAACCGGCGTTGTCACAGATCTGTCGTGGGATGATTTCGAATGCTTTGGCCATGGCGCCGATGATCAGCTGTTGTTTGCCTTCGATCGTGCGGGAATGATCTCGGAGGTAGCGTGAGATTTCCATCTGTACCAGGGGGGGGGGGGGGTTGAGGTGGTGAACATCGTGCATGCCACGTTTCACGGCCAAGCCGTACACCCACCTCACAAGCACCACCACCAGCGACGATCGTACTATTCTTAATCGCCCTCTTCACGATCATGATCGAATCATGCAGTGACCTTTCTACCTCTGCGATGAATTGCCCGGCCCCACCTCGCAACAACAGTGTACATGTCTTTGCCGCCACACAATCCTCAAAGATGTTGAATCGCTCTCCTCCCACTTGCTTCTCCTCGAATCGTCCACATCGACCTAGGTGCTTGTCCTCGATGTCAGAGCACGTCGATTGAATGCTACCGCCAACAGCCTTGACGACGCGTTTCAAGTCATCGCCTGCTACACGACCGGCACAGAAGATGTCTCGGTCGGCAAAGTATTGAGTGGCGAGGTCACCGATGGGGAGTTTGGAGAGGACGACCTTGGCGCCAGTGTCAACGATCGCCTCGAGTTTGCGGTAGATGATAGACCATTCGGCGTCGACGATGGCTTGGTATTCCTGGATGGAGGTGGTAGAAGGTAAGTGAATGCCAGTGGGACACGCCACCACCACCACCACCATAGCCCGGAACGCACCGAAACTTCATTCACTCGAATCTCCGCGTTGTCCTTCTCTGCCTTGAGCTCGAGTTCGACGTTGAGACAGAGGATCTTCGGGTTGACGAAACTCTTCGGCTGTTGCTCGAATCCGGCGTAGGAAAACGTCTTCTTGAAAGCAACGCCGCGAATAAGGAGTGAGTCCTGCGAGGGGAGGGAATGGCAAGGGTATGCGACGAATCAATATCGCAGGAGCGAATGGAACATCCGCCTACACGGACGCACCTGCATTCCACCACCCGGCACCTTCTTCACGCCGATCAACGACTCATCCAATTCGTCCTGATCCAACATCATCACCGCTTCTACAACCATATCGGAGAAGAAAGGTTTTTGCGAGCGGATTAGCTTGGAGGACATCGACGTCCCGGCGCATTGCATGAGGAGGTCTCGGAAGCGTCTACGACGGCGGAAATGACTGGTCAGCAGACGGTAAACACGAGGAGATGGGCCAGCGGCCGAACACCCACTCCGGCTCAGACTTGTCAATCGTCACCGCAATCTCTCCGATCTTTTTGATGGCCTGTAAGCCGGGCATCCCGTCCTCCGTCAGCTCCGGTCATCCCCCATTCGCTCTGCTCACGGAAACAACCCACCAAATCCCTCCCTTTCCTCAACCCCTTGATAATCGTGTGCACTCCCACACCTTCCTCCAAGTACGGTCTCATCTCTTTGAGGATTTCAGCGGCGAGAAGAACGACCGAGGTGGTTCCATCACCGACTTCCGCGTCTTGTGCGCGGGCAATGTCGACGAGTGTACGTGCGGCAGGGTGGACGATGTCGAGGAGTTTGAGAATCGTCGCTCCGTCGTCTGGAAGAGGGAGGGTTGGCAGAGTGAGGTTTTAGTGACTGCGAGAGCGACCACGGCAGACACCCCGAAACTCACTCGAAATCGTTGCTTCTCCTCGCTCATTGATAATACAGTGGAGGAAAGAGGAAAACAAAATGGTTGAAAAACGTCAGCTGGAGGAAGGAAGCAGTGGAGTTTTGCGCCGCTCCGCTCGCGCCACTACTCATCTTGTCAAGTCCACTAGGACCCAATGTCGTGGCCACCGTCTGTTGAACGGCTATGCATGCGGAAATGTTCGACAACGTCTGTCCTAGGCCTTGTTCTTGACTCGAGCCGTCCCGGAGGAGGATGACGGTCGGTTGCTATGAGAGAATAGGGTGATGGGATGATGTATGTGAGTGAGTGATGAGCGGGAGATGGATTTGTGGAGCAGCAGGACCAAACAAATGCTCACCATCTGAGGTAGTCTTCCCTGCATCTTTGGTGGTTGGGATATGGTTCGAGGATGCTGTGGATGATGGTGACCAAGGAGGGCGAGGGATGGTTTTGGTTAATGGTGGTAATAAACTCGCGACGCGTGGATATTTGGGAAGGCGATGCGGGATTCAGGGTGGCGAAGGGGCGAGTGGCGAACAGCCCAGAATGGGAGGGGCAGGGTCCGCAATGCGGGGCTCAGCAGGAGTCGTCAGAGGGCAGGGCACCCCATCCACCATGTTCCGAGGACAGCATACAGGTATCTTGAAGGCACCTCGCTCCGTCCAGGTCATCAGGAGGGAAGCAGGGGAAGTACATTCATGTAGATTTCAGGATACAGCCACGTCGGACCGAACGGTACGGCGATCGTAGAACAGTCTGTTCTAACGATACGACCTGTTAAGACGAAGACAGGCATTTCCGTCATCCTCCTTGACTAGAGAAGGACTTCTTGTATATAAAGAGAGCAAACAGACAACCCGTATGATTGATTGCAAGAAGAGTACCTGCCCCGACACCGCCACACTGACCCTCCCAGCGTAAATTAGACCATGCTCATGACACTCCCTCCAGCGTTTCATTCCGTATACAATTGTTCAATGTAACGCGGTATTGTTGCTAATCTCGTCGAACCGCCGCAAAGGCAAATAGTTCGGGTGGAGTGGAGGGACGGTCAGAGCTCCAATCTTACTCCTCCGCTTGTTCAATCTCGTGCAACGAAATTCCGGCGTCGACACACGAAACCATTCCTTCCAAAGCAAAGCGGATTCGCAAATGACAGAGACAGCAAACGGGCCAAATCACATCATTTCTCGCGGTCTATAGTGAGAGAGCGGGGGGGGGGAGGGGGCACAAATTACGGTGGACAAGCTTTACAGGGTAGGGTGAAACACTGCTCTCTTCGAACAGTATTAAGTCGATCGTAAAATCCATCTCGGACGGCATTGGAACAGGAAGAAAAGTCCGAGTCCGAATCGCAGTTTTTGTCTGAGGATTCAATCACTCAAGCTCTCTTTTCCTTGTTCTTTGTGAGTGTCTTCACATCTTCGTCTCCATCGTTGCTCTCCTTCACTGCATCCTCATCCCCTTCGCTCTTCACTCGCTCCTCTTTCCCTTTTTTGCCTTTTTTGGTGTCTCGATGCTCATTAGGGTATTTCTTTGCTTGGTTTAGATTCGACGGAGTCACATAGCCAAGCAGCTGCACATCGTGCATATCCCTCTTATGCAGCGCTTCTTTTTTCTCCTCTGGACTCAAAGACGCGACGTAGGACGGATCGTCAAGGGTACACTACAGCCGCTCGAGATACGGCCCTCCAAGAACGCACCGGTTTATTGTATGCAGCATGATAGACCCCGTCTCCTCTGAAACCTGCTCTCCCATCCATCCCTGATTCACTATCCCTGTGTCGGGTGCACGGTCTATATCTGCGCTAGGAGTCAAGGTCGGACTAACCGGCCGGTTCTCAGCGTATATGTAGATCGGCTATGACTCTCACGGGGTTCTGCGCAGTATATCTTCAGTTCTAACTCAAGGGCTTCGTTGGTGGTGTAACCGGTGGGGGGCGACCTGGAGGTAGCTAGTCTCGTATTCGGAAGTGTCAAGGATCTCGCAAGAAGCGTAGTTATGGATAAGGGATGTCTCCGTACTACAGGGTGTTGAACAAGGGATAAGCAGCCATAAGGGCCGCTTGTCGGTCCCTTCTTATACAAGAAATCCTTCTCAGTCAAGGAGGATGTCGCAATCTTTGGAGAGGCCGCTGAAGGAGAGGGAGAGCAACTGGGCTGTGGGCCGCAGTGCTCTAGCCTCATCCAGCAATGCCAAGGAATCTAGCAACGGCGCTTTGGTTGAATGGGTTGGTAACTGAACTCCCAGAGCTATTGTTTGGTCTTGTTGATACGCTCGGCGCATCGAACGATGGACCTTTGGACAATAGAGCCAGGTATTCCGGTTCTATTCGGTGGTTGCGGCGTAGTGTCCTTACACCCTGCGTCGAAGAATGCTGAGAGGATTTCGAGAGGAGGAAGGGATGGGTTGACGCCAAGATCCGAACCCGGCTGTAGATGAGCCGGTTGCTGCCTGATCAGCCGACCTTGCGAGGTCTCCTGCGCTACGCGACTGGATATCGTGTGTCAATGTCTAAGTCCATCGTCACGCAAACGTCTAATGGGAACTACCTTCTGTGGAAGCGAGTATGTGAGGGGAAGTGGGATGATCTTGCACGAATGACACTAAGCAAGGAGAGAGCATGTTCACTACCAACCATGCCACCCATCATTGATATCACTGACAAGCGTTCCAGTTGCAGACCGCGTTGAATCCACCGAAATCCGGGTTGCCACTCTAATGACTTGCATCTGATATATCACAAAATGTAAATCAGCCGTTCTATGATAGTGTGGTCTTCTAACTCACCGTTCCAGTCGAATGCACTGTCAATAAGGCCACCTCATTCGAACCAGCAGTTGCGGGTAGGTGAACTTGTGAGATCAGGCGGGATTCGCTCGATCAGCGGGTGACCGACATGTAGTTGATGGTGTCATTGTCATGGACCACCTTCCTGGCGGTCGTCCCCTTTATTTCATCGTCGATTGGCATCACAAAGCGACCCTACCCTTCCGGACGAGCAAAAAGCAAGCGAATAGTTAACAATCACCAACGACCGCAGGTGCTGCATGAGCCAGCGACTACCTACCAGGTTCCCTCCAGGTCTTTACAGATATCCCGGCAGCTGTAAGCCCACTATCCATATACCACAACTCTGTCTCACGGTCCAATGCCTTCAATGCCGGACCGCGGTTGAGGGAAGCGGAGACGGCTCCGGCAATTCAGAGTTCTGTAAGGGAGTGCCGCTCCCTTGCTGATGCGATGGCATAGCTGTGGTCCATGTAGGCGACTGGAGGGACGACGTCGACCCTCGACGTCGGCTTCGAGTGGATGGAAGCGTCGACATCGAACGACTTCGTTGAGGCTAGGCGAGAGCTGGCTCTGTCTGCGGGGAAGGCTTGGGACGTCTGAAATACGGTCCATCTTCGTCCAACATGATTTTGTGTGGGTATTGGTGTAGGTGAACAGATCCCTAGCTCTGATGACTGGTGTTGTTGGCGGCAACGCATATTAATGCGGTCAAAGACAGTCAGTCGAAGCTTCTTCGACGCCTGGAATTTTGATCCCCTCGCCTAACATCGTACTCAATATTCACATCCACCAGTGACCACCCTCCAACGCATCGACACCCATGGAAGCACCATACCTCATCTTCTCGCTGGGTCGTCGGTATCTCGCGAGCCCAATTCGGGCAGAAAACTACCCGTCATCCAGAGTTTCACAGCCCCGGGCCTAGGTTGTGACGGTGGTGGGAAAGCAGTGGCGAGCACCCGAACGTCTACGAGTTGTCATGAAGACCTGGAATGTCAGTGAGACGATACGACCTTTTTTTTTTTCAAAGGAAAGTGCAAAGTCCACCCCTACCTACTAGCCTCCAGTGTTATCGCCATGACGGACTGACTGACTGACTTCGATGTCGTGCAAGGACTAGACCTAGGTGTACGAATAGACTCCAAACGATGGGATGCGGTTGCATCAAGTTTTACCTTCGATGTTGATATGTAAGAAAAGGTGATGCTAACGGAGGGCTGGCAGCGAAGGGAATCCATACCCGGCTTAGCCCTCGTTGTATATACGACCGGAGGAAATAGCGAGATTTTTGTCATCTCCGTTCACCCCCCAGCCGACAGGCGGACTTGCATGACGATCATGACTCCACCAACGAGGAATGGCGTTGGCTTTCCTCCAAGGATAGGAACCTGCTAGGCATAAAGCCGCGTCGTCGATATTTGCATAGGGTCAGGATCTCGATCCATAACTCGGTAGAGCCAAGTTGGAACAATGACACTTCTCATTCTGGGACCTATCACGCCACGGGTGCACCGCTATCGTTGACTATAGTAAACACCTGGAGGCGAGTCTAATGCTACCAGTGGTCGAGCTCATCTCCTCTTTGAGAAAGATTTCGTTGAAAGGGAGGAAGAAGCAGGCTGGGCGAGCGTTCAGCATTCGAATTATTGACCTGGCCACGCTTTCACAATGGATCTGGACCCCTCCGGTGACCACGCCAATCGCCAACAGAAATAATCTCATTTAAGAATTCGCTATTCAAATTTTCCACATCTGACGTTCCAACCGAACCTGTTCCCACCGCATTCTTGAGATATAAGGGCTCGCGCGTTAACAAATCAAGCGTTGTAAGAGCTACTGAAGACGTTGCCACCAGTACCAGTCCTATGAGGAATTTTTAATAATATTCTATCAGCTCCTCCGCTCATGCTGACGGACAGTCCTGACCAACGAGCACTAACCAGTTAGTGTGGTAGAAGTTCCCCTCCTTGTACTCGTTCGAAAGGTGCTCAGGTTTGACCTGGTACGTGTGCGCTCTGAGAACGGGTAAGTCGAACAAACATCTTGATTCGTCAGCATCTTCCACCGAAGGTTAGCCGACCATCATTGACTCACCCGAAGAAGTCCCTTTGAGCCTGAAAGACGGGAAAAAGAGACATGAGCGAACCAGTACGGTGAAAGGTAGAATTTGTTTATTCCCTTGACACCGGACGATGGTGTACCACGTCATTCAAGGGGATGATACGTACCTGGATGATGTTCGCACTTCCATTCGCGGTTCTGTAACCGTCAAACCATGTGAGGGCGCTTGCGAAGCACGGGATGGCAATGCCAGAGAGGGCAGATTGAGCGACGATACGCCTCCAACCAGGAGACGCCTTCTCAATAGCGGCCGAGAAGAAGTCCGTGAAGAGCAAGGACTCCAACTTCGGGTTCTGCTTGAAACTGGACGAGATGTCACCCAAGAAAACACTGCGGATAATGCAACCACCTCGCCACATGGTGGCACAACCTGGAAGAACAGTTCAACATCGAAGGCCTTCCACTCGAGGCTTTGTTTCAGTACTTACCGCCCATGTTCAAGTTCCATCCATAGTCTGCGGCAGCTTGTCGCATCAATTGGAAGCCTTGAGTGTAAGAGATGATCTGTCAGAGAAGGCCAGGAATGCGATGAGAATGGCCGCTAATTGTTAGTCGTGTTTCGCTTCGCTTCACCTTTGATGCGTAGACTGCTTGCTCGAGATCACTGTTAGAGATGACGAGGTCATAAGGGCAAAGCAAACGCAGACCGAGTCAGAATTGAGTAGCCCCCTCGATCACTATGACGGGCGACGTAATGACTACGTACTCGATGAATGTCTGCTTGTCACCCTTGAAAGGCTCTGCGGCAGGGGCGGAGAACTTCTTCGACGCGCGAATTCGTTCATCCTTGAGGGCTGACAAGCATCGCGCAAACACCGCGTCACCGACAAGGTTCAACGGCATACCTAGATCCAAAGCGTTGATAGCGGTCCACTTTCCAGTTCCCTTTTGTCCTGCTTTGTCGAGGATCTTCTCGACCATTGGCACACCGTCCTTGTCGTTGAACTTGAGGATCTGCGAGGTGATTTCGATCAAGTAGGACTATTATGACGGGAGCATGTCAGAATATTTCAGAGGCTGTCAAGCGGTTTTAGCCACGACAAACGTACATCCAAAACGCCTTTGTTCCACTAAAAGGGCGGGCGTTGCAGAAAAAAACAGGCATTGCGTCAGCATTCGTCGGTCCATTAGTTGAGGATTGTACTGACTTTGTCGAAGACAGCAGCGATTTCCGAGTACTCTAGCCCGAGCACCTGCTTGAGTATAGTTGTTGCCTCGGCAATGATTTGCTACTCCAGAGAGAGGATCGATCAAGCGCTCCAGTTAGAAGGAGAAGATAGGTCCACAGACAAGCACACGCACCATGTCTCCGTATTCAATACCATTGTGAACCATCTTCACGTAGTGACCTGTTGGTCACGTGATCGGTGAGAATCGAAAATTCGGAACAGAACTACTGCGGCTACTTACCGGCACCGCCTTCTCCGACCCAATCACAGCATGGCTCTCCATCAACTTGCGCAGCAGTCTTCTCTGCGTGTGCCGAAAACAGTCTGGTGGTCAGCAAACAGCAACTTCCAGCACAAAATGGAGCACGAACGAAGAATTTCCTTGATGGCGGGCCATGCCGCAGGGTTACCTCCTGCAGATGTGGAGTGTCAGCTAGCTGCTGTGCGTATGATGAAGTAAACGTACCAGGCATGATACTGGGTCCCTGAAAGTGTAGATAACAATCAGCGCAGGACCGAATGACACCCCATTTTTGACTCACATAACGTGCGCCTTCCTCCCCACCGCTCACGCCTGCTCCAACGAACAGGAGGCCCTTGTCTCCAAGCTCTTGGGTGCGTCTGATACTGTCGGGATAGTGCGAATTTCCGCCATCGATAATTATGTCTCCCTTCTCCATGTGCGGTTCGAGTTGTGCGATGAAATCATCGACCGCCTGACCGGCTTTGACGAGAAGAATGACCCGCTAGGAGTGAAAATTGGGTTAGAACGGGCAGGAGCGGGTAGGGATTCCCAAACGCACCCTTGGGGTCTTGAGCTTCTTGCACAACTCCTCTACGGAGTGGGCACCTTGGATCTGGGTGCCTGTGAGACGAAAACGACGATGACGAGGAGGGGCAAAGGAAGATGGATGGCGGAATGGCAGTGGGAGAGGGATGACGACGATCAAGGCGATATCGGAGGAGTAACGAAGCACAGACATGGTAGAGGACACCGGTTACAGCAACAGAGACGATACGAGAGCGATCCATCGAGCACGAGAGCCCAAGGGGACGTTAGGAACAGGGTTCCAAAGACAACATCGGAAGATGACGTAATCAGGCACAGCGATCAACACGCGCCTGGCCTGGCCGCGCCACTCACCCTTGGCCTCGTTTTCGAGGAAGTGGTCGACCTTGGAGGTAGTCCTGTTGTACGCGCAGACTTTGAAGCCCTGCGTAAAGATGGTGTAAGGATGGTGTGGATGGGTGGGCGGCAAAGGAAGGTTAAGGGACGCACCTTGTCGTTCATGTTGAGGATCAAGTTCTGACCCATAACGGCGAGGCCTGGTGGGGAAGAAGGGTCAGCCAAGGCCGAGATAGTGAGCAGGGAGTCTCCAACACGGCATGTCCATCGTGGTCGATAAGACGAAGACGGAGATGCTCATGACGGGGTGATTGGAAGGACGGGTCGGGGTGGACGGGCCGGGACACTCACCGATGAGACCGATGTCACAGCTGCATTCGAGAAGGAACATGATCGTGCAAGGATGGCAGGAGGGGAGGAGTCGGTGAATAACAAACGTCAGTGAGTGTTTTTCCATACACGAATTCGGCATTCCACATCTAGCAGAAAAACCCGCCTTTCCCCGACTCGTGGGTTTCTCCTCCGTTCGTTGAAACATTCCACGACGTCTGGAGAGACAAGGACGACAACGCAACTGAGGCAAAGACCCGAGCTATTGCGATGGAATTATCAACTGCAGCGATTCGCAACCTCCGTCGGGTTATCCGTCGTCGGTCCCTTTCACGAGCATTGTGCGTCATGCCTTCCACGACTCTAGGGTCCTACTGCGATTGCAGTCTATTCCCCTGCCATCTACTCATCGACCAGGTCAAATGGTAAACACCTCATGGCACCCTGGCTGCCACCTCTGAAACCATTCTCCGCCCGATATGTCCTTCAAGATCGAAATCCCGGCAAACCCGGGCAACCTGGCTCCTGGCTCTCGTGGGGATGTCAACAACTGGACATAGACTTACAGATCGGAAGACATGTTGGAGAAGATAGAATTTGTATAGGGGTTGTTTGGTATGGGTGTTAGGTGAGTTGGGATGAGATGGTGTTGAAAGTGAGATTGGACTTTTGACCCGGCCAGCACATCTCTGGGACTTTTGGGGCTAGACGGAAGCTGAGCTGGCTGACGCAATTGATCCGTCATTCTCACGTTGGTAAAAAAGTGGAGGGCGGAGTCGGAGTTCCGGACCGGACTATCACGGGCAAGGTTAAGGGGGATGTCATAATGACGTGTCAGGGATTCTGATATCCTACAGTTGTACAGCAAACCATGCGCCTCGCATCTACCTCTCACCACCGCCACTATCGTCCTTCTTCGCCGCTGCCAACTTCGCAGAGACCTTAAATGTGCCGTCATCACATCGCCAAATCAGCCTTTTCCCTCCAGCCTCCATCCATTCCAATCTCTCCTACTCACATTCAACACATTCTGCTCTGCTCGTTTGACGCCGTTCGCTACGGCTTTTTGATAGAGCTTGAGCGCTGGAGCTAGGTTTCCGGCTGAGGGGGTGGGGTCATCTTAATGATCAGAACCTGTGGAACGTATCCGAGGACCACAAAGAACCAAACACTCACTCGACTCCAACACAGCACCCAAGTTGAACGCAATCTATCGGAAGGGGGGGGGAGTCGGTGTCAGGCGATGCGTGACCTACATGCCGATACACAGACACTCACCTCCGGGTCATTCGGTTCCAGTTCAAGCGCGGACCTGGTGATTACGAAAGGGTCAGTGGGTGGTTTTCGAAATCATGACAACCAGACCGCCTTCCCAGCTCTGATTCGTGCTCCCGATATTCCTCCCAAGCGATCGAGTAAGCCCGGGGTAAGCTCGACGGCCGTTTCCGTCCTCCCAGCGGTGCAATCAACCCTCCGTCTATGTCCCATATAACCTTCCACATTTTCGCAGAGCACTTGCATGATGACCTGACGAAAGGATCTCGAGCCATTCCATGACTCGTTACCTACGAACATTCCACCACCGTCTCTCCGTCCCGCGATCCTATCTGTCTGCGCCCAACACTCACTTCAAATGCCGAATTGCCAACGCCGCTTGTGGAGGTTGAGCTAGGATGTACGCTGATGCTATATCTACACGACTCAACGTTCCATCGTCAAAGGTAGCGCAGCAGGTGTGAGAACAGAAGGGAAAGGAATTCAGAAAATGATTGATCTCTCTCAGCGGGATGGGAGGATTGAATGCGAACTAGTATGAGCATCAGCTGATGGTTGTAATTTAATTGCTTCTGTCCAAGCATTGATAGCTTCTTGAGTGTTTTCTTGAAAAGATAAAAAAAACGATTCAAAGGATGATTAGGCAAGGGGACTTTTGTATAACGTGAGAAGGAGAAAACGTACTGAGTTGGTACTCTACTACCTAATTCGAGATGAGGAATGATGTGGATTGAGGAAAGGAAAAGGGGTCAGTTCGTGTGTTCCTGCCGGGTCTCCGTTTTCGAGTCTCGAAGAGATTGCGGGTCGTTATTTTGAGAAAACTCGTTCCATTTTCAGCGGTAGAACAACGGAAGGTGTTCCGTACCCAGTTTCCCACCCCCCCCCCCCCTCCCTCACCCCTTCCTCTTTATTCTTCAAACACTTGCTGGAGAGACACAAGACAGTATGTACTGCCTCGCGCGAAACTAAGCGGAAAGTGAAAGATTATCTCGCACAAAGACATTTACAGACATTCACTCCTAGCTCCTCCTCGATGGAAGATACGGGAGCTCGCTACACTCGCGGAAAGCTTCACAGAGTAATGCTCGCTGTTCTCACGAAAGAGACAGGTAGTAATGCTCGCTATACTCGCGGAGTAGAGAGTGCCCGCTCACTTCGTTGGCGGAAGAGAGAGTTGAATGCTCGCTTCGCGCTCACGGGAGACAGAAGAAGAAGACATTTGAATGCTCGCTTTGCTCGCGGAAGAGAGAGTACTGCTCGCTCTGCTCGCAGGAAGACATGATTGCTCACTGCGTTCGCGTAAGACAGTGATGCTCACTGCGTTCGTGAAGACAGTGATGCTCGCTTTGCTCGCGGAAGAGAGAGTACTGCTCGCTCTGCTCGCAGGAAGACATGATTGCTCACTGCGTTCGCGTAAGACAGTGATGCTCGCTTCGCTCGCGGAAGAGACAGTACTGCTCGCTCTGCTCGCAGGAAGCCATGATTGCTCACTGCGTTCGTGAAGACAGTGATGCTCACTGCGTTCACGTAAGACAGTGATGCTCACTGCGTTCGCGTGAGAGAGTACTGCTCGCTCTGCTCGCAGGAAGACAGTGATTGCTCACTGCGTTCGCGTAAGACAGTGATTCTCGCTTCGCTCGCGGAAGAGAGAGTACTGCTCGCTCTGCTCGCAGGAAGACATGATTGCTCACTGCGTTCGCGTAAGACAGTGATTCTCGCTTCGCTCGCGGAAGAGAGAGTACTGCTCGCTCTGCTCGCAGGAAGACATGATTGCTCACTGCGTTCGCGTAAGACAGTGATGCTCACTGCGTTCGCGTGAGAGAGTACTGCTCGCTCTGCTCGCAGGAAGACATGATTGCTCACAGCGTTCGTGAAGACAGTATTCCTCGCTTCGCTCGCCGGCAGCCGACTCACTCCCAAATTATACCACCCCGATCCACTCCCTTCGACCTCCAAACTCCTCTTATACTCCTTCCTCGCTCCTTCCAGATCCCCATCCTCAAGTAATCGGAATCCAGATTCGAGATGAGCATATGCTGTTGCAGGTGATGGGTCGGTGGGTGTGATGGTTGATGTTGTGGATGCGTCTATTGAGGATGAGGTTTGGGACGAGGGGAGACGGAGTAAAGTGTTATGTGAGGAGGGTGATGATGTGGAAGGGGAGGCTTTGGGAAAATAACTCACAACGTGGAAATGATAGGAGGATGGATGGTGAGATTCGATGTGGGATGGAACGAGATGATGATGTTTTAACAGCAGAGCGAGTCGCTATTGAAACGAGTTTGAACATTGTGTCGAGGTGGGATTGGGAAGGAGATGATCCCGGATGCCCCTCCCCTTGCAACTTTCTGGAATTGCCCAAGTTGTCGCACGTGAAAGGATGGACACACCTTCGGGGCCGAGCATTCCGGGGCCCCCCTCTGTCTCCTCCAGTGGTTCCACGTGATCAATCTCGCCGACCCGATCTGACCTTGAAGTTGCATGAGAATGGAATGCGATGGAATACTCCGAGTCATTCGAAGGTCATATTCTCATTTCAACATAAGCAACTCGAAGCAGGCACCAACCTTAGCCAGCAGCATTCATCTCCACCTCCAAACGCATCCTACAACCACCTTTCAGACCATCAACAACTTGTTGGACAACTTTCCTGGTGACACCCCGTGCCTATACCACCAACACCAAACTCACCCAACACCCATGACCACCCTCCGTTCCTTCCAAGCAGAGATCGATCAATTCGCTCATGCTCAACATGCCAAACAGATGAGAGAGGCCAAGGAGGGTACATCGGTAGCTGGTACACCGAGTGAGAAAGAGAAGAATACATCGTATGGACATACAAAGGAAGAGAAAGAAAGATTGAAGCACCCGCCTAGAGATGTCTTTGGGAAAGAGAAGAAGAATGGTGGTCATTCAGGGAAAGAAAAACCATCGTTGGTGGATAATGTGATCGCTTTACATAAACGATCGGATGGGAAGAAGGATAAGGAGTTTCATTTGGATATAGGAGAGGATGAACGAGATCAGGAATTACATAATGCTTTTGGTGGTGGTGGTGGTGGTGGTGGTGTTGATGATGATGATGATAATTCCCAACCGACATTAGAGGTGAGTTGTCGATTCCCATCACCCTTCCTCACACCTAACCACTCTCCACCTACCTCCCCTTCCAGGACCTCCTTCTCGACCTCCCTCCAACCACCGACTCCCCTCTCCGTACCCTCATCGGTTCTCTCCTCCTCAGAGGACACGGCGAAACCCTCCTCCCACTCGGCTCACATCCAACCCCAGAATGGCTATATAGCGATAAAGAATCTCCAATTCAAACGGTTGGAAGAAGGATGAGTGAGGAGACGATGAAGAGTGTGGTGGAGAGGTTGAAAGGCGTTTGTCAGGAATTGAGAGTGCAAGTTGAAGAGTTGTATTGGATTCCAGGTCAAGAAAGTTCACCAACAGCCACTTCCGACCCTTCAACAACCACCACCACCAACACCAACACCACCAACACCACCAACACCACCAACACCACCAACACCACCACAATCCCCGGTCCTCACGGTCCCTACTCATCCCACCTCCTCCGTCTTCCCCCAACCGGCGCCCACGAAATCCAAGAAGTTCGAATCTGCGTAGTCGGTAACGTAGACGCTGGGAAATCGACGATGTTGGGTGTATTAACCAGAGGTGGATTGGATGATGGGAGAGGGAAAGCTAGGGTTGCTCTTTTTAGACATAAACATGAGATTGAAACAGGGAGGACTAGTAGTGTTGGTATGGAGGTGAGAAGGAGGGGCCGCAGGGGGGGGGGGGGTTTGGTTTTCCGTTAAAGGACAATCCCCAGGGATATAACTTTCTCATGACTAATGAAAGGAAACCCCCCCCCCCCCATCAGATACTCGGATTCTCATCAACAGGTTCAGCTGTGATTCCAACTTCACACGGACTCGCACCAGATGGAACAACGATAACGACTTCTCGAAGGGAGAAGATCAGTTGGGATGAAATATCATCCAAGAGTTCCAAGATTATTAGTTTTATCGATTTGGCAGGTCATGAGAGGTGAGTGGGAAGAGGAGGAGCGGTGATGGGATTGGGCGTGGGGAGAGAGGAAGAGGGTAGATGGTGGTCAACGTCATAGCGCCCCGCCCGGCTGAACGAGAAATGTGTTGTCTGGGTGGGGGAAATAGGTAGCCCGTCGGGGTAGGGAGTTGGCAAGAGAGGCTGCGTCGATGTATGTGGATCCGGGATGACGCTGGCGTGGACGAGTAGAGGAATGAAGGACTGAGAGCGATAGAGAATAGAAGTGCGAGACGACGTCGGAGAGATAGGAGATGTGGAACGAACGGATGGTTTTTGGGCGCGGGTGTTGGGAGTTCGACACCGAGCACTCGCTGAGAACCTTGGCTCCCCGGGGGGGGGAAGGGGTGCTAAAGAAGGGACAAGACTGGAGTCCCGAAATGCGGTCTCAGGATGTTTATAACGAAAGGTTCATCATTGGCAGCTGGGAGTTGCCGCTCGTATAATCGATGGACGATATATCGTCCAAAGACTACCCAAATCAGAAGGACCGGGTAATAGGTTGCCCTCGACGTGAGAGAGGATTTCGATGAAATCCACGGGGAGACTCTGAGGGGCAATCGAATCAGACTCCTTCTGTGCTTCAGATGGCTATGACGCAGAGCGCTCGGAGAATCAGGACCATCGGTTTGGGCGTCACATCGAGAAAACGAGTGTTGTGGTTCCCACTCTGAAGGTCTAGCGCGCACTGAACATAGGAATTAAAACCCCTGACATCCACCTTCCCCCCCCCCCCGGCCCCTCTTCCCCCACAGATACCTCAAGACTACCCTATTCGGCCTCACAGGCTGTCTGCCAGACTACGTCATGCTCATCGTCGGGGGAAACGCCGGTCTTATAGGCATGAGTAAAGAGCATCTCGGTGTGGCTCTAGCGTTGCAGGTGCCTGTTATCGTGAGTACGGTGGGCTGTCTGGGAATATACATGATTAAACATCTCGTTGCCGCCGTGTTGTCTGACCCTCCCCCTTCCACCCCTCGCCTCCAGATCGCGGTGACGAAAATCGACATGACTCCCGCCCACGTCCTCGAACAGACGATAAAACAACTGGTAAAAGTGTTGAAGAGTCCCGGGTGTAGGTGCGTGGAAATATATAGCTCTCGCTGTGCTCGCTCGGCATCCTGAATGATCGCGACGTTCGTTGACAGAAAGACACCGGTGTTCGTGGAGACGACTCAGCAAGCCGTTGATTGCGCTCGATATCTTACGACTGAACGGTGAGTCCTGTGTATAGAAGATCTTTTTTCCCTGCCCATCCCATACGTGTGTATTGAAACGTCTTCCAATCCCGCTCACCTTCTCCCAGGATCTGCCCCATCTTCCTCGTCTCGAATGTGACCGGTGCCAACCTCAGTACGCTCCGCCGCCTACTCAACGTCCTCCCCTCTAGTCAAGTCGGGGACAGGTATCAAACGGATGCGCCTTTGGAGTTTTCCATTAGTGATGCGTTTTCCGTGCCGTTCGTAGGCAGTGTGGCGGTGAGTTTGCGCAGGGGAGTGGGATGAGGGATGGGAGGGAGAGTGACGCGAGCTGATGAGATGCGCTTGCGATCCCAGAGCGGAGTGATCACTTCGGGACGTGTACATGGTGAGAAAATATATATATTTATCTCCCGAAATCAGATTCGAATCCCTTTTTGGAATACATTCTCATCAAAACCCGAACCTTTTCCCACTGTTGCAGCCGGTCAACACGTTCTCTTAGGCCCAGATAGCCTAGGTCAATTCATACCCACTGTCATCAAATCGATTCAACGAAAGAGGTCACCAGTGGAATCAGCGGATGCAGGGCAGAGTGTCTCGTCAGTTTAATTCTCTCTATCTCGTCATAACCCTCCCCACGCCAACCCCCCCCCCCCCTCTCTCCCCCATCAGATTCGGCCTCAAGAAAATCCGACGATCCCAACTTCGAAAAGGGCAAGTGATCGTTGCTCAGACGGATGATCCTCCCAAGGCGGTGAAAAGGTTTGAAGGACAGGTATTAGTGCTTTAGTGAGTTGACTTGGTGTCTGTGTTGTGATGATTTAGCGCGCGCTCTGATTCGTGTGGGGGAAAGCCATAATACGACGATACAGCCCAGATATCAGGTGAGTGAGCGAGTTGGATGGATGCAAGCCTTTGGAGCCAAGTTGATGTTTTGTGCGGCTCCGGTTTTCCCGGTGTCAAGGCTGTGATGCATATCAACTCTGTACGTTCTGGGTGGTAAATCAAGTTGATTGTTATCCATCACACTGACCCTACCTTCCCGCCTGCCCGCCCGCCCGCCCGCCCGCCCTTACAGATCCGACAAACAGCACGTATCATCTCCATGGATCATCCCAAGAATATCCTTCGAACAGGCGATCGAGCAAGGGTTGTTTTCGAATTGGAGAGACCCGAGTTGATTAGGGTTGGACATAAGTTGTTGTTCAGGGAGGGAAAGACGAAGGTGTGTGTTGTCGGTGGGGGTCAAACGAGGGTTGTATGTGACCTGCCTGCTGACGATTGACATTACTGCTGCTGCTGCTGCTGCTGCTGCTTGCAGGGACTGGGAGTAGTGACGCGAGTGAACGTGTGAATGGAGGGAATGAGGGAGGATGGATGCATTGTTGATTTGATATGGAGGTTGTATATTCGAGTTGACACGGGCGATCTCTCGCGCCACTGACGACGGGCCCGGAAGTATTAGAAGAAAAAAAGTGCAAAGTTCGTCGGACGCAGCTAAAATGGCACAGGTAATCACCACCGTCGTCGTCAATGACAGCAGGTTATTTGGGCAGGGTGGACCAGGTCATCGACGCATCAGTAGTCTCATCCCATCCCATCCCTTCGCTAACTCACTCACTCACTCACTCACTCGCATCTATCCCACTGTCCAAATAGAGCTGAGCTTTCCAATAAAGAAACAAACCCGTGGTCGCGTCTCTTGGTTACTACCGCTCCGTCATTTCATCCTCCTCACCCCTCACCCTCAACATTTCACTACCACCACCACCACAACCACCTCCCCACCGCACTTCCAACCTCTTCACCTCACCATGGTCCGCTTATTCAATCGACCATCTCGCTCCTACGCGTCCACCGCGACGCCCTACCTCGACCCTACGAGCTCGTATCCCATTATGGGTCCGATGGATGACGAGTATCCGGTATCGGAAGGAGGATCCAGTCGAGGGAGAGCAAGGTGGGAAGATGGTGGTGTGAATGGAAGCCCTTATGGTAGTATCATTGAATCAAGGGATGGTCGAGACGTTCGAGACGTTCGAGAAGATAGTCACACCTCAGTACCTGCAAAGAAGAAGAAGAAGAAAAAGCAGGTTCACACCTTGGAATCCCCTCCTGAAGCACAACAACGACCAGGTCCTTCCTCCCTATTCAACGGCTCACACACCTCCTCATCCCACAAAATACACCCTCTACCCACTCCCACCAACCCCACCAAACGTAATCGTCAACTCTCCGAAGCGATGAAAACATTCTCAGCAATGGACCTAGCTCCTCCTCCTCCTAAACCTCGATCAGGTGGTTCCACCAACGGAAGTGAAATAGGCGTCCTAGATCGACATGTCGTTGGTAATCAGGTAAACGGACATGCTAATATGAACAATACATCACCTACCCTCACATACACATCGGTGTTTTCTTCCGATGAAGGTAGACCGGATACTCGGTCTCAAGCTTCAGAGTCAGGTAGCTCCATCGTCTCGAACAAACCATCCAAGTCGTATGCGAGTACCAAATCGTCACCTCTCCATCAAGTATCCTCTACGATTCCATCGAACCATGTGATAGGCACCACCCCAACCAAGTCATCCGTCGCTCATCAACAGGAATTGCAACCACCTCGCAGTCCTGTAACGACGGAATCATCGAGAGATTCCATAGGTGACATGACGAAACGGATGGCAAGTACGGAACTTGCCAAATCTCCTCTACGGGAGGAGAAGCGGATGGAAGAGGTTGATACTCAACATACACCTATTGCAAACCCACCTATCATCGAACAGAACACAACGACGTTCGTTTCACCACCACCACCGCCACTCCCCGACCAACTCCTTTCGATCTCCCCACCATCTTTTTCAATCCAACCACCTACCCCGTCACATGACGTCGAAGCCACTCCTTTTCATGAGGATTCCCTTGCATCGCCACTGAGAAGAGAAGGCACGTCTTCCGGTGTACCAGGCGGTATGGTGGCTTTGGGTGCTCCGATTGGACAGAAGAGTTTTGAGGAAACGAGAGAGGACACGGAGGGAACGCATGAATCTCAAGGCTGGGGGATACGACCTCCGCTCGTTCCTGCAATGCGGCAATCCGCTGTCGAGGAAGGATTGCAAGGACGACCTACCCCCGCCACCCCTACCATTCCCACCTCCTCCAACTCGCCACCCGACTCCGATCCAAACAGTCAACCTGGATCATCCAACAACTCCCGACAATCCTCCTCGGATAGCATTCGAGACAACCGCCAAGTCAACGCGGAGAACCACGTCCACCACCACCTCCAACCCTCATCCTCGACATCCGCATCACGCACCGCCAAACGACTATCCTCACGAGCTTCCGATGGTAGTCTTGCCATCCAACAACGACCACACACACGCTCCGTCAAATCCTCCTCACGATCCGATAGTCCCGTTTGGAGAGGTCCAGTACAACCTCCGATCAGCGTACCTTTCTTACCCCCATCGGATCCATCTCAACCATCATACCTACGCTGGGATCCGGCAGCACAGAGATGGATACCAACGAGTGGAGCGACGGTCATCCACGACAAACAAGATAACAACGCACGTCTTCTCAACGGCGGCGGCAGCGGCGGGCTATCACGCGCGGGCTCGGTCATATCATCAGCCGCCTCATCATACTCCCAAGCCTCGGCAGCGCCAACCTCTTTCGGAAACGCATTCTCCACGGCCGAGGCTCGTCGTGCAAGTCTCCCTCACGTAAATACCTCTGGAATGCCCCTTTCTCGCCCATACATCTCCCCTTCTCCCTCCGGTTCCGAATCCGGGCACTCCCGCCCCACCTCCCCATCCCATTCCACATGGAGATCCCCTCTCAGCGCCGCATCCGCACCTCCAACTCGTCGTATGTCAATCGAACCGGCATACTCGCTCTCCCCGACCATGCTCACTTTCCTCCCTGAGATGAGCGAGCAACAATCGTTGGCTACCATGCATTCCTCGTCCTCGCGACCGTCCTCCCGGCCACCATCCCGGTCACATTCCCGTCCGTCAAGCGTATCCGGAGGTAACGGCTCCCATTTACCCACCCTCCGTCCATCCTCCTCAGCCTCCCATTACCGCACTCGTAACAGCGCCGGGTTCCCTTCGGGCTACGACGTGGAGGCGAGGGCTTGGGCGATGAGCAACGGCGATCGCCCTCAGAGCGATGGAGGGGATGTCGTGTCCAACGGGGGAACGGCAAGTCGCCCGTCGAGCCCACAGGGAGGGAGTCAATTTGAAGGTTTTCAACATGCTCCTCGGCCTGCCTCCAGAGCAGCCTCCAGAGCGGGCCGCGACTCCGCTCACGATACAATCAGTGCACGAGGCGACCCTGTCCCCCTGCTCGGTGCCGATGGAACCACTGGAGAAGGCCTTGGTGGATACACCTCGCTAGTCCTCCCAACCGGATCCTACAAACCATCAGACCCATCTCGCGACCTCGACAAGATAGATCCGAGAGTACTCGGAATGCCCACGACGACGATGAGTACGATCACGATCAACGCGGCGACCGGCGCCAGTCGCCGGAACTCTTTCGCTGGCCATCGACGTAGCGAGACGCCGACACCGGCACACCTACTCACCGATCAACCGGCTCCCGTTTCCTTTTCGTCGCATCAACCGCCACCCAGCAAGATATCTCCTTCTCAAGTTCTGGTGCAAGTGTATACCGTTGCCCTCGACCGCACTGACCTCGATATGGTTCGTGAGAAGGCTGCGAATGGGAGTGGTGCGGGGAAATGGGTACCAGGGCGAAGCTTCTGCGGGAGGGCGCTCGACGTCGGTGCGGATGTTCGCACGATCGTGAAAGGTGATCTCGTGATGGGTTTGGTGGACGTCAAGAAGGTGAGATATTCGCCTTCCTTCCTACCCACCCGTTCCGTCAGCTGACGCCTCCATCCTCATCCAGAGCGGCATGCTCGCCGAATACATCACCTGCGACCGCCGACGGATCGCACGAACGCCCACCTCCACTGACCTATCCATTGAACAACTCGCCTGCCTCCCCCTCCTAGGCGTTCTTGCACACCGCGCAGCGTCCCACTGCACATCCCGGGGCAGTCGCGCGCTCATTCTCGACGCCCACGAGGGAGTCGGTGCGCTCGTCTGCCAAGAACTATCAGCACAAGGCATCAACGTCATTGCACACGCGCCAGCCAGCATTCTTGGCGCCGAAGACGACTGCTGGGAGAATGGGGCGAGAGAGGTCTTTCTTGACGACGACGAGGTGGGCATGATCAATGATCAGCACGAGAGCGGATTTGAGTTTGTCCTGGACACGGTGGGTGGGAGGAGGGCATATGATGCAGCACGGAGGGTTTTGAGAACGGGTGGAGTGTGAGTGCCGGCAGCGGCATGGCCAAGGATCCGCAAACGAAGCTCCTGACTGAACACCATCTGCTTCCCCCTTTACAGCTTCGTCACTCTGTACGGCGATGCGGGACCGACGCCGACACCATCCTCCCCTCTCAAATCCTCCCTCCACTCCCTTCGCCGCGCATTCGTCCGCAAGGACAAGAAGACCATCTCTTACATCCACCTGGCACCTGGTTCGTCGGGCACGGTCGTAGGAGGGTCAGACGTCGATCCATCTGGCCTCGATTCGCGCGATATCCTCGAACTGGGCGTCATGCGGCGTTACAGACCAAAGGTGGGGGTAGTGTTGCCATTCGAGAGGGCAGGCGAAGGATTGGAGATTGCAGGAAAGGGTGGAGCGGGTGGTGGAGACGATGACGATGGAGATGAATGGGAGGGGACTGGTCAGGTGGTGATCAGGTTGATCAATTAAGGACAGTAGAGACCGAGCCTGAACGTACTATATAATATTTCAAGGAGGGAAGCGGGCCCATACAAGCTTTATCAGGATCAAACACGGTGCTCCGACATGACGACGGCCTCTGAGCAAAGAGGAGGACATTTTGCCCTCTTCAAGCGTGCTTGAGCGAAGTGACAGCAAATTGGGCACCCAGCCGCATTTTTATGTACGCTAGCAAGAATTTTTGCCACGGGGAGATGGGATAAAAGTCGGGTACCTGATTGTCAACCATCCCAGCCCTCTCTTCTCCGTCATCACCTCTGGACCTGGCGATGTGGGGCAGCATGAGTTGGACAGCATCTCTGCACCAGCTGTCTCAGGACGACCTTTGCTGTAAATGAGATGGATTTTTGGAGTTCCACACGCCGGGTTGATTTGGAAACCCGGCCTGCATGCTTGGCAGGAACGAGTATATAAGGAAGTGGGTGGTCCAAATTGTGGCAGACATCTTCTTCCCCTCAATCCAAGCAACCACCCAACTCTGTGTTTCGTTAATTCTCACTCGATTTAACGAACTCCACCCACCCCTTGTCAACATATACATGAACCTCGTCAAGGGTGAACCCAGTGATGAGCTGCTGAGTGTGCCAAGGGAGTTATCGAGGAAGGAGAGCCATTTGATGAAGATCTCCCAGGGAGAGTCGAATGGGTTGCAATTCGTGGTAGGTTTGTCTCAAAGGTCGGTAAATTCGGTAATACCAGGTTTTGGCGAGCTGATCCGACATTCATGCGTTAAGAGGCCGAGGCTAAACACTGTTTAGCAAACCGATGTGTCGAGGAGGGTACCAAACAGTCACCGAAGTGTTCCGAATGCAACAAGCGAGACTTCCGATGTTACAAACGAGCGGGTTCGGACAAGTGCCAGTTCTGTACTAGGTGGGGGCTCTTGTCATTTGATAAAGAGGCCAAGCAAGGTCAAAGTTGGAGCGAAGAGCAAGAGGATGCCGACCGAGGATATGGCCAGGTTAGTGGCAAAATTTGAAACGTGGATGGCCTTCGTCCAAGAGAATTACAGCTTGAGGACGCCCAGGCATAATTGAGGAAGATGATCAATGTCTAATGCTTGGGATGCTTTGAAGGATGCCATTGATGAATTGTAAAATAAGCTGAGCGAGAGACTCAGCCAGGTATAGATCAGCTTTCAATGAAAATTAGATTCTGTTAGGGTAAAACTCGTTATCAACGCTGCCATCGGTGGGTTGTACTTTGTGGATTGGTGTGTAGTCCCAGGATGATTTACTCTGGGCAGGCTGGGTGTCAACAATGCTTCGTTATAGGTGATAGAGGTAGAGTTAGTTTACATTCAAGTAGGTGCTCGCATTGTGGAACTCCGTGACACAATTGGTTGCGCTGCATTCTGGAGGTGTTGACAAGCAAACAATGTCACTGGTGAGGGAGTATCAAAGCCAAGATACTTACTTGTTAGATAACTCTTTCCTTGTACCGGCCAGTTTTCTTGAAATTCAAGAATGGCGTCGGCCTGGTGGTGTCCGAGTCGCTGATAGTGACCACTACGCGGAGGTGGATTGACATCCAGTGTCACCAAAAGAAAGGCGAATGGAGTGGCGGTCGAATGATCTGTGTTGTTTGAAGATGGATTCGGCACCGTCAAGACACTGCCGATACGCAAGCATGCTCGGCCGTGTATCTATCGAGATACGATCATAGACCTACTAAATTCGTCGGGATTGACAGAATCCTTGATATTGTCGATGCAAAGCTGGCAGATTCCCTCATAACAAAGTTGGCGAGAAGACGACAATCATTCTCTTGTGTGGTCTGGCATGAAGCCTCAAAGTTGAGATACTATTCGAAACCTCATTGATATTTCATTTCATCTCACGTAAAGAAAAGGGGCAAAGCAGGAGGAGGAGGATACGGGATGCGGGACCGGCTCATACGACGTGTTCAACACCACGCAACCCTTCTTCCAGCCAAAAAGGGTGATAACACAACTACTCTTGGGTTAGGAAAGAAAGAAAGTGGACTAAATGCACCGAAAGACAGATGAGAGGAACCAAGACGTAAACCACTGGAAGTTCCAACAACGGCGCCTTTGTGCTTTCTCTATCCGTTTTAAAGGGGCACTTAGAAACACTTGCGGTGGACCTGTTGTGGGGCGGGGCGTGGGGGACGGAGGGTCAGCAATCGAACGACCAGCGCCATACCACTCCGCAACTCACAATACTTGGTCCAGACTCGTCGTATTCGCTCTTGGCGATCCACATCTGTTGGAAAGTCGACAACGAGGCGAGGATGGAACCACCGATCCAGACGGAGTACTTTCGCTCTGGGGGAGCGACGATCTTGACCTTCATGGAGGATGGGGCCAAGGTGGTGATCTCCTTCTGCATTCGGTCGGCTGGAGGGAAGAGGAGGGTTTAGCGACCTACGCGGAGACGGAGAATCGCACCGGCCACTTACCGATACCGTTGTACATGGTAGTACCACCGGACATGACGATGTTACCGTAGAGGTCCTTTCGGATATCTGTATAGCAAGGCCGGAGGGAGGATCGATGATCAGGAACGCAGCTCCGAGAGACAGCAACCCAAACAACCCCCTCATCCACTCACCCAAATCACACTTCATGATAGAGTTGTAAGTAGTCTCGTGAATACCAGCAGACTCAAGACCCAAGAAAGCGGGTTGGAAGAGAGCCTCGGGGCAACGGAACCTGGTAAGAAAAGCGCGGAGCGTGTCAGTTTCTCCACAACTCTTCGACAACCCGCGAGTATCCCTCCGAGTCTCGCACACACTCACCTCTCGTTACCAATAGTGATAACCTGACCATCCGGCAACTCGTAACTCTTCTCCAATTGAGAACTCTGAGCGGCGGTGTTCATCTCCTGCTCGAAATCGAGAGCAACGTAACACAACTTCTCCTTGATGTCCCTGACGATCTCCCTCTCTGCGGAGGTGGTGAATGGGTAACCCCTCTCTGTCAAACACTTGACGAGGTAGTCGGTAAGATCACGTCCAGCAAGATCGAGTCGAAGGATAGCGTGAGGTAAAGAGAAACCTTCGTAGATTGGGACGACGTGGGTAACACCATCACCTGAATCCAAGACGATACCGGTAGTCCTACCGGAAGCGTACAAGGAGAGAACGGCTTGAATGGAGACGTAGAACGCGGGTACGTTGAAAGTCTCGAACATGATTTGAGTCATTTTTTCTCTGTTTTGCTTGGGGTTGAGAGGAGCTTCGGTGAGGAGGACTGGGTGTTCCTCTGGAGCGACACGGAGCTCGTTGTAGAAGGTGTGATGCCAGATCTTCTCCATGTCGTCCCAGTTGGTGACGATACCGTGTTCGATCGGGTACTTGAGGGTGAGGATACCTCGCTTTGATTGAGCTTCGTCACTGGAAAGAGGCGAGTGGGCGAGCGAGCGCAGCGAGCAAATCGTTAGCCCCTGGTGTTCTTGAACGCTGGAAAATCACACCGTTTCCCAGAGACAAAGTAAAACTCACCCAACGTAAGAGTCCTTCTGACCCATACCGACCATCACACCGTGGTGACGAGGTCGACCGACGATGGATCTATAACGAGAGCGGGAAGAGGTAGGCAACGAAAAGAGACAAAAATACGATCAGTTCCCACTTGCTTTTCTTCCCATCGTATCACCCCGCTCTCCAGCCGTTTTAGTGGATGAGTCAACTCACGGGAAAACAGCTCGTGGAGCATCATCTCCTGCGAAACCGGCTTTACACATACCCGATCCATTGTCGATGACCTTGGATAAGAAAGAGAGAAAGAGACCCAAATATTTGGGATTAGAAAGGGACCAAGAGGAACAATCGTGGTAAGATATGATTGACTCACCAATGCTGCGACTGAAAACCCCTCAATTCAAACGAAACGAAATATTCCATTTGCGAATGAAGATTGCGAATGAAGATTGTCATTGGAGATCAAATTGGTGATGCAAACAGGGAAAAAGGGAGAACCCAGAGGAGAAGAAAAAGAAGGAACAGGTTGAAATTTCGTCAGTTTTTCGATAGGTAGCTTGATTGCAATGGATTGGTATATGAAAATGAAAAGAGGATAGTTTGCCGGATGAGGTGCAAGGGAAGGTGATTGGGAAGAGTGAGAAGGAGGGAAAGATGGAGGGTGTGGAAATGTATTGGAATGTGGAGATGAAAAGGGTGACAAAACGAGGACAAGTAGATGATGAAGATAGATTGCGATAAAGATAAGAGATTGAGATTGAGAATCGGCAAAGACGCCAGGGAAGCAAAAGAGAAAGCAAGGGAAATGGGAGGGAACGGCAAGGAAGGGAAGGGAAGAGAAGGTGATTTTTTCGAAGAAAGAGATTACCCACCGTCGTCCTCCATGTTAGATATAGATATAGATTTGAAGTTTGGATGTGGAGGTGTTGATACTGCATAGAGTTGAAGAGATGGGAGAGGGAAATGGTGGAGTAGGAGAGGGGAAAGTCAGTATTTCCTTTACATGTGAATTATAACCCGTTCATCATCCTCCTCTGAAAAGGACTTTCATCATCGTCATCATCAATCATCCTCATCATCATCAAGTAACAAATCCATCTCCCTCGAAACGGAGTCGATTTAATCAGATTGTTCAACACCCAAAACCAACATGGGTTCAATGGGTTTCAATAGGTAAAATCAATCCCTCTCTCTCTCTCTCTCTCTTTTTCTTTCTCTTCAAGAGAGATGGACGAAATGAATCGAAACAGAAATCCAATCCAAATCCATCCTCGTGGGCGATCCCTAGTCCATCCGTCCAACTTCCATCAAACCTCTCACTCCCTCCTTCTTCCCGAAGTATTGCTCGCTACGCTAGCGGATCAGAGCAATTAATGCGTTCTCCGCTCGCGGGTAGACAGTGTCGCTCGTTGCACTCGCGGAAAACAGAGTAATGCTCGCTACGCTCGCGGAGGAGAGTAGAGCTCGCTTCGCTCGCGGGAGACATTATTGCTCGCTTCGCTTGCGGCAGACATAAGAGCTCGCTGCGCTCGCGGGAAGACAGTGTCGCTCGTTGCACTCGCGGAAAACAGAGTAATGCTCGCTACGCTCGCGGAGGAGAGTAGAGCTCGCTTCGCTCGCGGGAGACATTATTGCTCGCTTCGCTCGCGGCAGACATAAGAGCTCGCTGCGCTCGCGGGAAGACAGTGTCGCTCGTTGCACTCGCGGAAGACAGAGTAATGCTCGTTCCGCTCGCGGAGAGTAGAGCTCGCTTCGCTCGCGGGAGACATCAATGCTCGCTTCGCTCGCGGAAGACATAAGAGCTCGCTGCGCTCGCGGGTAGACAGTGTCGCTCGTTGCACTCGCGGGAGACATCAATGCTCGCTTCGCTTGCGGCAGACATAAGAGCTCGCTGCGCTCGCGGGAAGACAGTGTCGCTCGTTGCACTCGCGGAAAACAGAGTAATGCTCGCTACGCTTGCGGAGGAGAGTAGAGCTCGCTTCGCTCGCGGGAGACATTATTGCTCGCTTCGCTTGCGGCAGACATAAGAGCTCGCTGCGCTCGCGGGAAGACAGTGTCGCTCGTTGCACTCGCGGAAGACAAAGTAATGCTCGCTCCGCTCGCGGAAGACATAAGAGCTCGCTGCGCTCGCGGGAAGACAGTGTCGCTCGTTGCACTCGCGGAAGACAGAGTAATGCTCGCTCCGCTCGCGGAGGAGAGTAGAGCTCGCTTCGCTCGCGGGAGACATTATTCCTCGCTACACTCGCGAAAGAGAGAGTGATGCTCGCTACACTCGCGAAAGAGAGAGTGATGCTCGCTACACTCGCGGAAGAGAGAAATTGCTGCTCGCTGCACTCGCATGAGACAGAATGATGCTCGCTGTCGGGCTCGCGCGAGATCCGTCTCCCCGAAAATGCTGTGTACGCGTAATCGCACACCTTCCCCTAAATCTCCCCTCGCCATATCTCATGAAAACCCATTCCACGATCCTTGCTGTCCTATCCTCCTTCCCTTCTTCCTACGCCCAGCATCCACCCACTCATAATCGTTGTCAATCGCCGCCATCGACAAGGTGAATGTTTGTTGGGATAGAAAGAGAAGATAAGGAATGTTCCGGGATGATTGATGGGAACCGCTGTATGAGATGGATGTGCGTCTCCATCTGCGCCTGCCCTGCCGTGCCGTGCCCTGCCCAGCCCAGCCCTGTCCTCCTGCTCCTGCTCCTGCTCCTGCTCCTGCTCCTGTCCTGCTCCTCCCGACTGTCATCCCACTCCACTCACGCTATGTTCAACTAATCGACGATGTGGTTGAGAGAACTTGAACGGACGTCGAGTTGGCTGGCGGGATGAGGTCATGTCCGGCGGCGGGTGGGTCCTCGCCCGGGAATTAACGGAGATTGACAGTGAAAGGGGATTCTCACGGGGGGACAGTCGCGGAGGAGGTTGTGGTCAACACCGCGTCAGCATCGAGTGTGTAAAGTTGAACCAAAGCTAACGTTGTACGTTCTACGTTCTCCTACGAGCTAGTCCTAGTCCTACCAGCTACTATTGACAGTATCACATCCTCATCCCATTCACCCTAATCCATCCCATCATGCCACTAGAAGCATGTATGATCATGTAAGTAATTCCATAAACTCGACCAATATCAAATCAATCATCAAGCTCATCCCTTCCATCCATGTCTCTCTCACTCTCTCAGTATGGATAACTCCGAGTTCATGAGGTGGGTATCCCTTAGGTGGATACCGGGATTGAAAGGTCATTCCGTGGCTAATAGAGAATCCTCTCATTCACTTCCTCCCATCGTATCCTTTCTTTTCCCTTCCCTATCTCCTCTCACCCACTCACCCACTCACCCCACTCACATCCCTCGCTTCGCTTTGCTCAGAAACGGAGATTACCCACCCAATCGCTTCCTCGCTCAAAACGACGCCATTTCCGTCATTTTCAATGTGAAAACGGGGAGTAATCCGGAGAATACGGTGGGGTTGATGAGTAGTGGTGGTGATAGGTGAGTTTGGATCGAGCGAACCGAAGCGAGGAGAGGAGAGGAGGTAGGAAGGAGTGCGAAGCAGGAAGAGAGGAACGAAGAGGAAACAAGGAGTGGGAAAGAACAGAAAGAAATGGTTATCCATCCGTCTATCAATCAAAAATCAATACAGGGTATACCCTCACAATCTCAACAAGAGTAGGTATTATCCAGCCTTACTACGAAAGGAAACAAACAAGTGTAAAACGAATTCGTAAACTTGGGAAATGAGGTTGAAGCTTCCAGGTTGAGAATTTTGGAGTTCTTCAAGGATTGGAACCTTGGATGATAAATTGGAGAAGCTTGACGGACAACTTCTCAATCGCCTTCCGCAAAAAAAGAATAATCGGGGAGTTTCCAAACCCTTCTCCCTCTGTCATTTGTGACCAGCAACAGCACGGATGGGATCTCCGATCCGAAGCGTTTGAAGAACGAAACGAAATGATTGATTTGTGTTTTGATGGTGATTGAGATTTCCTTTTTCGAAGGAATGGATGGGTTGATGGGTGGATGGGTGGATGGGTGGATGGGTGGATGGGTGGATGGGTGGAGGGGTGGATGGGTGGATGGGTGGATGGGTGGATGGGTTGATGGGTTGATGGGTGGATGGGTGGATGGGTGGATGGGTTGATGGGTTGATGGGTGGATGGGTGGATGGGTGGATGGGTGGATGGGTGGATGGGTGGATGGGTTGAGATGCGATAGAGAAGGTGGAAGGATGGATGGGGTTTCGGGAAGGCTTGGTGGAGATATTAGAAATTGGTTACTGACCTTTTCCTCTCCTTCCTCCCATCCTCCCTCACTCCGCTCGTTCGCTCGTTCGCTCCGCTCTACCAGCCCACAAGTCCTCGCCACCCTCACCCAAGATATCGGTAAAATCCTCTCTGCCATCTCCAAATCCACCATCACCGGATCCTCCGACATCCTAACCTCACTCAACGTCGCTTCCCTCGCTCTAAAACATCGTGAGAACAAGAACCAACGTCAACGAATCGTTTGCTTCGTTGGATCACCGATTGATCCCAGTGGAGGTGGGAGAGAAAAAGAGATTGAGGATAGTTTGATCAAGTTGGGGAAGAAATTGAAGAAGAATAACGTGGCGGTAGATATCATCGTCTTTGGTGATGAAGGGATGAAGAGTGAAGAGTCGTTGAGAAAGTTCATTGAAGCAGTTGGGAGTGGTGAAAATAGGTGAGTTTGGGGATAAGGCGGAGGAAGGCAGCGGCAGCTCTAATTCACCACCCCTCCTCCTTCCAGCCATATAATAACAATCCCAACCGGTCCTCATCTTCTCTCCGACCTCATCGCCTCATCCCCCATCCTCGCATCCGAAGGCGGAGCAGCAGTCGCAGGTGGAGTAGATGCAGAAGGTTTCCCAACAGGTGATTTCGGAGACGTTGAAGGTGCACCGCAAGGAGGTGCAAGTGGAGGAGATGACTTTGGTGGGGTAGATCCTAATATGGATCCGGAGCTTGCGATGGTGAGCCTTTTTTTTGGGGGGGGGGGGGCTAGGACTGATCGCGATTATGCGAGAGAGAAGAATTGACTCTGATTGACGTAACAACCAATCCACCCCACTCAGGTCATTCGTATGTCGCTACAAGAAGCCGAAGAACGAGAACGTAGGGAACGTGAAGCAGCCGGCGGTAACGCTCTACCCATCACCGACTCTACCGTGCCCGCACCAGCACCAGCATCATCCAACGAATCAGCTCCTCTTCTTAGCACCCACGACGAGGACATCAGCATGGAAGCCGAACACCCAGCGTTGGCATCCACCCCTGCAGCGACGACAACGGAACGAGCGGACGCGGAGATGGTGATAAACGACGAAGATGACGAGGACGAGGAAGCGGCGATGTTAAAAGCTATCGCGATGAGTATGGAGAGTCAGGGCGGTGATGCCGCCGATGAAGAGAAGAAGGATTGAGGGCCCGTGCGAGTGGGATCTGGGGTTTTTCTACCACGACGGATCGCTGGTTTTGTAGCATTTCCCCCTTTACCTTGTTTTTGTTCTTTTTCCCCTTCTTTTTTCAACGAGACGGACGAACGTCATATGCCATGAATAATGAAGTTTGCATATCCATTTTCCCCCATCTACTTCTACACCCCCATACTGGTGAACACGCCTCTAGTGAACTCCATGGCGTTCCCACCTGACTCGGCGTATTTGCCTACGAACAACTCGTCGGTGGCTGTTGACCAAGCAGTGGAAAAGGAAATCAGCCCACACTTTCCTCACATGACCCGCTAACAACTCACGCTCAACCAAATTCTTCTTCTCCCACATCCTCATCATCTCGGCCGCCTCCAATGGAGATAATCGTTCCGCCACCTTCACATGAGCCGCACCCGCACTCCCAGCAGCACCTCTCGCCAACTCGAGATACACACTATCCAACTTGTCATACGCGGAGATCGGTCTACTCGTTGGAAGATGCAACGCTTTACTGAGCTCGCGAGGGATCGGATGATGAGGGTCCGATTGAGAGATGGAAGTGAGGGTAGCACCTTTGGCCTGAGAGTGTGAGACACAGCGTCAGGTCAACGTCTCCCTTTCTCGATGTCCCACCCCAAAGAAAACTCACAAAATTTCTCCGTCCTGCAATGAAATCAAGGAACAACCTCGCTCCTGATAATGCCCAACTTGGAACTCTCTTACTACGAGGGTCGGTGATCTCTGACGTGGTAAACAGAGATTGTACCTCATCGATAGCGAGGAGAACGCCGAATCTACGTGAGCGAAGAAAGCAACACAATCAGCAACCACGACATCATTGGAAGCAACAGCATATCGACTTACTTTGATTGCCTCTCCAGTTCACCCATCACCACCTCCAGCACTTTCGGCGCCAATGCTTCCTCCCTCGCTCCAACCTCACACAACCCCATCAACGTCTTTCCCTTCTGCACCACGACCTCCTCATCTCCCGCTCTAACCTTGCCCAACCTAACCTCTTCCTCCAACACGATCTCCTTCAATGCCTCCCCATTCACTTTCACCATCGCGCTCAACAACTGCGCAGACAAAGCCGTCTGATGAAACGTCTGAGATTGAGCATCGTAATGATAAGCGGCAGACGAAGTGGTCCATGAGATACCACGGGGAATGTAGATGACTATCCAACCGTCCATATGTGCGGCAGTCGCGCATTGCATGAGGATAGTTGTCTTTCCACAACCTCGGGAGCCGGCTGATGACGGGTAGAGATCGTGAACGTTAGATTATTAGCCGTTGCGCAAAAAGCCGAGTGTCTGATTGCTCACTCAAGATTGTCCGGCTAGGAACATCACTAGACCCGGTCAACGCCGCCTCCAGTCGACCGTACACTTCACCGGTAGATACACGTGGGACGGTGGTAGGTGAGCTGAGAGCGAACTGTTACCGATGCCAGGAGGATGTTAGTCGAGAAGCCTCAGAGCGCACCGACCATGAAAGCAGAAGTAAACCCTCACCTCCTTGTGAAGTGGTCGAGGGATACCAAACGTGGTGATGGCTTCGAATGCCATCGTATCGAATCGCATGTGTTCGACCGAGTTGATGTTTTCCTATTCATTGAATGGGAGGAGCGAATCAGCGAATCGGTGTTTTAGAATCATTGACAGGACATTTTCCACTCACAGGAGTGAACGGGGTCATACCATTCAGGTTGGGAGCTTTTCCTACCAGATCTGATTTGACAGACAGAGCTACAGTCTGAATCAATCGCATTGAGATGTCAGGCCCACACCTTCGACGATCCTAACCCCCAAAGCCAAAACATTTCCAGTTCGTTTCCCTCACCTCCTTGGACCGCTTCCCACCGGCTCCTGTTGATTTCCCCTTATTGAATGATCCACCTTGTTTTTTCACTGGTGCTGCGCTTTTTGCTATGATATCATCGAAGCATGACCAACGAACTAATGATCAGCCATTCACTCCCGAGTGAAGGTCGCAAACCGATATCAAACTCACCCTTCTTGGCTGCCGCAGATGTCGAACTCGTCGATGCGAATTGACGAGAAGTTGACGGAATGAAATAGGGTAGTTGGCGTGAAGGCAATGCGGTGGCTAAGCACCGTGAGCATGATAGTGGAAGTGACATTGTTGTGTGGTAGATGTGAGCAAGGGAGAGATTGGTCGAGGATGGTTGAATGACCCTCGGGTGAGTGGTTTCAACATTTGGGCGGACATTTCGATTGCATCTCCGTGCTCTCAGCCGGACATCTCGTACCCCTGTGTTCCATAGAGCCGTCCCTTTGCTATAATCCGCCACAACTCGTATCAGTCGATCCACTCTTCTTTTCTTTGGCGCTCATCCCGATCCAACCAGGCGGTACGAGGGGGAAGCTTCCTTTCTACGCACCTCCTGATCCTTCTGTACGATCGGGCTGTGGGCTGGAGTGGGACTGAAACTTCTTCCCGGTTGTCAGTGCATACCGCTGGCGTCTCAGTTAACAAGCCACGTTAAACAAGACACATGATTGACTGATATACATCTCGACTGCAACTTCAAAAACTACACCCTTGCCAGGTTAAACTTGCACGCGATCCTGTCAGCTGCATTACCACCATTTCAATTGCAAGAGTGAGCGCCGACGGCCGCCGCTTTCGCTCACAACCCCTTGAATCGCACTACCATCACGCTCAAATTATCTGTCGAGTAGTTTTGCATGGCGAAATCCAACAAGACTTTACTTGCTTTCTGAGGATCGATGGTTGAGCGAATGAGATCGACAGCGTCCTGGTCTTCAGTGACGTCCCAGAGCTGCACGGAGGTTTCCTTGTTCAGCGATGATCACTAGCGTCCGTGGTTTCATTCGCGCACTCACCCCATCACAAGCAACAATCAAGAACTCGTCTTCGTCGTCCAACGTTGTTTCCGTAGTGTACGGTGAGCCAACGACGAACTCTTTCATGCTCGAGTCGCCGAGTGAGCGGGTGACAGCCAGAACACCTATTTGGGAAAATAAGAACAAGGGTAAGCGTGAGGTTCATGATCAAGCAATAAACCCACGCGGGTCACCTACCGTTCACTCGATTATTCATCACGAAGCCTCCAGCATCGGTGATTCGCTTAGCTTCCTGAGCATCACTTCCCTTATGATCGTAGGTCAATCGAACGGCTTTCCCACCACGACTGCCGACGAGAGCGTTTTTTTGTCATCAGCACCAGACGTAAAGCGCGACCCTCCCTTGCACATCCCACACTCACCACAACACCGCCCTGGCATCACCAACGTTGGCGGTATACAACACCCTCCTCAAACCTTTATCACTCTTCGCGTCGATCAATTCGATTTGATGTTTCCCATCAGCGATGGGCATTCCACCAACTTCCTCCGAGTCCACAGCCGCTGCTGACGAAGACACCGAAGCCGTCTCAGACTCCTCAGCTACATCCTTCTCTTTGTTACCTGTCAAACCTTTAACGAAAGCTTTAAGACGACGACCGCTAGATTTTCGTTGTATCGGAGAAGCATCACCAGTAACGTTGACGTTAGATGAAGATGTAGCTCCTTCCAAATTTGCAGCTGATTTCCTCGATGTAAGTTTTTCCAATTCTTCTTCACCTTTCCCATTCATCAAACCACGACTTTTCAATGCAGGATTCACAAAACTTCTACCTGATTCGATCTCTTCGATACGGAGGAAAGCGGTGACTGCTGTACATCCAGAATGCGTGTTATCTTTAGAGGCTAGTCGAGAGAGTCGATGATCGACTTTGTGGAAAGTCGTGTTGAGGAGGTCAGGCACGGGTTGATCTGGCGATTCGATCAAGCAGTCGAGAAACCATTCGTGGAAATTTTGACCACACCATTCAGCAGCATGTTTACCGGCGTGTCCGCTGGAAGCGTGGAAAAAAAAAAAGCTTCATCAGGATTCATGCCCAGTACATCCCTCACGAAAAAAAAGGAAAGAAAGCATTAAAGAGAAAACCTCATCCCCATCTACTCACTCGAATACCGCAAAATAACCCTGTCCCCTAACACCTCCAAAGTCGTAAACAAAACTATGAGAATCTTCCATTGTACGTCTACATTTCCTATTACGATCTTCTGAGACACCGATTCTGAATGGCGGGAATGTTGTGGGTGATGATGGAGGTGAGGGAGCTGGGTGGCGGTTGAGAGCCTGTTTGTGGGAGGGAGACAGGGAGCAAGCGAGCGGGCGCAAAGAGATTGACGTGAAGATGCAGTAGAGTGAAGGTGAAGCGACAGAGGTTGGAAATGATCATTCAAAGCAAGGAATAGGAAACAATTTGTGCTCAAATCAATACATGTCCATATAACAAAGCACAATTTCCAACTCACCCCAAAAGTATTCTCTCCATCAGCCATAGTGATCGTCTTACTCCTAGCATTTGGTGAATCCGCAAATCCACCTGGTCGTTTAATCGAAAGTGAAAGATCTTGTCCTTGATTTTGTCCCCCGTTACCACCGCTAGGTAATGTAAGACCTATAACTTCTTTTTGACGACCATGACCTCTAGCAACTCCTCCTCCTCCTCCATTTCCATCACCTTGACCCTGAGCTTGTTTAATATCCTGAACGACCTCACTCGTATCTTTCCGACTTGTGAAAACGACACTGGAACCACCTGGTGCTGATGGATCGATGTTAGGTCCACCGCCTGGTGTAGTAGGTTGATCAGGCGGAGTCGTGTTAGAGGAAAGGTTGAAATGGGAAGGCGGTGGAGAGGTTGGTGGTTCGGACATTGAGAGAGGGGTGTGGGTTAAATCGGGAGAGAGAGGGCTGTGCGAAGAAGAGGATGTTCCGGTTGATTGGAAGGTTGAAGAGAGAAAAGGTTTGTAAAAAAGAGAATTGGACTTACTTTGTTTCGTCTAGTATTGTGAAAGATCAAAGGGAGGAGATTTAACCAGAATGTAAAAGGAGCGAGAAGAAGATAGAAGAAATAGGTTCAGCTTAAAAGAGTGTTAACTGGATCTCTCCATTAATATCTCAACCCGGACATAACATCATCAACCCAACCACAATCGCATTTCTCCACTCCTTGCCACAAGAGACATATACCCACACTCACCTCCGTTCTTGTCTCCTTCTCTGCGTGTGTATAGATCCGTCAACACGGGATGATTAGGATGAGACGCTGCGAGGGAGGTGGTCGTCGGTGGTGTGTTGGTAGGAGGAGGAGGATAGGATGATGATGTTGAGTTTGGTGGCATGGAATGGTTTGTGATGGTAGTAGTAGTAGTAGTAGTAGTAGTAGTAGTAGTGGATGTTGGTGGGATGGTTGTTGGGTGGGTGGGTGGTTGTGGTTAGAGGACGCAGTGGTGATGACACCGATGGTGATGGTGACGATGACTGTCTACGTCCCACTCACTCGACCACGACCAGTCTCCACTCGGATGACGCGCCAGTTACGACGGAATCAAAATGGGACAAATCGGGGGCGGAATGGGAATGAGATTATGTAATCACAAGCGGAAAGGCCCCCGTAGGCGTAGCTTGCTTGGCTTGGCAGGAAAGTTGTCCAAAGCCTACTCGTATCGCTTGCCCCAAGGTGATGCACTCGAGTCGGTGATCCGGGGTAGGTCAATCGTCTACCAGGCAAAATGTCTAAAATGGGGGTGTGTTTTCTTTTCATTCAACTAAATATATATTTGTTCAAATGGCCCTTCTTGGCCCCTTTGATAATCATAACCTGTGCTTTTCATTGCAGCCATTCACTCCCACTGCATTATCCCTTCCCCTCAATTCGCAAAGCAGACTATCGGTTTTCTAAAGAACTACTCTCTAGATGATCGATGATCTGGGGCTCTTCAAGGAGGCTGATCTGCTTCCCGAGTTTTTGCCTTTGCTCTCGGAGGACGGGTGCTGGCGACTCGCTTTGACAGTCTCGATCGACCCGTCGGAGTCAACAGAACCGACACTCGATCCCTCTTCCCTCCTACAGAATCGATTGCATAGTCAGCATCTAATTGTCGAGATGGAGGAATATCTACTTGCGTGAAGACTGTCTCAAATGACCGCAGCCTAGGAGGACGACGACCTATGACTTGGCGACGTCTAGATTAGGGGCAAGTATAACACCAGGAGATGTGAGCATCTCTCTGTGACAGTGAGTTTCCACGCTTACAACGACTCGAGTGCTTCCGAAAGCGGACCTGGGGTAGTGGCACCTGTGTTGACGCTTGATTTAGGACTTACGCTCGAGGTGGAGACCTCGCTTCCTTGTGACCCCCTTCTTTCTTTGACCTAGAATAAATGCAGCAGGTCAGATTGAGGGCCGGCCCGACAGAGCCTATCTTGATACTTGCCCCTTGTTTGGCCAATTCCGTTGTCTGTGCGCTTTCAAGTAATGGTAATGGGCCGCATAAAATTTTAGAATGAGCGGAATGTCATCTACGGAGTAACAAGACAATCAGAGATAGAACAATAGTCGATGTTTATTGAGCCCACCTTTTCTTTTATTGAATTGCTGGTTCAATACTGGCCCGACAACCTCGACGAAAGCTTTGCCTTCTTTACAATTGTAAAGTGGGACAGCACCACATTCATCGCCACACGTGCGAAAGATGTAGGAGTCCATATATCCAGCTGTCATGCCCTTGATTTTGATCATGTGGGTAGCAGCTGGGATCAGTGCAGTAGCTCAGTCATATTTGATTGAGATTGCGCCCTCACTTTGCTATTGCTCTCTGAGAGTTCGTGATCCGATGGAAATCGCCCAGTAGACAGACAGCCATGTAGCTATGGGGACACCCGAATTATGCATGTAATCGGTAGCTTTATATAAATCTATGGGAAGCATGAATCAATCTCATCTTAGGACAGAAAAACGCCATCCAAGGTCCAGCTTTTTGGTACTAACAGTGCTCTACGGCCTCCCCTGTGATAACACATTCAGCAGATGGTCACAGGCTCCAATATCCGCTTTGCAGGAAGCTCACCTTGGCAAAAAAGCCAGTAGGACCTCTCTGGTGGGTAAGTTTCTTGTATAAACTTGATAGGATTTTCCCAAGGAATGGAGCCTTCGGGGATGGAGCCCATGGTTGCGAACTTGGAACTGATGTGTTGGATTCAAATGTGCTGATGTCGTTATGAAATTTATGAGGGGGAGAGGGGACAGGTGGCGGATTCAGGGTTCAAGGCCTGCTTATAGCTTAGCGTCGGTGGTGAAAGGAATGTCTGAGATGCAGGATGTTGTAATAAAAACTACCAAAGAGGCAATGTACCCAACATGTTCATGTCTCAATAGGAATTACCATGAAAGGAAGTTTCCTCTGCTTTTCTGCTGTGAGGGGGCAGCGTCCTGATGACGCAGCAGAAGGTTCCTATCAACAGTGATCAGGAAGCATGGTAGTAGCTCCAATGCTGTGTCCTTTAAGCCTGCTCTGAGTATCCAGGGAGGCAATATGGTGAGAATGAGAACATCTGTTTTAGATCGTTACCCGCCCAAGCCGAAGAGCTGATTTGAGAGGTACCGGAATGGCGACCGTAAGGACATGCATTGGGAACATATGGAGCACCGTTGAGCAATACTTGGATTAATTGGATGAAGGAGTGGTGAGGCCTGAAACACGTTTTTGTGTTAGCTTCAGAGTCATTGGAGAGCGAGTGATTTCTTTAGGGTTTCTTGATAATTTGATGAAAGCTCTGCTCTGCATTTGCCACCCAAACCCACGCGAGATGCATGATGACGAATATGCGGCCCTGAGTAATTGACAGATTGCAGATCCCTCCTTGCTCATTGCCTGGTTATGTAGAGAGCCACATCCCATCTTCACCATGTCGTCTTCCGAGTCCATCTCCTCCTCCCCTCCGCTTCCTCCCATCGACACTGGTCTCCAAGCGTACTCCTTCATCCTAGCTGGATTCCTCATAGAGACCTTGTTATGGGGTCCCATGTTCTCCAATGGCGTGTTCTTGAAGTATTACGCTGAGAATCCAGTGAGTCGAGATATGGGTGGGGTGGGGGGGGGGACCGGATGGCAGGATGAGCTGAGACGGTTGAGACCGTGAGATTCTAGCCTTATAATACAGCTTCGGGATTCGAAATCTCTTTGATAGGAACCATAGCGTTATTCGTTGGATGTACGTCCCTTGCTCTCCCTTCAGCTTGATCGACAACCTCACCCTCTCTTTGTCGTTCATCCACGAATCAGACGCATCGGGTCTTCCCCTTCTCAAGATCTACTCTTCCTCCCCCCATCTCATATCCCCATCTCTCTACTTGGGTCTGATAGTCTACATAACGTCCCTCATCGGAGCAAGCTTCGTCACCTCAGTCAGAGGGTTAATATTCTTACAGGGTATCGGACCAGGATTGGCTAGTGCTCTATGTGCTTTTCCGGTCGTCAGGTTTTTACCTGAGTGAGTAGGGGGAGGTCAAATGCCCCTCCTCTGTGGAGTTATGTTCGTGCTTGGAGATATGAGGATCATTAACACATCAAGCTCAACGACAGATGGTTCGACAAACGGAAAGGAATAGCGATGGGGATCATCTTCTCGGGAGGAGGAGTTGGAGGAGCTGTGAGTGATCGAACACCCTGCCTCTCAATCAAGAGGGAGAAAACCGGCTTTTGAGGAACCTCAGCTTTCCATTCTCAAACACTCCTGCTAACCTCGAACCCGACCCCACCACAGTACATGCCCATACTAAATTCGTATCTTATCGATAAAGTAGGAATAGGATGGACGTTACGGATCATTGCAATCTCCACGGGATTGATAGCCGTGAGTCAATGATGTCATACCGACTGTTTCTTAGTCATTTATCCACCTGACCGCATCTCCTCTTTTTCCCCCCTCGAATATCATGATGTTCGAGGACAGGGCCTAGCCATCCCATTCATCCGACCACGTCTTCCTCTCCCTCCTCGAGGATCAAGATCCACCCCAAACCCTTCCGTACCTTCCATCCCTCTATGGAAGACGTTCGCCTCCGTAGGCTTCTGGGGTTGTTTCGTGAGTACCCTTTTACAAGGCTTCGGATTTTTGTAAGTGTTTCTCAGAGGGGGAAGGAGGTCGACCAGAAACTGATGCTATCGGGCTTTAATCACAGCAACGTCGGTCTCTTCTTACCTCGGTTCTCAGATACTCTCGGTTACACCGTTGGAGCTGCCTTGTTATCGGCGTTCAATGTCAGTTGCATCGTAGCTCAAGTGATGTGGGGTCACTTCACGGATGTGAGTGGTCGAAGGGATTTTTGTAATATCGAAAGCCCAAAACTCACCTTCCCACCCACCCCACTTGGGAACGTCTCCAGCGCATTCCCCCATCATCCGCCATGGCGATTTCTTCCCTTCTCTCGTCCCTACTCGTTCTACTTCTTTGGGGGACAGCAGGTCTGTTACCAACATCAGCCCCGACAGCCTCTTTAGGCGTGCTCTTCCCCTTTGCCATCTTATTTGGACTGGTAGCGGGAGGGTTCACCTCGATGTGGGTTCAGAGCGCGAGTGGGGTTGCTGGACAGGATAAAGAACGTCAGGGTTTGCTGTTCTCTGGTAGGTAAAACAGAGGGCATTGGAACGTCCAAAATATGGACTGGCTGAGATATCACCCCTTCCTTCAGGCTTTTCCATCGCTAGAGGTCTCGGAGCGCTCCTCGGTCCCACTATCGGCTCCGCGCTATACCGCGCTCCGACTCCGTCCTCCCACTCTTGGGGTTCAACAGGATCGCCTGGCTTAGTTTCCCTTGTGGCCGTCAGTTTAGCATGCAGCGCTTGTGCTAGCGTGCTATTTGCGAGAGGAGACGATGTAAGAAGGCTATGGAGGGGTTTGATGAAAATTAGGGTAGAGGAAGTGGAATTAAGGACAACGGATGTGAATGGGGAAGAAAGGATATGAGTGACAGTTGAGAAGAAAGGTCGTAGATTGTAAGGAAAATCAATAACATTGGACATCTTCATAGCGGTGATGACATATCCAAACACTATAGGCATGGTACCGCGGGTTCCATCACATGTATTCTCGAGTCCTATAGAAACATTTTCTGACATTCATGAGAAATCAAAGTCGTATGTTGTCCGTCTCAACATTCAACATTCAACATTTCCTCGCTTGTTCATCTTACCCCGCTCTCTATCATCACGAAATCTTCTCGTTCCCTAGCCGCCCTTAAAATCGATCCGAGCCTGCGGTACTTGGGTTCCTTCCTGTCCGGAACGATCGTACACTCGCCGCCATACTCTGACGTCTTGTCTTGCCATCCCGGCCTTCACGGATGATTGGTGGTTGAGGAGCAGCACCGTGGACGCGAGTGACTAAAAAGGTAGTGTGGGGTAAAAGCATGTCAGTGGGATGCAGACATGCGCAGCAGGCCAGCCAAACAAGTATTCACGTTCTGCAACGAATGCGTTACCCCATGCCTCAGCGGTGTACTGTCAGAGAAATACAATCAGCATAGGCATGTTTAGGAAACCCAGTGTTCCAAAGTACATACCTTGGACACATACTGCAGGCGAACAGATCGTACGTCAGCGCCTCGCTTCTTCGTCAAATCATACCATCCAAACTCACTTTGAAAAGCTTCTGATGGGCGCTCTTCCTCTGATCCGCGCTCATGTTGCAGGCCGTTAGGATCGCGTCAGCGGTGGATTGTACGTCCCCTGTATGGAAGGGCGGGTTGGTTAGCAGCCACAACCCCTCACACCCGCACACACCTCGACTCACATGGATTGATGATCAAGCTACCGTTCAAGCTCTGAGCAGCACCTGCAAACTCTGAGAGTATCATCACCCCGTTGCGTTCTTGCTGGCAGGAGATATACTCGTAGGCGACCTGGAAAAGGGGTTTGGAGGGTTAGATTGTTATGCTAGCTTGTCGTGCGCTCCATGCCTTTCATGAACATACCAAGTTCATACCGTCCCTAGTACTCGTGACGAGGCAAGCATCCGCCAAGGCGTACATCGCCGTCAGCTCCTCGAATGGCACGCTGGTGTGCATGAAATGGATAGGCATGAACTCGACCGTCCCGAATCGGCCGTTGATACGACCGACCAACTCGTTGACCATGGATCGGAGGTTCTGGTACTCCTCGACGTCTTGACGAGACGGGATTGCTAATTGCACGAGGACGACCTTGCCGATCCACTCGGGGTTCTGCTCGAGGAAAACCTCGAGGGCATGCAGCTTTTGGGGTACACCCTTAATGTAGTCGAGTCGGTCGACACCGACGATGACCTTGACGCCTTCAAAGCGTTTTTCGAGTTGCTTGATGCGCGTGACGACTTTCTCGCGTTTGAGTCCCTGTAGAGTAATATGTAGACATCAGAGGCTGGGGGAGACGTTATCACTGACAGATCACCAGCAGGCTCACCTCCACGAATTGCATCGGCTCGATACCGATCGGGAAAGTACCAACATGCGCGTACCTCCCTTCGAAACGAACACCGTTTGGCATCGTCTCCAGACCTAGGATACGGGTGCATGAGGAAAGGAAATGACGGGCGTAGTCGTATGTGTGGAATCTACGGCGAGGGGAATGGGTCAAAATCGGTACATATCGCGACCTCAAGCTTTCCGACCCACCCAATCAGATCACACTGCAAGACACCGAGAAGAATCTCTCGTCGGACGGGAAGAATCCTACATATCGATCTCGACGTCAGACTCTTGAGCGTCCACTACTTCCTATCTCTGCTCATACCTGTAGATCTCACTCGATGGGAACGGGGTGTGAAGGAAGAACCCAATCTTCACTCCGTCTTTGCCATTCTCCCTCTCCGCCTTATCCGCCTTTTCCCTAGCAAGCCTGTAAACTTCTTCTTGACGATCAAACTCGTCCTCCGCTTCTTGCTCTTCCTCAATGGAACCAGGTTCGACCGACAACTCCCCCTTGCCTTCGTCTTCTTGGGTAGTTGGCAAAGCGGAGGATGTGGGCGGTTGTCGTCCAGATGGAGATGATGGCGGTGCAGGTTTGATTCCTAGCGATGAAACGATCTCCCCGGGTACACCGACGGCTACTCGGGAGAGCTCCCGGCGAGTCGTCTCCCCTTGAGCTGGAGCGCCAGAGATAAGCGTGCGGAGAAGCATCGGAAGGAGCATGACTGGTTGATGATTGCATGGTCAGTATAATATTCCATTGAACACCAACCGCAGTGATCCAAACTCACGATGGTAGTCCTGAAGCGACGAACCAAACACACTCTCATCACGTCAGCTTCCGAACGCCTCCATTCTCTTCCGCAATTTCAAGACGCCACCCACCTGCACCCAAACCATATCCCCTTTCCCTACAAACGTATTGACAACCTCTGCGAACCTCATATTCGCCTCCCTGTAAGCCAACCAATTCGCCTCGTCAAAGTTCATCTCTCCAGGATGGTAGTGGAACAATGGCCACAAGATCGAGTTGGAGAATCCGTTGTAATGCTTGTCGGCGAGGTCATCTGATAGGTAGACGGGGTAACATTGGAATTCGGAAAGGAGTCGATTGTTGACTTCGTCCCGGTCTTTGAGGGGGATCTGAATTGCCGTAGGGATTGTCAAGCCATTCTTTCGTTAGTGTGTATACTGAAAAGCGAGGAAGACGGAATTCAAACGCACATCTTGACCAGGCCAACCGATCCACGTAAAATTCATCGTCTTCTTACACCCACTCAGCGCCGAGACCAAACCTCCCGATGACATCTTATACCCATACTCTCCCGTAATGGGATCCTTCTTAATCGTCACTGGTAATCTGTTCGACACGACGATTAAACGTTGTTCACCCTCCAATCTGGTGGATTCAAGATGAGATGCTAAGGATGCCAACGAATCTTTGCGAGCGGCAGCCGCTGCGGATGAGCTTTGTGGCATTATGGAGGAGAAGAATTTGTCTGGTGAAGGGAGGTGAAGACGCCGGACGGTGTCAATGGGTTGACAGTAGAGGACGGTGGTTGGATGAAGGGGCATAGTGAGGATTTTGTCATGATGTTAAAGGGGTAAATGAAGGCAGTACGTACTATATTGAAGCAAATATGTACTGCGGCCTGCTCTTCGAGTCGTGAAAAAGAAAACGCCCTTCATCAGCTTCTTCAGCCACTACACACACCCCGGAATAATCTGGAAGCATTCAATCCTCACTTGAATTAACACCGGCGGCAAATGACCCGATTATATGGAGCTTCCACACGATGTTCCAACGTGTTCAAGATGAGAGCTGAGATGGAAAAGATCGAAGATCTTGCCGTGTAGCGCGGGTGTTGGCGTAAATTTGGTTGAACGGGGTAGGGATGACGAAGGGTACGATGGCTGTTAGTGTTGGTTCCGGTAAAGTTGGATTGAGAGGTGGTGAGTTGGCGGCTTTTGGTAGATAGATGCACGCGGTATGTAAAGTAGATGATGGGCGAAGGTGATGAAGAAGGTGACTGGATGTTGAGTATAGAGGTTGGGAAACGAGGATGATGTGAAAAACGTGCTCGTGCTCACCTCGACGGGTTATGCACTCCAGCAACTTTCCCTCTCTGCAGCAAGCCCGCGTCACGCAAAATACGTCACTGGCACTGGCCCGCCCGCCCAGGAATGGGAATCAAACCACGGGGCGGGCGTCATCGCCCCCCAAGAAAAGGACGTCCCTTTCATCTCTTCATCTTCCTCAGTCTCAAATGGTGGCTAGTAAACTTCGGGGCGCTGGTCATAGCATGCTTAGCGAGTGTAAAATATGATGATGATTATATGGAAACAGTTGGATACTAGGAACTCTGTAACGCTTTAAGGCTCGGCTAACTAAAAAGGAACTACGAAATTGACGTTGTTTCTGTTGTCTCCTACGCACGCGATTATCCAGCGATGAGAACAGCAGGGCCGGCGACGATAACTGTTTTCCCCAAGATCAAAGAAGAAAATGGTCAGCTCTTGCGGGAATAGCGTCCAGGTCAGGTGAAACTAACCGTCGTTGAGCAACGAGAGGTTGTATCTGTGAGGGTCGCACGCAAATCATCAGTACATTGATACGGTGGAAGGAAGTCGTAGTGTTAATATATGAAGACTCACGGAGTGACAAAGGTGTCCTCGCTGGTGAGCATAACGAACATGGTTCCGTTGTTGATTGGGTCTGTGAAGTGAGCGACTTTTGCGTCAATTTCGCCGGTCCATATTCCACAGTATTTAGAGTGAAACCACTCACCGTCTCCAAAGACGAATCCACCTCGCAATTGACACATACCAGTCCCGTTACCGGTACTGTTAAACGGAGAACTCGTCACGTTCAACTGGTTGACGAATTTGCAGAACGAGGGGATTGAAGTGGTGACGTTCGCTCCAACTGCAGTGACATATGAGTTGTTGTAGGACACGTTCATGCCTGGAGCGTCGTATGAGAAGTGCAGAGTTGAGTTGACAGAAATGAATTGAGTTCGGTTGGTGGACAAGGCAGCGGGGATGTTAGGGTCGGTAAGATTGGGGTTGTTGAGGATGTTCAAGGTTGGGAAAATGTTCCATTCGATGCGAGGGTTCTCAGCGGGGCACTTTGAAAAGCAAGAATGTTTAAGCCCAAAAGACCGGTAACCACTGGTTTTGACAACCAAACTCACCTCGATCAGATACGGGGACAACAAAGTCCAAGCCATAGACTGAGAGATGCCGGTTTCGAACCAAACTGGCATAGGGAACGCTCCAGCCAATTGCTATTACCAAGCAAGAAACGGTTCGGATCAGCACAAACGACCACAGAAGAAAAAAGGAAGGTATATTTACCCTGAAAGCCATTTGCTGACGGGCCTCAGTAGTAATACTCTGCAAGAGCAACTGAGCGGCTGCGCGGGAATTGAGGTGCGGTCTGGTTGAAAAATTGCACAAGATTGGTCAAGGTGTTCAGATGAGAGCGAGGGAATGATGCGACAGTACTTACAGGAATCCATAGACTCCACTCTCTCCCCATCTGATAGTTTTAATGAACACGATTCATTATCCATCATAAATGAATTAATGGACAACCAAGAGAGTGAACGGAAATGGCGAAGTGTCAGCGCCCGTTCATGACACGTTCACTTTTTTCCATTACTCACCGAGTCAAAACGGCGCAGAACTGAACAAACTCCTGAACAGTGTTGAAGTCGTACTTGTACTTGCATTGCTGATGAAAAGGATAAGAAACGATACCATAACACCAAAGTCAGCGAAAAGAAGTCAAAATGTTGTTTTCGCCCACTCGCATAATCCCTTATTGTCTAGGTAGGACCGAAACGACGTACCTTCGCTCCCTTGTTCTGGAGGATATTAGTGATCAGCTCGGCGTGCCCGATCTCTTGTTGTGCCATGAATCGAATGAGCTCGATGTCGTCGGCGTTGATGCCAACAGCGGCAAATTCTTCGGCGGAGAACCTGGCGAGACCCTGTAGAGATGCACGACAATGAATGAGCGATGAAGGCGAACCGCCTTGGCAAGATTTGGGACTCACGTAGTTGAACAGGTCGAGCTCGATCCACTCTCTGGAAGAGCGTCCAGTCAATACTCAAACATCTATTCATTATTTGAATTTGGATGCTCACTGGTTCAATCCCAGGTTGAACGACTGGAAATCGAAATCGGACATCGGGGCGTAGTACGGCACCGGGGCAGTAGCATTAACGTCTACTCCACCGACTGGTGGTGGAGGGGCTGTGGGAAGCCCTACGACGAGTGTGGCTGCAGCAGCGGTGGCGAGAAGTGATTTGAACAACATGGTGAAGGTCGTAGGTAATGATAAAGGTTGTCCTGTGGGAATAAAATAGACGGAAAGGATGAGCTGCAATATATACCTTCACCTAAGTATTTTTGATAGATCGATCATTCCCGTCCTGATGTCGTCACTTGCTTCATACTCCGCACTCGGGACGTATCGGATGCTCCCCCTCTCATGCTTCTCCAACGTCATGCGACTGCGGGAGACAGCTCCAATCTGCTCGACACAGGCGTAGTAGAATTTTTGTGAGCAGGAATCGGAGGACGGAGAAGCGTCATGGAAAACTAGCTCGTCCGGGAAGTGGAGGTGGGATATGCCGCGAAGATCGAATTCCAACCAACGGCGCCAATTAACACGTGGCGGGCGAAAGTTCACATCCCGATGACCTAAATCGTTGGATAATAGTGCAAAGGCATGACAGGAACACGTCTGGATATGTGACATAATTGTCCGTAGGTAATGGATTCCCACGGCTAGAGTTTAGCTTTTACCATTTGCGGTCTTGCCGCAGATGTAGACGCTTCGGCTGCAAAACTCGACGAGATCGATGGCGATGGCTGTTGGCCAAAGAACACGACACTGCCAAGTGAAACGGCATGGGTCAGCTTTCACCCACCCGGATTCAGGCCTGCAGACCAAAACTCACGTGCAAGTAATGTCATCCCTCAACCACCGAGAGATCGGGTACCTCATACTCAATAACTCATTTCGTTTCTTTTCATCCGATCCGCCCAACGAGTTCTTGATCAGATGAGTTGCCGCGTTATTGTCCTCGAATATCCAAGAACTACGGTCTTTGGCGGTCTCTTCTGGAGGATATCGCGCTGATGATTCGGAGGAGGAAGGAAGGAGTTTGGCTGCCAGTAGAGAGGCAGGGACAGGATCATGGTGAGGGTTCAAGATATGCGCTCCGACGAGTGCAACTGCCTCGGTGGATGAGATGCGATCCCACACTGTGAAAAAAGGGTTTAGCACAACATTTGGCAATTATTTTCGCAAATCACTTACGGCCATCAGTAGCCATGACGACAAACTTCAATTCTCCTTCTTTGCTCTCCTTCAAGCTTTTGTACGTGACCTCGGGTTTAGCAGTGACGTATGGAGGGGATTTTGCAAATGGTATCGGTTTGCGTTTACCCTCGTGGTCGGAGGGTAGGATGTTGTTTACTCTGCGATGATCTCAGCTTAGTTCAGCGAGAGGCTCAAAGACAAAGGGGAAGTATCTCTTCTCTCTACTTACCCTTCATGCTGTTCCTGAGTCCATTTGTATCGCGCATCGCCTGCATCCTCCCTCCATCAGCCGAAAGCCGCTACCCTTTTCCCACATGTTTCACTCACCAAATGCCCTAGTCGGCTCTAAACCACCCATCACTCGTCCTCTCATGATCACGGTATCCTTTTCTTGTGGATGTTCATCTTGTAATCTGTGAATGTAGCGGTGAGCCGAATGCCAGAGCATAACAGAGGATGCATTCTCCACACACCTCTTCACCTCATTTGGGTTCTTCCCCATCTGATCATCCGTCAAAACCTCACATCTCCACCCTTGTCCCTCCACCCAATAACCTGCAACGGCTCTACAATCTCCTGTACTCGCCACCAACAACTCCTCCCTCTCCTCGTCGACCACCAAGGTTATAGCGCAACTTCCAGACAACGCAGGTTCGGCCATGGGTATGATGATCGGTCTGACCGAGGGTTTACCTGGTTTAGCCGGTACGTGGGGGATTAATCGAAGCGGCGAGGAAACGATTTGGTCGTCGAGGGTTAGGTAAGCGGATTCGAGAGCTGAGGTTAGGGTTCCTGGGGTTATAGGAACCGGAGGGGTAAGGAGAGAAGCGATAGGGGAAGTGATAGGGGAGGTCAGGGACGATATGTATGCGAGTATGTGGGCTGAAGCTGAATCGTTTCGTTTGGTAGGGAGACTTGGACGATGACCTGCGTATAGGGAGCGTAACGAGAGAACAATCATCGGATGTAACGTTTTCGAGAGGAGTTGAGAAGTAGCGGTTCCGGAATGTCCATCGAAAATCGAGAAAAGCTTGATATCTTCTCCTCCTTCTTCTCCGGAGGGTAAGATCATCGCTCTAGGGACGACATCCTCAGCATGACGATCTTCTATCGGTTCATTTGAGGCGACAAAGTTGGTATCGTATCGAGTGACGGATGTCGGTCGTCGTGCAGGGAATGAGACGGTGGATTCATGCTCATGAAGACGAGTTGAACATTGATCTCTCGTTAGAAGGTGATGTTGATGTTCTACTATGCCTTTGGAAGTCTTGATTTTCGTCGTGCTGCGATTCGAAGCACGTCATCAATACTGAACACCGACGATGAGGGCAAAGAGCGCGGAGGTAGTACTCACAAGACCTCCATTCTTTTCGGGATAACACTACCTGACGATTCTGAATAGTAATACGACGCAGCCGCAGCTCCTAGTACTGCCGTAGCTATCAAAGCGTTCCTCCCTAAATGGGTAGAAGACGCGGTGGAGGTAGAGCTGGAAGCGTAAGATCTAGAAGGGAGACAACGACGTGGGATGGAAGGGATGCGACCAGATATACGGAACAGCGCTCTGGGAACCATGGTCGATGATGATATCAAGAGATTATTCTTTGGGATGAGCGGGTGGAAGTAGTAGGAATCCTCATCGGCGAGACCATCGATGTATGGGTTGCCGATCATCCGCGGTGTCGCCAAGCACCTCCGGACATCTCGACTTGAACTCCGCTATCTCGCCACCTACCCTCGCACGTGATTCTCCAAGATTTCCATGCTCAACCCTTTCTCCCGCTCTCAACATTCTGATATTCTCTCACCGTATACCACCCACCCGACGATCATGTCAGTCAAACCACCCATCTCCCACCTCATCTTGGATGCAGGCCCACTACTCTCCCTGTCTCCTCTCTCAGGGATGGCAGAACACTTCATCACCACTCCTTCCGTCCTCGCAGAGCTGAGAGACCCCCGTGCGAGACAACATTGGGAGAGGTTGAAGATGTTGGGCAAGGAAGTCGAGGTTAGAGAGCCTGATGCTGCGAGCTTGGCCAAAGGTGTGTTGGGTGCCTTGCTTGGTATTACGGAGAGGTTACTGATGTATAGTGTTATTCTCGGGCATTCAGTCATTGCTTTCGCTAAAGCAACGGGAGACTACTCCGTTCTGTCACAACCCGATCTCCACGTTCTAGCATTAACATTCCAATACGAAGTCTTGGAGAATGGCTATGCGAGGGTTCGAGACGAATTTGGGAAGGTGAGTCTTTCGGTGTTGTCCTCAGCAGAAAACTCGGATCATGGGGCCCTAACTCGAGGACGACCAATGAACTGGCGATTCGAACAGCCACCAAAAGGAATAAAGCCAGCTCATAAGCTCCAGACTAAGAACAATGAATCAGCAGTATCTCAATCCCAAGGTGAAGCTTCTTCAAGTACACTTACCTCAGCCGCTCTAGTATCCTCCACCTCGTCATCAGATTTGGCAGCAGTGTCAACCGCGGGTCCATCAAACCCATGGACTCGAAATCTCCCTCCTGCCCCTAGTGCAGATCAAAGTGAAGAGCAAGAGGATGATGAAGAAGTAGACGAGTACGACGAGGATGATTTCCCTGTTCTAGGAGGTGACAGGGTCTGGGAGGATGTCGACGAGCATGGAGAGGGATTAGATGGGGAAGAGCAAAAGATCCACGAGGAGGGAGTTCAGGAGCAAGTCCAATCTGGTCCTTCCAATTCAGTCGAATCAGCACCCTCAACAACAGAGGATGACCGACCTTCTCTCGTCGACTCTTATCCTTCCGCTCAACGTCGTCAAATCAAACCTGATCAACCCATCTACGCTCTTGATGACCTTCCCGTATCAGACGATGAAGGAGATTGGATCAGTCCTTCAAATGTCTCACATCAAAAATCAATTGATATGGGATTGATACCTTCCGTTCCAGCTACTGCACCTTCTTCTTCAACAACCGCTGTCACACCGGGAAAGAAAGTCAAAGGTCCGAAACATATTCCTCAGATGAAGGCAGCTTGTATGACCGGGGATTTCGCTGTGCAGAACGTGTTGTTGCAGATGGGCTTGAATTTGGTTGGAGAGGGTGGCAAGAGGATTGGGATGGTGAAGAGTTGGGTGTTGAGATGTCATGCTTGTTTCAAGTAAGTGAAGAAGGAGTGAACTAAGGCTAGGAAGGGATATTGATGGGATTGTTTGCTTTATCATTGAACAGGGTTTGTAAAGACTCGAGCAAGAAATTTTGTCCCTCTTGTGGCAACCCGACATTGATTCGAGCTTCTGTATCCGCTCGAGCTCCAGAGGCTGGTGGTTCGAGCTCCAGCACACCGGATGGTCTGCATATCCACTTGAAACCGAACTTCCAATACCGAACTCGCGGAACGGTCTATTCGATCCCTGCTCCGAAAATGGGTTCTTCCAAAGGTCAATCAGGGGGTGGGTCGGGACTGATCCTTCGTGAGGATCAGAAAGAGTTCATGAGCGCAGTGAGGAGGGAGGAAGGCAGGAGGAAGAAGGAGGATAGGAAGTTGGAGAAGGCCGTCAGGCAGGAGGTTGAGGGGAAGGGTAAAGGATTGGGTGGTTGGAATGACCCTGATGTGAGTTGGAGCGCAGACGGGGGGCATTGTACTCGCTGGCTGACAGACGTGAATGTGCACGCACGACCTGCTACAGTGGCTACCCGAGATGTTTACCGTAGGAATGTCTGGCAAGGGACGACGTGGCGATGAGCAACTGCCTGAGATAGGGTATGGTCGACGGAATCCCAACCAGGCGAGAAGGAAGAAGAGATAGATTTTTGGCAACCCCTCGCGGAGAGACACGCGTAGACGCGGCTTAGAATGACCGTTCAATTTTGTGAGGGCGAACAGCTTTTGGGAGTTTCTCCTGGATGATGGTGTCGAGCTCGTTATTCGAGGCACATAGTTCATCTTTCGGGTCAGAGGAGACCATCACTCGCATCAGGAGCACTTTTATATCAGCACATGTCACCTATCTCCTCCTCACATCATTGACCCTCCCCCAAAAAAAAAAATCCAAAAAATTGTTTCCATCTCCCCATCACCACGGAAACCGTTTCGTTTCCTTCCTCGTCCCTCCACCCGCTCATCACGATTCGTCGCTCCATCCTTACAATGGTCGACGTTGCAAGAGCTCCTCCCTTGCCAAGACTCCACTCCAAACTCGACATCGCTCATGCGTCTCCCAAACAAGCTACAAAAGCTCGTGATCCAAACCCGTACCCTGAAGAGGTGCTCAATTTGCTCACGAGCGATCCGTTGAGGTTCAAGGAATATCAAGGAGATGACGAGGAGCCGAACGGCAGGTATACTCCTATAAATGAGAAAAAGGAAGGCTCGCAGGTGAATGGAGTGGTTTCTGTGAGTTTCAATCCTTTTAACTCCCTAATTGGTAATCATTCGCTCATCATCCCCTCCGCTTCATAGAAACCTTCATTCTCATATGACTCTCCCACCTCATCCAAACGACAACGTCTCTCCTCATCCTCAACGCCGACTCCACCCTCTCCCCCGCACGACCTCTTCACTGGTCGAATCGATGTCCGTTGGTCACCCAACACGCCCAGTCGAGCTTCAGGTTTAAGAAATGGCGGCAACACCTGTTTCCTGAACTCAGTGTTGCAGGTTTGGGCCCACACGCCGGCGCTTTTGAATTACTTGAGGACGGTAGAGAAAGATCATGCTGGCCAATGTGAGTCTTGTCGGATCACTCGACAGCGAAAAACGGGTGATTGATGTTTACCATTCTCAGGCAAATGCGACAAACATTTTAACAGGTCGTGTCTCTCTCAAACGTTAATAGAAACATTTCATGCTATATGGGACAGTGGTAGACCTTTCTACCCCAAAGCACTCATCACTAACATCAGGAGTACGTGTTGATGAAACCCAAGAGTTTTCTGAACTGACTTGATTTGGCGAAATATTCAGAAATCGGTCCATTCCACCCAGGTAGACAGGAAGACGCTCATGAGTTCCTCCGATGTGGTATCGATAAGCTACAGAAAAATGAGCTCATTGCTTTGGGAAAGACGTGAGTCTGGTCGATGGCGTTTCGTTTGACTTTCGGCTGACGACATCCCAACCTCGCCTCCCAGCAAAGCACCACATGATGTCAAGGAAACCACCTGGATCCACAAGATCTGGGGCGGTCGTCTCCTCTCTCGTGTGACATGCTTGGAATGTCATCACCATTCCGATACCTTCGACACGCTCCTTGATCTTAGTTTGGATGTTCGAAATTGCGAGACGGTAGAGGATTGTTTGAAGGCTTTTACAAAGGAGGAGAGGTTGGAGGGAAAGAACAAGTACAAATGCGAGAAGTGAGTGGGTGTTTATGGCCGTGCTTCCGGAGACCATGACGCTAATAGCACATTCCTTTCAAATCGCAGATGCAAGAAACTCGTCAACGCCACCAAACAATTCATCATCGCCAAAGCGCCCCCCGTTCTCACCATTCACCTCAAACGCTTCAAACCACTCGGCGGCAAGATCACTCGCCCACTTGGTTACAGAGCCACCCTCGACCTGAATGATTTCGCGCTCGAGAATGGCCTCAATTATGAACTTTTTGGCGTCACTCACCATCAAGGCAGTGGACCTCACTTCGGGCATTATTACTCTACCGTCAGCAACAAGGATGGCAAGTGGTTCGAGATGAACGACGACGACGTACATCATGTATCTCCACCGCTCGACAAGCAGAGTGCATACCTCCTGCACTACGTGCTGAAGCAAGGTGCTAAGCTGGATGCTGCGATTGCGGGTCAGGCCAGTAATGGAAGCAAGAAGGTGCCGCAGACCAGATCAACTCAAGCGAACGGCACTCCGAACGGTCATGCCGAGTCTTCAGCTTTAGCTACGCGGACATCTTCACCTCCATCACTACCGGTTGAACCATTCCTCAACGGCGGCGAAAAGCGGAAACGTGAAGATGCAGATGATTCTGAATCACCTATCGGATCACCCGCGGCAAATCGCCCGCTGAAAAACAAGTCTGCTCCAATGAAGGGAAAGTTCACGCCAATGAAGGACAACAACTTTTATGGCAACTCGAAGAAGGATGAGACAACCAGGGAGGACGCAACGCCAAATGACACCTGGCAGGGCCGATGGAGTCCTTCCAAGAAGAAGAAGATCACAGATCACCAAGCGCATCACACCTTCAGAGCGCCGATAGTAGGAAGCAAACAAACTGGGAAATCTCGGCCGAATGCATCACCCTATTCCGTCAGTAGTCGAGGGAAGGGCGGCGGAGGCCACGGCGGCTCGAGGCAGAATCAGAGGAAGGGCAGGTTCTGAATGGTAATATTCTTACGGCACACCTCATCGTTATAGTCTTGCGATTCATTTGTAGTATTACTCGCACTTCACGTCAATGCATGGTCACATCACGCCCATCGGCCTCGCGTCTCATTTACAACCGTTATAGCCTCTGTACAGGGTTTAATCTGCAACCTTGGAAGCATGTTTCCACTTCATCCCGTTTGAAGCGTCCTCCACAGCGTCCTTTGGGGAAGCTGGTACAGGCGAGGTCGGCGAAGAAGGCGACGCAGGCCCATTCCCCGATCGCTTCTTTCTGCGTTTCTTCGGCGTTTGCCAAGGCGCCTCCGACTTGTCTGTAGGTGTCCCTGAAGATGTCACTAAGGGGTCGATGCTCGGAGTTATCGCAGGCACATCTGGTCTAGTAGATACCCCTTGTTCCTCTGCACGAGATGTCCCCTTGGTAGGGACCTCCTTCTCGTATGCAGCCAAGATCTCAACGAGGATCCATCCATTTACAAGCAAGAACCCTATGCTAGCCACCCAGAGCGGGAAATAAACGGGTTCGCCTCTGAATTCGAGTTTGTAGGCTGTGGATAGCCAGATAGCCTGCCGTAAGATCAAGGTGATCAGCAGCAGTTTTGACATATGTTAACAGAAGATTCCACCTACTTGCGATAGCACCCAGACACTTGCTAAGACCAGTGCCTTAATTCCGTTCATATGCAGATGCGGGATAATAGGTGGCAGCAAGAAGATCCACCACATAAAGTACTTCAAACTAGCGTAAGTGTCTATCGCTCAAGACAGATATAAGGGTGGTCACACTCACCTGAGAAGTGCAAACTTTATTGAGCATAACAAACACCCACGTCTGAACGAACATTGCGAATTCCAACGATGTCCTCGATGGAAGGATGAAACCTGAGACAACGGTTAGAGTAATTTGTGGGACGAATGATGCGAGGGGATGAGATGCGATGTTTATCATCGTATCCCAGGCGGAAATCGATAAAGAAGGTGTGGAGAAGAGAGATAGGTAGATAGGGTAGAAGTAGGGTGAGAAATTGTGTCGATGGTCAAGGCGGTTGATGTGGTAAAGGTAGGTATGATGCAGGAATGGTTGACCCCATCTGCAGCGGGAAGGCGAGATTTAGTGCAGTTACTACTACAGTACTTGGCCGTACACTCACATCGCCCAACAGCTAACTCCTAGAGCAGTAAATGTCCCAGCACTAATGAACCCAAAGCGTATCTTTCTCCAAGTGAACCATCGACCACCATCTCTCTGATGTAATACCGCAGCAAATGCTGCACCATACACGATAGGATAGATCTTCCAATGTACTGCTAAACCCCAGACGATGGCAGCCACAACCTCCTTCTTTTGCTTGATGAACACGAGAGACAGGGCTACTAGAACAACCAGGATTGATTCTGCTGAACCACGCGTGTTGATGTTGAGCACGAACGGATTGAGTGACCATATGAGGTGAGGGAAGGAGGTGGGTGAGAGTGTGGGTGAAGTGAGCAGATATGAGGTCAACAGAGAGGCGAGGGCAATTATGAGCTTTCCTGCTAGTGGATTGAGGAGAATTGGAGAAAATAAAACGGCGAGTAAAGGCGTATAACGGTATGTCGCTCGAGTGTAGGGACTTTCAAGATGACGGAGCTCAGGGTCCGCTAGCCAACCGAATTGCTCATCGACCGACTTACTCTCCGATTTCCCAATGCATTTCCTTCGTCAACCAACCCTCAGCTTTCCCTCCTCTCTCTCCATCCCACAATACCTGCACAGCGTCCGAGAGGACTCGATAGTCGACATCGGTATACCTAGGGATGAAATGGCGATCGTGGTACTCGCCGTATGCGATGAGAGCGAGGTGGAGAAGAAGAGAGATAAAGATGTAGGTAGTAGATGAGATACGTGGCCGGCTGGTGGTGGCGGTCATGACATGGTCTGAGGTGAGCTGAATTGATGCGGAGTATGAAACAAGGAGGATGTTGAGATGTTTGATCGTCTTGGAGCCCACCGCGATGCCACGTCATCAGCGGGGCAGGGCCAGGAGCGCGTTCTAGGTTGAGAGACGGTCGTTGTTTCAATTCCAGACAGCTGTACTTGACAACCTCAACGACTTGAACGAGTACAGCTACGATGGAGCGGTGTGAGTCTTGCTTACAGGACTTGACATATTACTCGCTGACATCAACCCACATCTCATAGTCACCTTCACCGTCGGCAAGCTCGGTGAGTTGCAAGCTACTAGGATACTACTAACATACGCAAGAGTGCTGCTGATCTAGCCTGATCTCCTGATTCTTCCTCAGACGCTGGAATGGCCGTGAGTGAGACTCGCAAACCCCACTCAACACATGAAGCTGATGAGTCGTATTGGCCTGGCTTGTGTTACAGATCCTGATCGGTACATTTCGACATTTGTTGTAGCATCAACATGCCCACTATGCGCTAACATCCATCCTCCGACCCACACAGGCGAACGTGCACACCTGATAGAATTTCCCTCCCTCCTCCTTCCACCTGGAATCACCTCCGGCTCCATCGTCAACATTTCCGTCGATCGAAACACAGCAGCCGAAGAAGGTCAGGCAAAGGAGTTCTGGTCATTGCAGGATTCTATCCTTCAAGAATATGGGTTGAATTCTCCTCAACCACCCCAATTGAAACTAAGACACGTTACTCAGACGAGCGTGACGTTGGAATGGCCCAGCTTAAACCTCGCAAAAGCAAAATTGAGGAGCTTGGAGATCTTGAAGAATGGGACCAGGCTGGCGACCATTCCGAATCCTACAGCAAATACCAGTACGAAATTGAGCTCGTTGCAAATGAACGAGGAGTACACGTTCCAATTGATATTGTGGGTGTTGATTTCTGCCAATTATGAATGTCGCCCAGTAAGGAAATCTGAGGGTGTTTACATTGCAGAAAAACGACGGCTGGCACCTATCCATCGAATGTAGTGCGAGTGCGAACGCATACTCTGAAGTGAGGATTGACCGGTTTCAATACCAGTTTTGCCCTTCTCAAGCGTATACCTTCCCATTTCACAGTGACACATCCGGCATCTCCGTCTGTTTCGGTACAGTCGAAGACCAGCAACTCCTCGACCAAGCCAAAGTCACTCTCGAGAAGATGGGCGCCAGTTGGACGGACAAGATCCAGATCGACACGACGCAGTTTGTTTGTACGACACCCATGGCGATGGGACAAGAAGAACGTCAGAGGAATGGGTATGGTAGTTCGCCGAGGTGAGTATGATGAGGTATCAGGTGATTTTACGATGCTGCGATGCTGATGGGGGTATTCCAAAACATAGTGGTGCCACCGCCGAGTACCAGAAAGCTATGCAATTATCGCTGCCTGTCGTACAGCCACAATGGATTCTGGCATGCTACGGAGAGAAAAAGTGAGTTTTCACAACATTCCAACCCCCCACTTGGCTGACATATCTTAAACAGACTCGTCCCCGTCTCATCCTATCAGCTCGGTTCCGCGCCTATTCAGTCATTCACCTCCGCTCCGTTTTCACGAACATCTATTGCACCTGGTTCTCCCAGCCGTCAATCCTCAATGACTGCAGCTGCCAAATCTGCTTCGATCCAGCGCGCACCATCCCCAGAGACGATTGCTAGGATGAGCATCAATACCTCTTCCGCCGACAATGGGTCCAATTCGAGTAGCCCTAAGACACGCTCCGTTCCCAAGATGGCTAGTCAACAATCTGACCCCAGTCCCGAAAGGTCTTCTGAAGGGTCGCGTCCCAAATCACCAAAACCAGAGTCGGTGGGCAAGTTGGATAGAGCATTCAAGTTCCCAACTGGTTCATCACCGACATCGGGGTCCAATGCGGCGTCCCCAGTTAACTCGCAAGGACCATCGAGTGCGCTGGTGCAGTCGGAACAACAGATTGAGGAAGTTGTAAATCGCGCAGTAGCTGCCAGTAAAGAAGAAGTTCTGCAAGAGGAAGGGGAACTATCGGCTCTTGATGCATCAATTCCGGCGCCGGTGATCAAGGACGAGCCAGAGATAAAGGTCGCAGCCGTTAATGCAACTCCTGCAGCAGTGGAATTTGCGACACCACCACCTGCAGCTACTGAGGAGCCAGCCTCCGCGGAGCACACATCGGAGGTCGTCGAAGTGCCAACACCGCCTGCCTCTAACGGGGAGGAAACTTCGTCGGAGCCAATACCGTTAGTCGCGGAAGCCCAAGTTCCGCCTGCCCCTGCCGAGGAAGGTCCTTCGATTGAGGAAGACCGGAACTTCGCAGAGCCAGTGGCGGAAACACTGACTGCTCAGGACTCGAAGCCTGCCCTCCCAAATGCAGTGGTCGTTCCAGCTCCTCAGGCCATCGCGACAGCACTCTCGACAAGCGTCGTAGCTGAATTACCGGTATCTGACTCATCTGCTCTCAGTGGTGCGGTTGCTGTTCTCGAGGAGAAGGCTGGAGAGGAGACCCAATCTCTTCAGCTGCCGGAACTACAGACGGGCGATTCCGAGGCTTCGGTTGGTGCGAAGAAGAAGAAGGGAAAGAAGAAGAAGGCAGGTGGGAAGAAGACAGATGAGGCTACGGGATCACCGAAGGAGGTCGACGACTCTGAGTCGGTCTCCAAGGATGTTGACTAGTTACATTTTCCTTTGTATACGGATGACTTTGACGATGCCAACGAGTGGCGAGTTGGTGCAATGAGAAAGCGCGGTCAAGTCCCGGCTCCGAGGCGATTGAGGTTGTGACTGTTCCATTCCAGCATGCAACACCTGGGTGCATCTCTTTCCATAACATTCAGTAATATCAGCATGGACAGCGGTACCAAGGCACTCAACTTCCAGCGTGGGTGATGCCAATATTCTGTTTTGTATCCTGTTGCCAGACCAGCTTACCCCTTCGCCGCCGCCAGTCCTTCATACTTTGAACAGGGAACGAGCTGCGTTCGGCATTCGAGACAAGGATTATGCTCGTTACAGGTATGGCAGCGCTCCTGGCAGCAGATGCTTGTCGAACTCGTCACTGAAAGCTTACCCTGTCACCACAGAAAACACTGTTCCAACAAGCTCTCCAAGTTGCGACAGGTAACCGGTCTAAAACACGGTTCCGGCAAGGTATACAAGCCTACTCCTGCCATTACAGCTTCGATTGTCAATGATGAGAGGTAGGTCCTGCCGTAGGAATTTTTTCCAGACCACCGCTAACGACAATTATTCCTGATAGCTCACTTCTCACCCTTCTCTTCGAGGCGGAACGCTCTCTCGCCTTTGCACACGACCTAAAATCCCATACACCTCCCAACGCAGACCACCTTCACGACCGCAAAGCGGAGATTTCGAAGCTTCGTAGGGCTCTCGCTTATGCTAGCCAACTTCACACCGTCAGCATGGACCCAGCCATGTCCTCCAGGCTAACCAAACGAGCCGTGGCCGAGATTGCGGTTTACTATCTTGGCCTCCGTGCGGAACTCGCTTTCGAACGTCATCACTGGGAACAGGCCGTGGGTGACTATGTTGTACGCCGCAAGCTCCTCCTCATGCTCTCCGAGGAGGCCACGACATCTCAAGGTCGAGTGTTAGCCGACGAGGAGATGGACGTTACCGACCCACTTATCCGCTTCTGCGCGTACAAACTCGGTCGCCCGGAATCTCATGACGTCGATGGCATCGCTAGGGACTTCGTCGATGAAGCGATAGCCGAACAATACGCTCCGTTCCCTACATTAGTGGCTGACGTCAAGTCTGAGGCCTCCGTAGCCAAATCCACATCTGGAATGACGGACTGGGATGGTCAACTGGCTCCTGGTGTAAAGGTTAGACACCTCGAGCTGGTTCAGCCGATGATGAGGGCTCAATCTGCCATGAGGGAGTTGGCCGAGAAAGCCAAATCGGGGAGATCAGTCAAGTCAATGAAATTATGGGATAGGGTGTTAACCAATCTTGGAGAGGCTGAGGTCATCGCGCAGAGGTTGGCAGAGGCTGATCAGGTAGGTTTGAAGTGCTGTCATGTCATCAGTGTGGAAGCTGACGCTCCCGATGTCTTCGACACGGCAGCAAGCATCCACATCGACAGCCTCCCTCGCTCACCAGCACATACTGCAACTCCTCCTTGAGCACCGCATCAGACGAGACAATATCCTTCTTCGACAGCTCAACAAAGCCGTCCGTATCCCACTTCCCTTGCGTAAGGATGTCAAAGTCACCGAAGCCAAACGTCAAGAGATAGCCAAGAACCTCACTGCTGTGCTCAAACTCTACGACGTGATCGCCCAGAGCTTGACGGCGTTGATGGAGATTGAAATCGTTGCGACTGATCAAGCAAAGTCGGCGGGAGTGGAGGCCACCGAGTCGTTCGTCAGGGCCAAGAGGTATGTCTAGAAGGATAATATCCATCTTCAAGATCACTGACACCACCCTCCAACAGATGCTACACCCTCGGCCTCCTTCACACACTCATGGTCACTCCTGACTATCCCGCCATCATTCTCCTTACCGAGCAATCCCGCTTATACCTGGTTCAATCCCGCATTGCTCTCCAAACCTCTTCCTTCCACCTCATTCCCGACTTCCTCACTCGAGAAGAGCTAAACGTCGATGCACTCGCCAAACAAGTCGATTCCCTCGATACCACGGCGAAACTCGCTTGGATGCCGAGCTGCGTTCCGAAGAAGACTATTTATGATATCGCGTTTAATCATATCGATCTACCGATGGTAGAGTTGGAGGTGGCCGCTGGGAAGAAGGCTGCTGCGCCCAAGCAACCTGTATCGGCGGCGGCCGCCGCCACCAAGGTGGACTTGCCACAACGTATTGCTGTAGAGGAGGATGAGGATATGGAGGATGCTGAAGAACAACATGGAGAAGATGAGGAGGAGGATCAGACGGACACTCCCAAGAAGAGTGGTTGGTTCGGCGGTCTGTGGGGTGGGAAGAAGTGATTCGCTTGTGGCTATTCTAGTGTAGTCCAAGAGATACTGATAATGGCACTGATCGCCTATACAACCTTAACATCAAACCACGCGATCATGAACCTGACACTCGATCACCCGGTCAATAAATCCTGAAGTTCCTTCTGCATACGCTGCATCTCTTTCTCTGTCTCCACATCCGGTTGTTCTTCTTGTGCGGTCTGATTGACATCACCCGATACTCATCAGCCAGCTGACGTGCATATACACCGAAGGAAAGGTATAACTCACAGGCAACTCCGTCCCAACCTGTCCAGCTTGTCCCAATTTCCCATCTGTAAGGTCGTACAACACTTTATCCACCTCGGCGTCCGCTTCTTCCTCGATTTCATCTTCGTCCATGGTATCGAGGGTGTCTTGCATCATTTCGTCCATGATACCGGACTATTGACGATATAGTCAGCTCTGAGAAGGCGGCATGATAGATTATTGCAACACACCTTCATCATCTCTACGCTCATCTGTCTCATAGTAGCACTCAGCTCCGGAAGCTTCATCAACTGATTTGTAGCCCTCATGATCTCGGAAGACTTTTGAAATGCTCCAGTGACTTTGACCATGGCTATTCTTCCGCACATCAGTGTTGTTCATCTGCAGAAATGTGACTGGAGACGACTCACCAAGCTGATGTTGCATCTGCATTTGTATACTTCCCAACCTCGCTTTACTCATATGTAACCGATTTTTCTGCTTGTTGGTTCGTACAACCTCTCTAGCTAATAAACGAGCGGATTTCACATCGTTTTTCGCTGCTAGTTGTTTGAGTGATTGGCGTGCTTTCGATGTTCCCATGTCGAGCTGTAGTGGAGACCCTGTATCAGCATAATATGCTATAATGGACGAGATCATGACGAACCTGACGAATCTCCCTATCAAGTTGACGTTGTTCCTGCTTGAGCCTCCGATCCCATTCCTTTATCCTTTCTTCTGGAGATGGGCCATACATCCATCTATTGATACTCTTCATTGACATGATGACGGGTGGAAGCAATATTGGTGTAGGATATAGATGGCGGAGGTGGTGGTCCGATGTTGATATTGATGGTGTGTTGGAGGTGAAGGCGATGGGGCGATGAGGATGAAGATGACATGTCACGCGGCAAGATCGTCGCGTGGCCACGAACGCCCAAATCCAATATCCCAAGTGTCGAGAGCATGATTTCACAACCATCGTCTTCACTATCATCACCTCAGCATGGTCACGAGCACCACCATAGTCTCACTGGAGCCATATCCGTACCATGGTGGAGCTCAGCGAGATCATGCCGTCCATCATTTGGAACCTGGTGGTAAAATCGTCTACGAAGAGTACGTTAACCTCACTTCCAGTTATTGGCAACCAGCTAAATGACACTCTGCCCACATCATGTACAGGCCCAAAACACCCCATCAAAAGCTCGAAGAAGCAGTTATAAGTGTCTTCAACAATGCAAAAGTTACAGGCACTTTTAACGGACTCACAGTGGAAGAACTTGCGAAACGACCTGAAGATGACCCCTTCCTTCTCAACGAAAACCAAAAATCAGAAGAACCCACCAAGGCGTTGGACGGAATAGAAGAAGAGGACGAGGAGGTTAAAATGACGTTCATGGAGATGAAAGATATGAAGTCTGCGATGTGGAATGATTTAGGGTCAGTTTTGGTGTTCACAAGCCCATGCCAACTTGAAACTCACACCTCCAGCAGCCTAGCATATCAGAAAGTTGACTCTATCATCCAACTGTGCCGCTCCCTTCTACCGCCAGAGCAACCCATACGTGTACCAGGTCGACCACCTCAACTTCCACCTCCAACCGTTCTCCCACCTTCCACTATCGGAATGACGACCGTCTCTCGTCCCACGGTTTTGCGACCCTCTCTCATCGAAGGATCTCGACTCGCCATCGCTCGGAATAGGAAGGGAATCGCCGATGCACAGTCGGCGCTTGGAGATGCGGTAAGTAGAATGAGAGGGAAAGAGCCGGCGGAGCAAAGGTTCTGGCATGGCGTCACGGGGTTGTCTGGGATTGGACAGGAGAGCGGTGGGAAGAGATGGGGTGTACTCCCGATGTGGACTCAAGGGGTGGAATTCGTCAAAGCGGATAGACAGATGGCCAAGGATGTGATGATTATGTACACTCCTGATGAAGGTGAGTTTCTTATGTTTTACCATGTCTTCCACTGATACTGACCTTCGCCGTTAACAGCTGATCCTGCTATCCGATTACACTACCGTGCTCAAATTCCACAAGATACAACATTAACAGCTTCATCGGAGCGTCTCCTTTTCCCTATGGTCCAAACCCGATCTCGTCTTCGAGTGACCCTTTCCACACTGGAAGATGGGTTGATGAGTAGCCAAATCGCATCGCCCAAGGAAGGGGAGTTGTCGGATATCTTGGATGATGTTCAAGGAGAAGCCTTCGATCAGGAGATCTTTACGGCTGTGAATGCGTTGTCTAGTGGTGTGAAGAGCGGATTGAGATGCTGATGAGGACTCGCCGCTACAGATTCAAATCGAGGCGGATAAGATGAAAGAATTAGATGCCAGGATCTCGGTTGGAAAGGTAGTGGTGAAAGCTGGACCTAGCATGGAACTGGGATTCGAGATGGCGAGTTCTGGGATCACGGAGATTTGAACTCCAGCTGACTGGTTTGCTGGTACGCCAGATCAATGTCGATGATATCGAAGAAGTACAGCCAACTGATTTCAAAGCTCTCCCTGATCTACTCCTCTCTGTCACCCGCCTGCTCATGATTGCACGATATCGACATCGCCGACTTGAGCGGGCTTTACACAACGCTCACGCAACTCTGAAGGGCAAGAAAGTCGCTCCGCCGATCATTCCACCACCACCTCCAACCCCACTCGCCACTCTCATTCCTTTCCTTCACTACCGTGCATTCTCCAAGCAGCTCAGGCAGTTGTTGGCTAGTGTCGAGAGCTCTGTTGCGGATGTGGGATTGAAGTTGAAGACTGACTGGGAAGGGAGCGGGGATGTCGGAGGTATGATTTGGGAGGATGTCATGACAGTGGGACTAAGAGGCGAAGACGGCAAGACGCAGCAGGATGACGCTGGTGGGACCATCGAGGTCACATTGGAAGGAAGGTGAGTGCGAATGTCACGCGGCCAAAAGAGCCGCTGCTGATAGGTCCTCGCTTTCCAAGGCAAATCTGCTCTATTCTTATAGGGGCCGACTGCGACCTCACACTCGCTCTCCCACACGTCATGCTTCGCTTACGGGATATCGCGCAGCTTCCGGTCATCCTTTTCGAGGAGCTGCACAAGGTCCTGCTCTCATCCATACGGGATGTACTTGTAGCTCAGAATCCCTCGGCGGCCGAAGTGTCGGTGGACGATAATGCAGGCGCAGTGATGACCAAGGATGTCAAGTAGTGAGTTCAACGTCCGTCCCCACTTTCGAGCGGATATCGATATGCGGTGCTGACGCTGGGCTCAAAGTATCGTCCACATGGATCACGGACCCGTGGCTTTCCGTATTACTCGTCAATCTTCTGCCTTACGAGAAAGTGGGGTAGAACAGTATCGGGCAGGGACCGGGTTACCCCTACTGCGCTGGGTGGCCGCGGAGGACTAGTGCTTGGCATGTACTCTATCGGCTACAAGCGTACGAACAATCTACTGTATTCGTTGCAGATCTACCCCGGCTAAGTTTCATTGGCCACTGATAAGACGGTCGTCGGCCTTCTCCAGCTTGATTTGAGCTGATAAAGCGCGCAAGGTTTAGCGCGGCATGTTTCAGCCTCCTCTCCCGCGCATCCCTAATGGAGTCACATTATTGCGATCAAGGGTGTTGTTTTTTACCGGTGTTTTCTCAATGACTTGGGGGCATTTCCGGCGGGCCCAGACGAGATTCTGCTATCCGGAGACGGCTAAACCATGATGAGATAACAGATAACGACCAGTTTCGGTGACATAACTGAAGAGGTTTGAAGGCCCATCCCGATCCATTCGGACTATAAAGCCAGTCTATTGGAAGGAGTGGGGCATATTTGAGATGCCAAGCTACCTAACCCTGACTCATAGTGTCTACTATGCGTTTCGCCACCGCTGCAGCCGCGACATGTGCTCTCGTTGCGACCATCGTTTCCGCTGCACCGGCACCGAAAGTCAACCATGTGCACTACCCCAACTCGCCAAAGTTCAGTAAAAATCACCGTAGGAGTCAGCAGATTCGTGACCTGACCACGAACGACGTCAATGTGACCTCTGCGGGTCCGACGACCAATGCACCCTATTCGAACATCTGGATTTCACTGTCCAATGATGAGGCGGCTTCCGTGATTGAGTATATCCACACCCAAGACGAGCTCAATGTGACTGCTGTAGTAAATGCAACTAGGTGAGTCGGGCGGGAGAGATTGCCGTGGACTGTCGCAGACCACTGACAATCCCAACGCTCTTGCTCCTGCCATCTAGCTGGGACAATTGTAGGTAGCGACTGAGAGTGGCGAAGTCGCGTGTGCCTGGCTGATGATGTTTCCCCGCAATTAGCCATCCTCGTCGTCGATCTCATCGTGCCCAACAAGACCGACGCACTTGCCTATTTCAACGGCAGTGCTGAAGCTCCAGCACGTTGGGCCAAGGCGACAATCATGTTTGGTGCTTTCGAGGAGCCATATGTGCAGGATTTCATGATTGGGCCGCTGCCGGTTAGCAACGAAACCACTTGGGCTCCTTTCGACTATGCCAGCAACAAGCCAGGGGGCTCCAAGATCCGCGTGTTCGATGCCGATGACGATGCATTAAATGAAGCCTATGTTAATATATCAATGGAAAATGCCGATCTCGTTATGGACCTGCTCAACATGACCGTCAACGGCACAGACTCGGACACAGGAGAAATCTGGGGAATAGACCCACTCTGGCATGAGACGGATGATGCAGGGAAGGACCACACAATTATTTGGCTCACTTGGTGGCGATTTCCCACAACCGACTTTGCTTTCGACGGGGAGACGCTTTTGCCACAAGGTCTATTCATCAAGATGGATATCACTGGCAGGGACCCAAGCCAGTGGCACTTGGTCGGCTGGCTTTACAACGATATCTACTACACTTCGACCGCAGATTTCCGTGCCGCGTGGCAATCCGAGGGTTTCGAGAAGCTGTCCCCAAACTACGCGGATGACTGGATCGGTACTGACCAAAGTGGGACGCCTATGCCTTTCGACGAACTCCCTCCTCCGATGCCGGTTCAGCCAGGTGGTCAGAGGTTTTCTGTTGATATCAAAGAGCAATACGTTGAGTGGATGGATTGGTCGTTCTATATTACTTTCACTCGTGATACGTGAGTGCTTGGTGTCCGATGAACCGTTGCTTGGAGATGTGTAAAGCTGACTCTGGTTGTGCCATTAGTGGTGTTCGCCTCTTCAACATCAAATAGTGAGTTCCTCGAGCAGAAACACCTTGCGAGTTGAGCTCACGACTGCCGTCTCGTTCAGTATGAACCAGACCATCTTATACGAACTCGGTTTGAATGAGGCTGTCGCCCACTACGCTGGAAACGATCCTGTACAATCCGGCACCGGTTGTAAGTCGCGAAGCAGATTCTTCAGCCTCGATCACGCTGACAGTTCAGTCTGGCAGACCTCGACACGTACTACGGATTTGGGCCCTACTCTTTTGAGCTGATTCCAGGGTGAGCACGGCCTTCAACCCGTGTAATTATGCGTCACCGCTAACGTACAATTCCCGTTCGCTAGCTACGATGTCCCTCTCTATTCCATTTTCCTCAACAGCACTTTCCACGCTGCCGAAGAATCTATTACGCACCGTCAGTCTATCGCCCTTTTCGAAAAGGATGAGTCATACCCCATGCAAAGGCACTCGAGCGGCAACTACGTTACCGCCACCAAGAACATAGCTCTTGAGCTACGATATGTTTCAACCGTCGGCAATTACGACTACTCGTTCAGCTACATCTGGTACCAGGATGGTAGTCTGGAGACCATTGTTCGCGCTTCTGGCTATATCCAGAGTGCCTTCCCAGCCAAGAACGAGGGATACGGATACAAGATCCACGATCAACTCAGTGGTAGCATGCACGACCATGCTTTAAACTTCAAAGCCGACTTTGACATCATGGGTACCGCCAACAGCATAGCCAAGCACAAGGTCGTTGCCAAGGATGTCAAATACCCTTGGTCCAACACCTCCCGCTCCACCATGCACCTCGAGCGATCTTACCTCCAGAGCGAGGATGACAGCAAGCTCAAATGGGGAGACAACGCTGGAACCATGTTCATGGTCGTCAACAAGAACGAGACTAACAAGTACGGCGAGGAGAGGGGATACCGTATCATGCCATCCAAGGGCGGAGCCGGCATGTACCTCACCATCCAGAACTCGAGCAATCTTTTCAACTCCCAAAGCTTCGCCACTCACGACTTCTACGTCACCAAGAGAAAAGACTCCGAATTGACCTCCAGTCACCCATACAACAAATATGACGCCGAAAATCCCATCATTGACTTTGCCAAGTACTTCGATGGCGAGTCCCTTGAGCAAGAAGATCTTGTGACTTGGTTCAATCTCGGTATGCACCACGTACCGCATACTGGTGACTTGCCAAACACCGTGATGACAACAGCTACAAGCGGAGTCGTGAGTGCATCGGAGTGCCCCAGAATTGCAGATCTTCTTAACCCACGCGCCTCCCCCTAGATCATGTCACCTCACAACTACTTTGACGGCTCGATGGTTGTTGGTGGCGACCCCTCTAGGAAGACCCGCCAGATGATCCGCATTGATTATGGAAACCCCGAGGGTGTCCAGGAAGTGCTTACTTTCGGTCAGAACGAAGCATCTGGCACTGTCGATCTCGTGAGCTACAATGTTTAGTGTGGAATCGCGGTGTACTAACTACTCTGTATTTGCAGACATCCATTGCATGGGACCCGACTAGCTACGCAGGCGATATCGCCACACGCAAGTTCCCCTATGATCGTAAGTGTGCCTTTACCGAAGCTCGCATGCCCTTTACTAACATTGCGCTTTGTTTCACTTTGCAGCCACCAATCCTTACAACGACAGTGAGTAAAATATGTCTTAAAGAAATTGGAACAAGACTAACAGCGTCACACATCTGCAGCGGTGGCGATCGTTTAAGCAATAGCGGCACAACTTCCAGCCTAAAACAGACGAGGCAATGCCAGATCCTTTCTTCGTAATCTTTTCTCGTTCTCGACTTCATAATACATAGAAAAGACATGCGAATCAGCGTGACCTCTATCTCATAATATCGTTTCACCTTGATCAGCTTGATGAATAGACCAAAAAATTCGAAGAAAAGCGACAACAGTCACAGCCAGAGCAATGGACGTGCAAGTTTCCAACCTTAGATTCCATTTGCTCATAGCCAATCCTTATCGCGATAAAACTGGTGTGACCGCGCGAGATCGGTATGCAGACGGTCGATCTATCCACTGGATGCGAACAACGCAATATCAATATCAACATGACAAAACGCTACGAAATTGCAATTGAACCCCGACGGATCTAGGAGTGCGCGGGAGTGTGATACACTGCTCAGTACGCCACTGCTGACTTTTTGATTTAGCCTTTCCTGTGACAAGGAAACCTTTGAGGGATATTGAGCAATAAAACTTCCTTCTTCAGCAGGCAGACCTAAGTTGGGATGATTTACAAGGTATTGATCGCTGTGCGTAATTTCGGAGTCATGGCTGGCTGCACCACTGTGTCGAACCCAGTCATCATTTACAGTCTCCCATTCCTCTCCAACGTTGCCTCGCCCTTCTCAACCTCCACCTATATACCCGACTACGTCAGTAAGTATTTCTCCAGTAGAATCAACCTATGCCATGGAGAACCTCAATGTCATGAAACGTTTCCATTGCGGTTTATGTTCGAGGGGTTCGAGCTGGTAAAAGTGGACTGGGCTAGCTTTTTAAATAAGCAAGCAAGTGGTAAGAGCGGTGTAGTATTTTTCCACCAACGAGTCTCATTTACAGAACATCAACAGACTACAACACAGCGTTGGTCACGAGAGGTCATTCCAGGCGGAAGTCAGCGATTCCCTGTGAGGTATTCCTTTCTGGAGAACATGAACGGCAGCAGTGGCAACGCCATCCGTTCAGAAATGGTGAGGCGTCTAGAGGCCAGGAGGTGGATGATTGCTGGACAGCTACTGATGTTGGACGAGAGATATGGAAGAGCGCGGATCAGTGGGAAGTTTGGGGTGGACAGAGATAGGGCATTTCAAGGTCAAAGCCATTGTGAAGACCGCCGCAACTGAGGCGTGAGCTGAACTTTCAACAAGACCACCTTACAACCACACTGGCTCTCGGTCTGACGACATCGCCCCAGGCGGGTGCGCATTACAATTTCTGATTTTGCCACCTGCGCACCGCGGAACTTACCTTATTTCTTAACTTTGTCGACCTCTGCTCAACCTCCATCAAGTATCATAAACATCGATAACAGCCAGGGACTCCACCTGATGCTCAGCGTTGCATGAGAGCGAGGTGGTTGAATTTGTCAGCTGGGCAATGCCTGCTCCAGCCACGCCAACGGGTCAGGTCTAGCACGCGTGACATCGAGTATTGCCATGGTCTCAACGTCTCACCGGTTCCATTCAGAGGTAGTTTCGGAACCGCCCAGGTTCTTAAGCAGGAACACGAAGGAGAAACTTATGAAGAAACAGAGAGGTACAAGCATGAAGCAAGCAAGATATCTATGCCGGAACCGGTAGACATATCAGGTTAGTTGAGGCTTTACCTAGATTTGTTCAATTCGGTTGACAAGAGCTTTATTTTCGCAGCTCTGGCGAACGCCATAGAGACACCAACCCCCTCCACCTCATTTCCTATCTCTCCAGAGGTGTCTCACCGAAGACACGAACGTACTCTCGACAACCGGCACTCCAACTTAGACCTCCACAAAACTCTCAGTCGCCTACACCAAGTGACCGACGGCGGTCCATCCATCAATAGCTCAGGCCTGCTATCAGTAGCCTCTGAACATGCTCGAACATTCTCTCCCTTGGAAGTCTTACGTCTTTTAGAGGCATCCGGAGAGAGTAGCCTTGACCATGAAATCCGTGCAACGATCAAAGCCAGTCTCACCGACACGGTGCGGTTCAGCCTACCCTCGCTCCTTATACCTCGCCGATCACGTCAGACCTCCATCGATGACGTGAAAAAAGCAGAGGATGCTTTCCGTGCAGCACTACCGACGCTATCGCATCAACCCACGCACGTCAAGAATAGGGTCATCGGCATCTACCTCAATCACATGCTGTTTCTTGCGTCGCGGATACCTTCCAAATCCATCTTCGATCGGGTTCGAGCGCTGTATGATCGATATGGAATACAACCCGATGCGTATACGGATCTCGCTCGATTGCTTCTACTGGACTACGAGGATCAAGACGGTAAGCTGCTCGGCGTATGGCGCGAGCTTTGCGAGAAGAAGACCGCCGTCTCCATCATTCACCTGAACGCATTATTATGGGCATACGTCAAGCGGGGACAGTGGGATGTGGTTGGTCCGCTGTACAATAAAGTGGTCGACGATGAAGCTTCCACAGCTTTTTCCGCAAAGGCCTACTTTTCTTCTAAAGCTCTTCCTGTCCCGGCGGGAATACACCCTTCAAAAGCGACTTTTCAATGCGTTATGCATGGCTTGGCCTTCCACGGCAACCTCTTTTCGGCGTTGCTTGTTCTCCAAGACATGACGAGAGCTGGCCAGGGCCCCCTCGTATCGGACTTTATCGGTCTGTTCCAAGGGTTCGCGAGGTTTGGGCGGCTGATCCCGGATGACCAGCGTACCTCAAGCCCTTCAACAATGCCGACAGCCGAGACCTTTCCTCAAACATTGGTACCGTCATTGTTGACGCCACCGAAGTCCTCCGCTCGTCGCCTTAGCGACATTTGGGCAGAAAGCATGAATTTCGGAAATGATCGACCGGAAGGTACACCGGGCAAAGACGAGTGGAACCAGGATACCCTTGATGCGCTGTTCAACTCATTGATCGGCTTGCCACCTCCAAGAAGACATACGCCTGCGTCTTCGTGGATACGACCACGCCGCGATCCACCAGCTCGTGGTCCAAGTCCCCGAGCGGTGTTTTACGTTCTCATGGCTTTTTCGAGAGTGAAAGGAGACGATCCTGTGGTCCTCCGGGAGGTGCTAAGTCGATTGGAAGGCAAGTTCGGCCCGGGAAATGGGGAGGGGTGGACCGGTTGGAGACTGGATGGGAGGTTAACGCGGCTCCGGCAGGAATGGGAAGGCGTAAAGGAGAAGTGATGCAATCGTGGTTGTAGACAATTGTGGACAATTGTGGACAAGGAGGGATTATTGATACATATACAGCTCGTAGTACACCCCGATATATCCCGAGATACACAATTACACCGTCTGGTTTTGTTGGGCTTGATCAATTGGTCGGCTTTTGAATGCTTTTAGACCTTGCTTGCTCCTTTTCTTGTTCGTCTTCGATGCCATCTCCTCTCAGCGTGGGCATGAAGAGACCCCTATCAATCCTTTCGAACTCACCCAGAATCTCCTTCCAACTGTGATCCTCCTCTAACTCGTGTTTCTCCCCATCCGAGCTCATCCCAGCCACGACACCCGATCCAATGAGTACACCGACCGTGAGACCTTGTGCCCACATACGTGCTTGAACAAGCTGAAGGTGGGAATAGTTAATGAGTCAAGTCCTACTTAGCATGTCCAGGCGCCGACTGACCTTTTGTGGGAAGGTCAGGTAGGGGTTTCGAGCCACGATTGCACCGGCGACGATCATGGATGCCGCCCAGCTGTGAGAAAGAAGATCTGAGCAACATTCCTGTACAGCGGTAGCACCTCGCACACTGACCTTCCTCCCACGATACTGTACTGATGGTTTGACGCCCAATCCCTGACCTTCTCGCTAGTAGTCAAACTATCCCACCTCTGCTGCTCCTTGATCGCTTTGGTCTCCAGTTCCTTGACACCAGCACCAGTCCACAGACTCCTCTCGTAGGCTTCACCAGCCTTCTCAGCGGTGACAGAAATGAGAGGGACGCTGATGACTACGAGACCGAATGCTTTGAGAGGAAGAGGGAGGGTTCGGAACTTAGGAGAGTAGCGTTGGAGTGCGTAGAAACCCGGACCACACACGGCAGCGGCGTAGGCCAATCCACGAAGACCTCCGTTAACATTGGCGTTCCATAATCTACGCAGGATGCAAAATATAGTCAGGCACTCCTGTATCGCTCTTGAGCAGACTTGACTCACGCCTTCTCTTCTTCTTTGGTCATGAACTGCAGGGCGAAGAGCGAGGGTTAACCGGCGATTCGACCAAGATCAAGTGCCCGTGTGACTTGCCTTCATGATGGCTAATTAATTTCTTGGGCGCTGACTGACTGATTCGGGGACTCGGTGGGACGGCTATATAACAGCTGGATGGATGGACAATTGGGTTGATTTTTTCCTGTCGGTGAGTCTACGTAAGATGGTTTATAATCCCAACTTGTTAAGGTGTTTGGTGATCAGCCTACTTTTACAGGTTTATAATCCGAATTGTTAACGGTTGCTGTCATGGCATTCACCGAAAAAGTGACGTCAGATCTCATGCAAACCGATATCTTCCGGCGGATTATTTCGCGGAACCGCGGCTCGTCTCATGCTTGCTACTTTATACATTCGGAATATGTACTGCGATATGAATCCTATCGGCCGGTAGAAAGCGTCCACAAATCCAGGGCGTCCCTTTAGAGGAAGTAGCGGTCTGAATAATAAGAGGTGACAACTCAATGACCCGGAAAAAAGGGGAACACCATGAGTGGAGGTCCGAAACTCACCTCCAAAGTCTCCGACTCCTGGCACGATATAGGATTTCTCGTCTAGCCCTTGGTCTACCCATGCGGTGATCTGATAGAAAACGAGCCCATTTTCAGCTCTCGATGGACATCCCCGCGCAGAGCAAGAGCTAAACGCCTCTCACCGTCCTGAGCTTTGGGTACTTTTCACAGACAGTCTTAAGGCCTATTGGCGAGGAAATCTATCGTCGTACGCGGAATTCAGTTGTCACACTAGCTACATTATCAGCGAAGGACAACTGACCAGGTTGAGGAACAAGATCTTCTCTTCTTGAACACCATGCTGCAGGAGGACTTCGATAGCTTGCATGGCTGATCCACCAGTGGCTGTAACAATCCAGCACATTAGGCCAATAAGTTGATCACGGATGAAGTCTGAAGTGGCTCACCAAGCATAGGATCAAGAAGCAGACAATACCTAGTAGCGATATCCTCTGGGAGCTTGGCGTACTAAATCCCGGATTTAGACTGATTAGGGGAAAGATGTAGGAGAGCTGGGTCGAATATAACTCACGAAGAGCTTGGGTTGGGCGGTTTCCTCATCCTGTCATTCGAAAGAGCATTTAGCGGAATTACGTCCAGCGCATACAGGGGTTCAATACTTACTCGTTGGATGAGAATCTAAGTCCCAGATCAATGCACATCAGCCTCATACATACCCACAACAATCGAAGCATGCGCTCTGTACCTTGCCTATCCGAACTGTGATTGCCAAACATCACGCAACTTTTTGTTAGCCTCAATAATCACCAAAGCCTTGAAAGACTACTTACCAGATCGACAACAATCTCTCAAACCAGCTTCCATGGCTTCTCCTGCTCTCATGATGCTGACTCCGCAGATTCGGCCTTGGAATGAGACTCCTTCGTATGGGAGACCAAGAGGAGTGGTTACGGTCTTGGTGTCGACTGGGAGATGGTTGAGACCTTTGGAGATGATGTGATAAGCATCGCTCCGCTGGGTCGATATAAAAGGATTTACCTTCTTCGACCAACAGACGGATGATACGGTCTGAAGTGCTAAAGGGGCAGAAGACAAGGCTGTGAGCATCCAGAGTGCATAGCAAGGGTGGATTTCAAAGCCTCACAAAACAAAGTCACCCCTGTGGATAAAACAAGTGCGATATCAGTCAGTGTTGAGTCCCTAAAAGCTCAGAAGCATTGGCTCCCACCTAGAAGTCTTCGCGTCCCGAATGATGGTCAACAAAGCTTGAAGTTGAGTTGTTGGCGGCAAGATCAACGCGTTCTTCGGCAGCGTAGCACAATCTGGATGGCTGTTGGCACTCGCCTGCATGGTCGTAGTTGTAGTGGAGGTAGACATGATGGTGGTATGACAGCGTGTAGGATCGAGTGAGTGGTGAAGTGTATGCATGAACAGCAACAGGTTAGTACTTCCAACTTCTCGGTGTCATTCACGTGACCGGATAGGAAAGTTGTTCGAGGCTGTCACCATCATCTCCTCGTCCACAACTTTCCCCTAATACCTGGGCATCCCATCATTACAACATGGAACCACCTCACAAACGTCGGCGCTCTGCATTCCGTCCCTGTATCGACTTGCACGGCGGTTTGGTCAAGCAGATCGTGGGCGGCACATTGACCGATGACGAATCGCAACTCAAGACCAACTTTGTAGCAAGGTGAGCTCTTAATATCCTAAAGGCTACCTGTCGCAAGGACAACGTCGCTTACTTCCACTGTCGCATACTGGTAGTCAATCTCCAAAGGAATTTGCAGATCTCTACAGAGCTCACAACCTTACGGGCGGTCATGTCATTAAGTTGGGACCGGGAAATGATCAAGCAGCAAGAGAAGCCCTGGCAGCTTGGAGTAATGGATTGCACGTCGCTGGCGGAATAAACGAAGATAACGCAAAAGGTTGGCTGGATGCTGGTGCAGAGAAGGTGAACATGATTCTCTGAAGCTGAGGTCTTAGTGAATGCTGATACCGTGCATAAAAGGTTATCGTCACCTCATACTTATTCCCCGGAGCCAAGTTCTCTCTAGCACGACTGGAGTCTCTTTCAGCTGCTATTGGCAAAGACAGACTTGTGGTAGACGTAAGGTGAGGTCAGGACAATGTTACGACGACAACGACAAGTAGAACTGGCCAACTTATCTCACATATTCTTTCGACAGCTGTCGTCGAAGAGAGAACAAATGGATAGTCGCCATGAACAGGTGGCAGGATCTAACTGATATGGAAGTGAATGCAGGTGAGAATTGGTCAATAAGCTACCTCTATCGCTTGACTTAATGCGAAATTGCCCGCGCTACAGAATCGATACGTATGCTTGAGTCGTACTGCAGGTCGGTCTAGACCGCGACCAGCTCTGGGTTCAGTATACTGAAGCTACCATCCCAGCGAATTGCTCATTCATGCAGCGGACGTGGAGGGCCTTTGTCAAGGCATAGACGAAGAGCTAGTGAGATGTATGTTCTCTCTGACCAGAGGATATGGAAGGATGGTCGTCAAACTGATAATCCATAATGCCATATAGCACTAGGAGAATGGGTGACCATGCCCTGCACCTATGCAGGCGGAGCGAAAGGTGATACTTGGTGGTATTGTGGATTTGAATCCTGAACTGAGGATCTTCCGTTTGACAACAGACATCTCAGACTTGGAGCTTGTTGATCGATTGTCGAATGGCAAAGTTGATCTGACGTATGGAAGGTGAGATCCGACTGACTTCTTCACCACGGCCTATATGACTAACACCATGATTGTTACGAAGCTCACTGGACATCTTCGGCGGCAAGACGGTCAAATTCGATGATCTAGTAGCGTTGAATAACCAAATGAAGGGATCGGATAAAGCACTGGAAAAGATGTCTTCCTCGTAGTTCATGACAGTGATGAACTATTATCATCACCATCACATGCATTCTAGATTATACATGAGGGGGTTACATCCCATGCCTGGGAGAATGACGTGAGAACAATGCGGGGACGAGTCAGTAGGAGGGGGGGAGCAAGTTTGATCATACTTGTGATTGGCTGAGAGCAGACTGTTGGATCATCCCAAGTATTAACACCTCCAACTTCACATTTGCCAAAAGTATCAACACCTACCTGAGCCAACACCATATCCAATGCTCCCTTCAATAAAAGAAGCTCGTTCTCGAATTTAAGCTCATCATCCACCCGTTTCCGCAGTTTGCCGAATAGATCATCGATCATCGGTGATTGTCCGAGGGTTGGAGTATATAGATCTGCGTTTGTATGCACCTCAGTGTCGGTATGAATGATACACGGCTGACAAGTCCTCACCTATCACGACCTGTCCTACTTGAGCTGCCATCTCTCCGAATCGGGGGTCTGCAATGTTCTTGACAAGGAACCGGAGGATCGGTTCCAACGTCACGTCATCTCGTCCCTTGAGAGCTATCCTCAGGCCATCTCGGTATGTAAGCTCTTGAATGAGTGCGAATGCGATTGATGGACGAGTGCTCTGTGATGAAGATTAAGATTGGTCAGACAACCGACAACAGGTTTATTTTTGGGTCTTCAACATGTTCGCCTCCTCACTTTCATCATAACCGCATCCAAAGCCGCTCCATACTGGAAAGTCTTCAAGAACTTGTCATAATCCTTCAGTTTCCTCCTCTTGACACTCTCCACTCTGAACTCATCCACCGGCCCAGCAACTTCTGCTCTCTTCGCCTTTGGTTTCGGTTGACCGATCGAAGCGAATGCTGATTCAAAGTCAGCAAAGTACTCGAAAGCACCGGTAGATAGAGCGGTTCGTTTGGCTTCTGCGGCGGAAAGTTCGGCTGCTTTGGGATCTCGACGACGAATGGCGAGGGTACCGTCGGTCATTCCTGCTGCTATATGGGTACTGTCCGGCTGTGGGAAAGAAAGGATAGAAAGGTGATCAGGGTACTCTCTCACTCTCTCTCTTATGCATCTAAACGACCGTAAGGGAATCCCAACTCACCGATACAGCCAAACACAAGATTGGAGCTGGATATCTCATCGTATGAACGACCTTCCAATCTTCCACATCATAAACCTTGACCATATGATCTAAACCACCTGACAATACCCTTCTCTTCTCTCCGTCAAACGCCAAACACGTAACCGTCTTTTGATGATTGCTCAATGCACGAATACATCTCCCACCAGCTGCTAAATCCCAAACTCTTAAGATTGGACCACCAGCTGATAAAGCTAATCCACCTGAGAAGAAAGGTAAGACATCTTCAACAGGTGCGCCACCATGTTTCATTATCATTTCCGCTGTAGAATTTGGTGTTCTTGCATCCCATAATCGAATGGTCGAGTCGTATGAACCGGAGATGATGAGGGATGGATTGGAAGGTATGAAATGACCTGATCGTACGTAATCTGTATGACCGGTGAATGTGGAGATGCAAGCTTGGGACGGAACATCCCATAACTTGACAGTCGTGTCATCGGAGCAAGAGAGGATTTCAGTGTTGGTAGGTGAGAAGCGAGTGACGTGAACAGGACTAGAAAAGGTTTTTTTAGAACAAAAACCACCACCACCACCAATCAAAAAAAAAAACAAGAAGATGATCAGACATAGTGCTCAAAATCTGGCGGACTTCTAAGACGGGAATTTCAACTTACAGTGTATGTTCCTTCATCGTCCTCAAAATCGCTCTACTATTAACATCAAACACTTGAACCAATCCTTCATCTGAACCAGCAACGATCAATTTCCCATCTTTCCTGATCTCAACCGATCTAGCCGTTTCCTTGAATCGAGTGATCGTTTTAACTACCTTTCCAGTTTTAGGTGCATAGATCAATACGCGAGTGGAAGATGCTACGGCGAATCTATGAGGTTTTGAAGGGGAGAATGAGATATCGGTGATGGGATGATGTTGGCGAAGGAAGAGAGGATGACGGAAGGAGTGGAAGAAGCCTGATGTGAGGGAGACCAAAAAGGGAAAGTTGGTTAGTTGATGAGCGAGCGAGAGGTAAATTGGGAAGGACCGGTAAACAGAAGCTAAACTCACGCGTATGCTCATTGACGCCAGATACTACGGTTGGTGCTTGAGGCAGTTTTGGCAATGGTAGGAAGTCCATGATGGAGGTGCACGCTATGAAATTGAGTAATGTAGGTAGATTGTTGGATCGTCTTTGACCTATTGGCAACGAAGAGCTAGCTTTTCTAGCTGTTGATTCGAAATTTCTTCTAGAGATAGAGTGAAGAATTAGACAGTTGCTTGATGTTGTTAAAGGAGTGTTTTGAATGAGCCTTAGATGGATGTTCTGAACATGGTTGGTCCGATGTTGAATCACTGTGGAACTACTGTGAACGACGCTCCTTGTAATTTCTAGCTGCTCAGCGGTGACATTTCTCCATTCTTGCGACAATTTGTATTTCACGTGACAGCTCATCCAGCCCACGCGGGGGAAAAGGGCGAGGATGGCCGCAGCTTGAAAAATATAAAACAGGGACGTGGGGTCTTAGAGCCCTCCAAGTTCCAAGTTCACAAAGTAACAACCCCATCCATATCCATCACCGTCTTCATCTCATTCTTATCACCTCACATACACCACCATGTTGATCTACACTGACATCGTTACCGGAGACGAGATGGTCTCGGACGCTTTCCCAATGTGCGTATATGTTCCCTATACCTCCCTCTCCCTCTCCCAACGTTTGACACGTTCCTCCCACTCATCCTTTTCGTCTCTCTTTTCTCCCCCATAGGAACGTCGTCGATGACGTCGTTTACGAGGTCGACTGCAAGATGGTTGTCATCGAGGAGGGTCAGGTTGATATCGGTTAGTCGTAATGCTGTTCTCAGTCGCACGTTTGTTGAGACATGGATAACCTAACCTTTTACTTTCTTTTTGGGATGTTTTGTTTTCTACCCATTACAGGAGGTAACCCTTCCGCTGAGGAGCAAGAGGAGGCACTTGAGAACGGCGCGGTTCAAGTGAACAACGTAGTTCACTCTTTCCGTCTTCAATCCACCCAATTCGACAAGAAGGTGAGTTTCTCATCACCCCGATTCCCATCTCCACTTACCCCATGCATCTCGCTTACAACTCCTCACCACCTCCTTTCCCCTCTGTCAGGCATACCTCGGTCACCTCAAAGCTTACATGAAGAAAATCAAGTCTCACCTCGAACAAAAGGGTGACAAGACCCGAATTGAAAACTTTGAAAAGCAAGCTCAAACTTTTGCTAAAAAAGTGGTTGCAAACTTCAAAGATTTCGATTTCTACGTTGGTGAATCTATGGATCCAGATGGTATGGTAGCTTTGTTGAACTTTAGGGAGGATGGTGTTACTCCTTACATGATCTTCTGGAAGGATGGTCTCAATGAGGTGCGTGAATAAAACGCCAATCAACTCCCCTCTTCTTTTCGCTCTTTCGTCTAAGCTTGCTGATGATACATTCCTTCGTGTTGATATCCACAGGTCAAGGTTTAAATACCCTTTATCGCCTTAGATTCCATTTCTCACGTTCCTGTCGATAATCAAACCCCTCCACCCTCAAGTCTCCGCGGTCTCAGGCCAGCGTTTGATGCCGTTGATCTCCCCCTACCCTACCCTTAACCCGGCCCGCCCTCTCTCTCTTTGCCACATTTTCCTACTTGTAATGTTAAGCTTGAGGTAGTTGTCGAGGGAACATGAGTTATTACCATTTGCTTTACATGCCATGTTGATTGGAAGTCTAGGAGTCGTTTTTTTTACTGTTCTCGGTCTTGGGGCGATGACTATATCGATCAAGCTTCTTCTTTCTCCTGATTAAAAGCCAAATGATAATCGACATCATTTCATCGGGCAAAATACAAAAGTAAACACAGCTCATCTACCTTCATCTTCCCTTTTCAAGTGCGACATGAAGGATGCACCATCCCAAACGGAGCCAAACAGCTTGCGTAAGCTTCTCACTACATCTTTCTATCAATCTCTCAACTAAGAGATCGACCCATGAACCTAGCACCACCAAGAACCAGAAACATCAGCCCCAACCCTCCCTATTCTCCACGAAATCAGTTTTCCAGATTTTCCCCTGAACTCACTTCCTCTTCTGAAAAGCCAGCCACCATTTACTAGGTTTCTCCAATCTCTTACCTGCCCTGTTAGCTGGTGTAGGAGTTCCATCCGGTTGAGTATCAGGTTCGATAGGGTATAGTTTGTCGCATAGACGAATGGCTAGTTCTTGCCTGGTTTGAAGGAGGTATGAACGAAGTGCATCTGGGAGGATTTGTTATGGGAGTGGTCATGTCAGGAGGCAATTTTCGGGTTTCGATATAGATATGACAACAAAATAAAGGAGAGGTCATCGTAACGAGAAAAGAAAAAGCTCACCTGACTCGCTCTTGTTACTAGGTCCATGATATAAGGAGTTCAAAGGAAATCCAGCTTCACCAGGTAAAGAGAAATGATCTACCGATAACGTTGATAACTGTTTAACTGCATCTTGATAAGAAGGGGAAGGATGACCTGGAGTCGGAGCGACTCGGTTGATACAATCGGAAATAAAAAGGATGAGGTAGATGAGGAGTCTATCTGCTGGACCTAGTGAAACAAGGGGAATAAGGGGTTTAATGCTGGCACAATTTGAGGAAGAAGACACTCTCCAGAGACTTACCTTTGATCTCAAAGTTTCTGAAGAGACAGTTAGCTCGGAAGCTGTGATTGAAGGAAGGGAAGTGTAAGTGGATGACTGGGTTGCAATGCATAGTACAACATGAACAGATGGGAGAGAGCTTTTGCATTAGACTTACAGGTCAATTGCTTCTTCGATGATGTCTGGTTGAGATGGATCGGCTTTAAATTTGGGGTGAAGTGTATGAACAAGGAGATCAGTATCTCGAACGTGGGTAATATCTTCATCAATGCTCTACTCTTCGTCTGGTTGCCCTCCCACCTAAACCTATTATCGTTCAATACTCTCCACATCTTCATTGAAGCTTCTCCACGCATCTCCCACACCCACACCCACCACCGCATCCTTTCAACATCTCCAGAAGATCTCCTCCATACTCACCAGCAATTGGTGCAGGTCCCCTAATCTTCGTCGTGATCGGTAACAAAGCCATGTTCCCAATCAACTGAACAGATGTATCCCCATTGAATGAGGAATGGTAGGCCTGAATAGCAGTCATTGCAAGGAAGGGCAGAGTTAGGTTGGGGAATCTACGGTGGGACAAGGTAGGGGCAATACGGACAGGCATGATAGTGGGTGGGTTGGAATAGACTGAGTGAGTGAATGTGAGCCAAGGTTGATGAGGATGGGTTGTATGCTGTTCCAAGTTATCAAGTTGTCATTCATTCATTCAATCCCATCGTTGTCGTCATCCAGGCTGGCTGGCGGGGGCTGGGTGAAGCTGTGACACGTGATAAATACAAGGTTCTAGTGAATCTCGGTGCCGAAGACGACAGCCAAGACCAGACATTTCGTTCAAGTCACTGAAGAGGGTCCTCAGCTTGGAAGCTCTTGCAAAGAAGATCATCAGAGGTAGAATCACAACCTGGACAACTCCTCCGTCTGTGACATCTCTGATATATCCAATCCACCATGGATACTTCCCTCTTCGTCATGTGCTTGATCACATTCTTCATAGGGTGAGATCTCATCCTCCCTCTCATCCATAATCCAATCTAAAATCTCGAAAAATCCCTCCTCTCACCATAGCTTCTTCGCCATCCTATTCTGCATCCTCTCCACATGTCTCGGCGTTCCCTTCCGACAATCCATCCGTCAACTCGATTTCTCACCTCGTGGGATATTCGAAGCGATCCTATACAACGCACCTCAAGCTCGTGATGGTCGCCGTAAACAGCAAGGCTTGGCGGGATCGAAATCTGCTTTTGCCTTTGGAGCGAGTGGACAAGGGCAAGCGGCGAGGAGGATGGGTGAGGATGATAGTTTTGGAGGAGAGGATAGTTATGAAATGATGGGGACGAGTAGGGTCGGTCAAGGGAGGAGGGGTTTGTGAAGGTGGCGACAAAGTCAATTGTAGATGAGATCCATTAAATGCATAGTTGTTTTCTCTGATTATAACGACTCCCATAAACAACCAAACGAGGCTGTGACGACGGACGAGGTTCACATTACAATTGTTCTAAACCTCTATAACAACAGGTGGCCTTTCTAAGGATGTCTACAATCATGCTCAACCAACCCACAATCTCCCTGCATACTCACACACTCTGCTTTCCCGTCTCCCTAATCAATCTCTGCATGATCCGGTTCGTCTCCTTCGCTCCATCTAGATAAACATGATGACCAGCGTTCTTGACCAAGAACACTTCCCCATTCGGGTTCCCGGCTTTCCTCATCCTCTTGATTGATTCGTAACCACCCTGAGGGTCCATCCAGTCTCGATCGCCATCTGGAAGGAGTGGCTCATGGTTAATTAAATTGGGAAAAGGTCAGAGAGAATGGATAAGAAACGGGAGAGGACTCACAGAGGAATGCAACTGGAACCTTGATCTTATTGATTCGATCGACGATTGGCATTCTTGCATACGCACCAGGAGCTAACAAGTGAGTGATAGCATATTCACCACTTCCTTTGGCTCGTGAGATCCTAAAGCACACGAACGATCCTCACCATCAGCATCACATTAATCCCTATATCAACCAACAAGAGGAAAAGTCCAACGCTAACTCACGTCCAAATATATGAATGCATATCTCTAACATCCTCTTCACCTAGTGCTGCAAACCTCCTACTTGAATACCTTCCGACAACTTGAGGACCAAAGGGTGCCCAAACGCCGCGAATCAATGACATGGGTGACCATCCTGCCTCCCAAGCGTAGTTGATAACTCCGGTATCTGTTAAGTCAGAATCCCCAATCAGTGTGTGGAGAAGGGGGGTTTGAATTGATACGTGGGAAATCTCACATCGTCCGAGTCTAGGCGGAGCACCTTTCTTCTCTCCTTTCTTATCAGATTGAGCCTTCTGAACAGTTGCGAAAGTCGATTGCGCATCCTTTGTTGAAGTGGAAGCTTGGATTTCCTTTGAACCGGTTGAATTCACACCTTTACCGCCTGTGGTTTCGACTTGGGATTCGGAGAGTTCACGAGCGACGTTGCTCGTTGCGGGATTAGGAGCGGTTTCGGTTGTCCCGTCGTCATACGAGGGTATACCAGCTGGCGATAGCAGGATGAGACGGTCGACGCGGTTCTGTTACACGGGATCAGGTCAGCAGTTATTTTCACGAGGCAGAGGGATAAATCGTGGAGGAACGTACTGGATATTTAACAGCGTACGCCGCGCTAAGATAACCACCCAAACTATGACCTACCAAGGTCATCTTTTCAATCCTCTGTTGTTCCCTCCACGACTCCAAACTATCTATGAAGAAGTTCTCCGCCGTTTCCACCCTCTGCTGTGTTGTTGCTTTTTTACCAGCGTGCAACTCCTTCGGTTCTGGTCTTGCGCTCCTCCCCATTCCCAGCCAATCAACTGCGTAACTTCGTCTTCCGATTTCTCTGGACGCTTCAGCTAGAGCTTTCCAATTCAGGTAGAAGAATCCGAGACCTGCTCCGTATCCATGTAAGAGGACGACAGCGTTAGGAGAAGAAGCGGTGGAAGGTGAGGACATTGAGAGAGTGTTCAGATAACGTTGGGGGTTTGTGGGAGCGACGGAGACGGTGGCGACTCGTGCAGTGATAGGATCCGGATCATTGGCTGTCGGAGTGGAGTCGGGTTGAGATTTTGTTTTGAAGAATGGTAGGCGTCTGAAACGGTCACAAAAGGTCATTTCCCAAGGTATTTGAACCCTCTCCAAACGCCAATCAACTCACCTCAACAACCTGATCTCACTCATATCTGCATCAGCTTCATCGCTCGCCCACCAATACCCAATGCTCTCTCGAAAGCTCGAAGGAATAGCTCTGGATTGCATTATCTCCTCCTCGACAAGTTTACTCATCGGAGGAGTAGCTGTTCCCTCGCCATCTGAGATGAAGGACGTTGCAGAAGAGGAAGGAGCGGTGTTTAGGTCTACCATGATCAAGCGAGTGGCTGACGTGTAGGATCTGATTGTGCGAAGCGGAGTGACCGCGAGGATGGAGGTGAGAAGGCGTATGGCTGAGATGTCGTGGGTTGTGATGAGCCCGATGGAGCGCTCAGATGGAAGGGAGGCTTAGATGTATGGTTGGCTTCGACGGGTGGATAAGGTCCAAAGCTTTCCTAGCAGCTGCTTGTCAATATTTTACTAACAAATATAAATAATAATTATCGTCGAGCTCCAATCAACTTTTGTCTAATCTCGATCTCGATGACGCGGCATCGGCAACCCATTATCTCGGCGTAGCATGCCCGCGCCGAGTTTCACGGTCAGCTTCGGTCGCCGGCTGGTTTGCGCAGGCCACCGCACACATTCAGCACAACAAGAGCTCTAACATGCATGGCACAACCGAATGGAGATAAGACAGTTTATAAAGATGACAACGGCGTATCAGAAATGTATAGAGGAATGACGATCACAACTTGAACAAGAATGACAACTGTTTTGATCAAAGCCCAGACAACCTCAGTTCCCTCTTCCACGCAACACATCCAAGAGCTGACGATCCCACTCACATCCTCAGGAGTCAACTTCCCCAAACTTTCTTCAGGATCCCTACTCAAAGCAGCGGTAGTCATCGCCATCTTCTTCTCTTGAAGTTGTACGATCTTGCTTTCGATGGAATCCTCCACGACGAGTTTGGTGACGATGACGGGGCGATGTTGACCAAGACGATGAATTCGATCCATTGCCTAAATTGGATTGAGGAATGTAAAAAAAAATCAGATCCGACATATACTGAGCACCGGGATACATGGGCACAGCACATTATTCACCTGGTATTCGACAGAGGGATTCCACCAACTATCCATCAGATACACGCTCGAAGCCTCCGTCAAGTTCTTAAGTTGACGTCACATCGTTAGTCTGTCTTCCATAATCATCCACCCCGTCACCAACTTACCAGTGCCACACCACCCGCTTTCAAGCTAACAAGGAAAACTGTGACGTGCGTATTTTTCACTTGAAAGCAGTCGAGGAGAGATTCGTTAAAACTTGTTTCTCCCAAACCGATCCCGTGATCTTGCTACTCACTGAAATGCTGAATCGTAGCATCTCGAGCTTGAGGTGTCATTCCACCTTCAAGTCGACAAATCTGTTGAAAAATAGACCAACCGAGTCAGCGCTTTTTTTTTTGGCGAGATCCAAAAGGATCAATTCAATGACATACGACGAAGCCAGCACGCTGAAGTCGGAACGCAATGAGATCAAGGAATGAGACGAATTGAGAGCTTGGGGGGGGGGGGGTCAAGAAATATTGTCAATTTCCTGTTGTTGTTGTTAGGGAAGATATAATTCAAACTCACAAGACCAAAGATTTAATAGTCGAATCTTCCCTTCTCAAATTAGTCAGTTCCTCCACTAACGCTTCGAGCTTGGTTGATGACTTCCAATTCTGTCACATACGGAAATTCGCTACATCAACATCGGGTCTTCCTTGAAAGACCGCGTTATTGCAACACTCACGTCCAAATCCAACCTCCCTAGAATCCCTTGCTTTCCCTTCTTCTTTCCTCCTTCATCGACATCAACTGCTTCGGCTTCTAGATCGATACTCAGTCCAACGTGGCATACAGGGCAGTCCGGCTGTGGACAAGGAGATCCACGTCAGCGTCGGATCGATGCGGAAGGAAGAGCATGCATTGAACTCACATTTGCGTTACCGCTCGTCTCGATGTAGTCTCTGATGCAAGCACGATCGAAGAGATGGTTACACTTGGAGACTATGGCATCTTCAGCCTATGGAACGGAGTGGTATGTCAGCAAAAAGAAAACAGCTTTTCACTTTCGCAAAGGAGTGATAACTCACCACATCGTTGCAGAGTCGACAAACCATCTCTTCGCTGGAGTTTTCGACGTAAGTCGATTTCTTGGATCGGAGTACAAGATCCGGGTGGCAAGCCATCTGACGCACTGGAGGTAACAAAGAGTCAGATGGCTGAATACACACAGAGCCAATCTAAGTAGCCACTCACTGCGAGTAATCAGAGAGAAGATGTTCGAATAGTCTGTATAAGGATTATATATGATCAGTCTAGTGATTCCATTTTTGTGTCTTGTTGTGACCCACTGTTAAGCACGGTTCCTGTCGAAACATAAGTGGAGAACTGCCTCTGCGTCTGACTGAACAATCCGAGGTAGAGTTCCTTCTCTTCAGGAGAGAAGTAGTCTCGTCGAACAACGATCGTTCGAGGCGGTAGTCCGAGGTCATCTGCACGTTCGATCTTGGTTCGTCTGTGATGGCGTTGTGTGAGATTTAGTTGACATACCGGATAGCGCTACTCTTACCTAAGCATCATTCGGTCAAGCAGGATTTTGAGCTTCTTAAACGCTATCTCTCCAGCTCCGCTCATGGCGTATCGCTGAATCGGCGTCAGGATCTCGTTGTTCCAGTAACAAAGATGTTGCATCGGAGAGTGACCACAGTCGTCGCACGTCTTCTTGTTACTAAACTGCCAGTGAAGCGATTTGCATGGACAGCGCTTGCAGTAGTAGTAGGCGAAGGCTGTGATGGATGGTCTCATTCAGTGGTGCCGCAGGTCGGAATCCCTGACACACTTACGATCGCCGCCTAGGAACCTGATCAACGAATAAAGCTCTCCAACACGATTTTGCAATGGCGTTCCAGACAAGCACCACTTGTACTTGCCATCAAGCGCAAAAGCAGCCTTTGCGGCATTCGTGGAACGTTCTTTGATGTTGTGAGCTTCGTCCAGGATGATTCTGAAAGGCCCATTGTGAATTCCAAGCATATAGATGTTTTTGATGGCGCCACTTACCTGTGCCATTGAAATGTATGCATCGGACTCTTCTCCTTGATCAACACGTTGTCCTTCTTGAATCCTCTTTGCTGTTTGCGGAAGGAGGCTTCGAGAGTACCGTAGGACACGAGTACCTGGTCGGACGATGCAATTCATTTAGCAACCCTTGCCTGACTTTCAAAGGGAAGGGCAGCTGAACTCACCACGTCGAATTTCTGCAGATCCTTCGCCTTCATTCTGCCACTGCCATGCCACAGGCAGACCTGAAGCGGAGTCGATTTGTCAGTGCTGCAACACAAGTACGGATTTCACGAAACCACGCACCGTGAACCCTTCAGCGTGAGTCTCGATCTCGTGCTTCCATTGCATCAAAGCCACGACCGGCGCGACTACGAGACTGGGCTTGTTTCTTGGTTCGGACAAGAGCAGAGCGATTGTCTGAATGCTATGATGAGAGGTTAGTGGATCAGCACAAGCATATACACGACTGCCAAGGCTTCAATCTCACGTCTTTCCCCTGAAGAAATGGGGAGTGAGCTGCTAGTCAGGAACCACCTCTGATATATGAAATCCGTTCTGAAATGCTTACATTCCCACTACGGCGGCGCATACAACACCAAGAACATCAGCATCCGATTAGTAGCAATCTGCTCTTCTGGACTCACTCTCATCAGCTAACATACCGCCCTTCCAGACGCCCTCCTCTTGTTTCTTCATCCAATACAGACTCTCCTTTTGAAACGGCAGCAACGTGAGTTTCAAAGATGGATGTGCTTCCATGGGCACCGGCTTGATGATCTCGATATCCTTTTCGATGTCACCCCACACGGTGCGGAGATGCGGATGATGCTAAGGAGGCGAAAAATCAGAGACTTAGGCTAAATCCCTTCTAAGCTCGAGTACTTACCAAAGTCAAAGCAATTTGGTTCTTCTCTCCCCAAGTCAACTTCCTTCCGAGCTGCTTTTTCATCACCTTCTCCATATCCTTTAGCGGTTTCATCTCCGTTTCAACTCTCTTCTTGTCCTCCTTCCTCTTTTGTCTCATCTGCTGCAAAGTCATGAACTTGGCCGATGATAGAACAGCCAGCTGACGGCCTTTCTTATTTTTGAGGATGACTTTACCGTCGGGAGCTTCTTCGACGGTGGGAAGGTGATGCATTCGAGCGACGGTTGCCAGCACAGCGGTTTCAGCATCCTCGTCATCACCGTCTTCAGGAAGATCCGAGTCATCTGGTTCATCTTTGCGGATGCCAAGTCGACCTGTGGCAAAGATGCCGCGAGATGGGATTGGTCAGATAGGGTTGATGCTTTCCTAGCTGACAACACCCACGTTCAACCGCCCTCGCCCGCTTTTCGAGCTCCTTGTTTCTGGCTTTACCGCTGCTTGGACCAGCCCCATCGACACCGTCATCCAAAGCGTGCATCGACGCCTACAGCAACAACTGCCATTGTCAGTCGCCGCAATCACTGTTTGGCGCGATAGCCCTCAACTCACCTTCTTTGCGGCGGCCAACAACAATGCTTCGTCCGCGTCTGAAGTCAAAGAACCCTCATCCTCAAAATCAGAGAGTGAGACAAATTTGGACTCTTCTTCCTCTTCATCGGCCACGGCAGCCGGGAGAGTGCGGCGAGTTCGAAGTGTAGAGCGAGTGGTTCGAGCGGGAGGAAGATCAGATAAATCCGACTAAGGGGATCATGGACGTTGAGATCAGCTGCGAATGATGAGGAGAGAGAGAAATACTGCTCACATCTTCGAAATCGCTATGACTATCATCATCATGTCCGTCCTCATCAGTCAGCGAGGTCGATGGGGTAACATAGCGACCCTTCCCCTTTCCTTTGACGTCTGCATTCGCTTTGCTTTTGATTGAAGAAGCACGAGAGGCGGGAGTTGTCTCGCCAGAATGGGATGCAGGAGTTGATTTCTTTAGCGAAGCGATTCCTCGAAGTCAGTTATGGCCAGCAGGATCCAAAGGGAGACTGCTCAACGTACAGACGTTCCGACAACCTTCCTCCTCTTTGCGTTTAATATTTCCTCATCAGATGATTCAGCTTCCTTTTCGTCGTCTATTTGAGCGAGATAAGTATCCGAATCTGGTTCGTCGGCTAGGGTGAACACCTATCATCAGTCTTCATCACGGTTCCCAATGACTCATTCCTGCGCACCCGCTCTTTTGACACCTCCAACCCTCCTCCTAGATAAGGGCAAATCCATGTCCATATCATCCTCCTTCTCAATCTTGCTTCTCTGAGACCCTGATCGACTCCTACTCCTGAAAGGCATCTCCACCTCCAAAATCATCTTGCTAGACCGCCTGCGAATGGCTTGTGGTCTACTCAAAGTGGGAGCTGCGTCGACATCCATCCTGTCATCTTCGTGCTTGATCAACTTGTTTAAATCCTCGTCATCACTTCCTGCATCGGCAGTCATGGGTGTCAAGAGGCCATTCTTCGTTCCTGCAGCTAGGCCATTACCGACAACCTCACCGTCCACCTTTATGGTAGGGGTGGTAATCGTGGTCGTGTTGGATTTGGAGCGAGAAGCGCGGGTCGAGCCGTTGAGCGAGGGCGCAGGGGTGATAGCGCCGTTGACGGAGAGTGCTGATGGTGTGGTGGGAATGGAAGTAGCGGTGAGTTTACGACGAGGTGGCATGGTGGTGTTTGAAGTGGAATCAGGGTGAGGAAAAAGCGGTAAATGTAAGTGGATTGGTGGTTGGCGTCCTGAAGGAGACGATAGACCAGAGTTCTTTCACGTCTCGCAATCGTCGGAGGTCATCCAACGATATGGCGCTTTTCTGAAGATTGTCAAAGGGTAGGTTGGTGTCAGGTCTGACCTGTTGCACGTCCTCTACCACCACCGATGCGATCGACGGTGATAAATGTTGGAGTAAGACGGTGGCGGACGCTGAGGGGTAGTTGGCACATTAAAACGAAGAGTGTCCAACTCCACCTTTTACTGATTTGAAGGGTCGCGTCGCGTGGGAATCAGACCCGAGCAGCAAAAATTGTGTCAAGGTTGGTACAAGAAGATTATTATATGTCATACATCAGAAGCAGAGTTTTACCGACAAGTTCACAAATTGCTGCAGCACATTGACTCCCCAACTCGCCCCCACTTTTACATCTCATCATCGAAGGTAAGGGTTGAAGCGAAACCAAATTATGACAAGGGGAAATTGAACCAAAAAAAGAAAAGGGGGCAAATCTCATCCCATCAAACCTCAGCAACCTCTTCTTCAAGCTCGACCGATGCGATAGCGACATCCTCGAATTTCCCGTTCTCCGCGAGCTCAACTTCGGTAGTCACTCCCATCTCCGCCGCGGCATCTATCTTAGCTTGTTCAGGTTCAGGAGTTGGACTTCGGTCTTCCTTGGCTTCGATGTCCTCGATTGCAGGTGATTCGTCGACGGGAGGAGGGGAGACGTCCAAGGCTGCATTAGGTTCTTCCACGGGAGAAGATTCGATCGTGGAACTTTCTTCGACCTGTTTCTCCTGAGCCAATGGCGCCTCGACATCCTCAGGTTGGAGCGGCGATGCCTGGGTAGATTGTTCAGCTGAAGCAGCTGCAGCAGCAACCACCGCGTCGATTGCAGACGCATCGACGACAGCTAGATCATCTGCCTTGATATCCTCGATACGGCCATTGTTATCTCCCATCTCCTCGTCTTCGGTCGGATGCTGGTAGTCGAACGCGTGATCGGTCTCCTCGTTCCGGGAGACAGCGGAGAGATCGAAGTTGGTAGCGAAATCGATACCTTCAGGAAGTACGAGTGATTGAAGTAGTTCCCCATTTTCATCCTTGACTTCTTGTTCTCCCTCGATTTGTGGTTCCATCGACTGATCAGTCCGTTCCTCATGTTCATCCATATGCTTCAGCAACTCGGCGGTCAATGCCTCATCATGAGGAACATCGACGTCTCCGGGGGTGACACCGGCATCACCTTCTCCCCCTTCTTCTCGAGGAACGACGTCATCCAGTTCCACTTCCGACAGATGACGAGGTAGAACAGCGGCAAGAAGACGAGGACTGACTGTTTCCTTTGCGTAGGAAGGTTCGACGTGTTCCCGTTCGGGTACATCCTCACCACGAGCACGAGCGGCTGCGTCATCTTCGTATTGCTTTCGAAGAGCATCGTATTCTGCTTTATCGAGTTCTGCTTGTTTGAGGTAGGGCTGGTGGTGGGAGAGGTTGGTTAGGCGGCAAGCGGCGTTACGATCAGTCCCCTAGACAAGTAATCAATCCCATGCCCCCGTCAGCCTCTCACTTTTTTCTCATCATCGCTAAACGATCTCCAACGTTTCGCCGCCAACATGCTCTGTTTCGTCGTCTCCGATTCTCCCTCAAATACCTGCTTCGTAAGCTCCGGACTACTCCTGATCGCCTTGAGGAACAAAAAGTACGCCGACAACGGTTTCTTGGGTGCGTTTGGATCTTTAAGATTTCCCTTCCTACTCTTCCCTGATTTCCTCTGATTCGCTCTGAAAGCATTCTCGATCCTAACGTCTTCAGGAGTCAACGTATGTTGCCATTTAGCCAATTCAATCGCGTATTGTTCCCTAGCTTCTGCTGCACGTCTCGCATAGTGTTCCTTCTCTTCACCGTGTAAAGCGGCGTAAGCTGCTCCAGCATCTTTAGCGACGTGAGCGACATTGAGTTTATCTCCTGGTCCGACCTTTGATTTAGCTTCGTTGAGACGATCAGCAAAGAAGATTTGCCATGCGGAACGTGCTTGAGCTGGTGGATGGAGATGAGATTTAGCTTGAACGGGTGGTTCTGAGCGAACATGGGGTATGTCAGCGACCGTTTTTAACGCGGGGGGGGGGGGGGGGGCAACGTGAATTGCAAAAAAAAGCACAAAAACTCACCTGGTGCCGGTGGTGGAATCATCGAAACATGAGAGCCTAGCACACTAATCTCTCCTTTCCCTTTCCCACCTTTCCTCTTCTTCCCACCTGATCCACCGATCTGATCATCCATCTCTGATCTTTTCCCTAATCCTCCATATTCATGTCCGAAATCATGACCACCACCAACACCACCACCACCACTCAACGCGGAAGGATGATGACCACTCATCCCTGTCATATGTTGAGGATGTAATTGATGATGTGAGTAAGCACCTACTGGATTACCAGCTGCGTCTCTACCATAAGATTGTCCAGGAACTAGACCTCGATATCCAGATGAAGCATCCCCACCAGCACTACCTGGCCAAGCTGAAGTCCAACCCGCCGAGCTGGGAGTTTGATCCGGACTAACACCTTGTCCACCATACGCGTTTGGATTCGTATTCCCACCAACACCGTATCCAACGCCACCACCACCAGGTTGTGTTGTTGGATAATGTGGGTAATTGTATTGTTGATATGCATATCCACCTGCTGATTGAGGTGGCCATCCGGTTGCTCCGTAATGACTACCACCACCACCAGCGCCAGCGCCACCACCACCACTACTTCCACTACCTACGGAATGAGCTGATGTGGGTTGTTGTTGTCCTTGTTGCTGATGCTGCTGTTGTTGTTGACTATGATGATAAGCAGCTGCTGCAGCGGCGGCTGCAGCAGCCGCATTCGTTGAACCACCTTGTCCCGAAACACTCCCACCCGAAACGCTTCTCGCCGATTGATTCTGACCTTGCTGTCCAACTTGTTGTTGTTGCTGTTGTCCACTCCAACCTCCTTGTCCCATATACGAACTCGCATAATCTCCATAATACGGATAACTAGTGTGAGGTTGATTAGTATAATACCCCGCGTTACTGGTAGATGTATTAGATGCTGATGTTGAGATCGGTGGTGGTGGTGGTTGTTGTTGTATAGAATGTGATTGAGTATGAGGAGGAGCTGATACAGGGACGATTCGGGGATTTGAAATCGAACGTAAACGAGGTGATGATGGTGAATGATGATGGTATGCGCCAGTTGATTCATGAGGTGGAGGAGTACTAGGAGAATGTGAAAGTGAAGTTGGTAAGTTGAGAATTGGAGGTTTGATATAGGAAGAAGATCTGTTGTCCACCCCAAAAAAAAAAAAAAAACAACAACAAATGGTGAGTATCAATCCGATGAAAGCCAGCAAAACCCATGTAGCAGACGCCTTCCTTCCCTCTCTCCTTTTCTCCCTTCCCCTCTCCCTCGCTCCTTTCCGAACCCCAACATCCAACCCCAAACCCAAACCCAAACCCAAACCCAAACACTCACTCATACCCATAATTCCCACCTCCATACCCTTCACCTGCATATCTAATCATTGGATCCTGAGAATACGAATAACCTTGAGTTTGAGGATGATGATGATGATGAGAAGCAGCTGATGATGATTGACTTGGTTGTTGGTTTGGATTCGATGTGGTTGTTGGAGGGTTAGTAGTTGTTGGGTTGTTGGATGTTGAGGTGGTGGTTGTGGTGGTTGTGGTAGGAGGGAGAGTAGGATCGTATGTTGTTGATGAGGATCTAGCGTCTGCGGGCTATTTTGAAAAAGGAGGGAAAGAGAGATGGAATGAGAGAATGTGGGTTAGTGGTTGGTATCTCGATGATGGATCGTTATGAAAAGAATGGGGGTTTGTTTGGAGGTTGTTCTCGAGATGGATGAAAAAAAATGGAAAAATGTTTCATCTCTAATACTCTTTTCATCTCGATCGTTTGAAACTCCCCCACCAACCAGTCCCATCTCACTCATCCCGAACGAAACGACCAAACCAACCGAACGAACGAACGAACCGGAGAATGAAGATGGAGAATGGATTCCCCACTCCCAAAAAGCAAAACAATGGTACTCACCCAACTCATGACCGGCTTAAATAGAAACCGTTCTTGAAAGGATCCGGTAGTTGATGGATGATGATGTGTGTTGTTGTGTGTTTTTGTGTTGTAGTGTGTTGGGTGCGGATGGTGGGTGGGGTAGAGGAAGGAAGGAAAGGAAGGAAGGAAGGGAGGGGAAGAGCAGGAAGAACAGGAGAAGGGAGGGAGGGGTTGCGTGGGTTTGATGCAGGCCGGCAGGTAGGCAGGCAGGCAAGCAGGCAAAGCAAGGAGACAAGGCTCGAGAGGGGGTGGTGACCAAGCAGCTGTGGTGTGTGAGCTGCGTGAGATCTAAGGGGTTACGGTGCAAAGTGGCTGCAGTTGGATTAGAGAAAGAGGGAAAGGGAAGAGGAGCGAGAAGTTGGTTTGGACTTGCGCTGGCGATCGGGGGGGATGAGAAGGGGCGTGCGCGCGCGGGAATTACTGCATCCGGCTATGGGTACGGGAGGGAAAGGGGGTTGGGGGCGGGGGCGGGAGGGGGGGAGAGAGGAGTTCACACGGTGGGGCGGGGTAGGAGTGGGAAGGGAATTTCTCACGAATGGGACTTCCCTTTCACACCACCCCCGGCAGTCTCGGCTTATCGGTGATAACAACCCGCACACATGTCCCTCCCCAATATCTTCAATCACGTTCCTCCTCTTTTCTCGACCCCCGTCTTTCCCCCTCCTCGTCTCGGTGACAACCTCAACCCGCTCCTCCCAGTCCATCATCACTGTTCAATCAACAAGTAAAACCTCACCACCCTTCTCCTCCTCTTTAAAATAACGTGAGTGGAGGGAAAGATTGGGAGAAAGGAATAGGAGGGATTGATGATGGAGAGGAAGAGGGAGAGGGAGAGGGAAAAGATGGAGTTGGGGATGGGACGATCGGACGGACGGACGAACGGATGGGAAGGGAAGGGATATTGGAAAGAAAGTAGATTGATAGATCCATCTCTTGAAGGGAAAAAGACAATCTCTCATTAAGAAAATTGGAAATTAATAGAAAACTGATCAATCTTGACCTCTCCCTTTTTTTCTTCTTTTTTTTAACATTCTTCAATCCTCTCTTCAACGAACGACGATCACGATAATAACAAAATCACAACGATACTAGTGCGGAAGAAGACTAGTTCAATCACAAAGTATGTTTCTTATTCTTTTCTTTCTCTGAAATTAATTGCAAACATCGACGCTAACGCTCTCTCTCCCTCTCTTTCCCTCTCTTTCCCTCTCTTTCCCTCTCTCTCCCTCACCCTCTCTCTCTCACACCCCTCAAAAAAGATGTCTGACGCTAACTCCGACGTCGCTTCCAACTCCGGAGCTCAAGATGAGGTCGTAGCTGTTGAAGAAGTTGAAGTAGCTGTTGGAGCTGGAAGTGGTACTATGAGTGTCGAGGAGGCTTTGCAGGAGGTTTTGAAGGTGAGTGTGAAGCGAGGCGAGGCGAAGCGAGGCGAAACGAGCGAGGCGAAAGGAGGGAGGGAGGAGGGAGTGGGAGGAGGGGATGGAGGGAAGGAGGGGATGGAAAGAGGAGGAAAATAGGAGAAGAATTGCGAACTGATTATATATGCTTTTTTTTTTCTTCTTCTTTTTCTTTCTTTTTTTTCCTTCTTTTCTGTTCTTCAGAACGCCCTCGTTCACGACGGTCTTGCTCGTGGTCTTCGAGAGTGTGCTAAGGCTCTTGATAAGAGGCAAGCTCATTTGTGTGTCTTGGTCGAGACCTGCACTGAGGGTGAGTTTTTTTTTTCATTCCTTTCCTTTCGTTGTTTCCCTTTTCATCCCGCTACTTTCACATACGGTGAAGAAAAGTATCATTTGGCATTTCTAACGTACTTTTCCCCTCTCTTCCTCTCTACCCAATCCCTACCTACCTCACAGCCGAATACATCAAGCTCATTGAAGCTCTTTGCGCTGAACACGATATCAAACTCATCAAGGTATCCGACGCTAAAGTCCTCGGTACATGGTCTGGTCTCGCCAAGATTGACCGAGAGGGTAACCCAAGAAAGGTGGTTGGATGCTCTTGTGTCGTCGTCAAGGACTACGGACAGGAGAGTCAGGGTTTGAACGTTCTTTTGGATTACTTCAAGAGTCGTTAAAAAACAAAAGAGGAATTGGGATTTGGGGGAATTTGGAGAGAAGGATGAGAGTGAGTGTTGATGGTTGCATTCGATAATTTTTAGTCGTCTCTTCCCTTCCCCCTTCCTCCTGATGAACGTGGAACTCCCTCTTCGATAATCACCCTGTTCGAAAATTCCTAGGAATCGAACCTATCTCTCTTCGGAGAGAATACATCCAATACGTCTGATCTAAACACTACACATTCCTTCTTTCCATTCGTTTTTTTTTTCCTTTGCGTTCTCTGTGATTCGGGAATTTTCCGTTGGTGCTGACGTCTCTTTTTTTGAAAATTGTGTTCCACCTCTTCCATTGTAGATTTTGTTTGAGAAAAAGCGTCGTCGGGGGGGTTTTTTCCTCCTGGATTTTCTTTAGGGAAAAGGATCGCGCGTTTTTCCCTTACTCATTCCTGTTCCGATCTCTCTTTTCTCTCTTCAACGCTCCTTGGGAAACCTTGCCTTCCAAAAAAACCCTCCCTCCCTCCCTCTACTCCTCATCTTCATATACCTATAGACATAGTACCCCTTCTTCTTTGCGCTCTTTGTTGACTGTGGAGGATTAGTGTTATATGATGATGACCTCATGGAGTTTGAAGACGTTCTTCTTGAAGATGACCAGCTGGGTAGAGTCACTTGATGTCGTACTACTACGTTCACGACGACATTCACGCCATACAACTTCCCCCACCTTCCCAAGTCGATGACGTCAGCAAAAAGTTGCCCCAGGACGCGTCACGTGGTGAGGCGGTAGTCGTACGTCCGGGCCAACGTTGGTTCATTGCAATTCAGATTCATTTGGGGACCGGACCATCTCCTTAGTCCTTCCTACATACTTACCTACCGTGTTCACCATCTTAACCATCACTCTATCTACAGCCACTTCCGCATCCAGAGAGCTTGGACGTCGTCTTCACCCCACTCATTCACATCCGGGATCTGATCCATCCTTTGTCTTACTCCCGTCGATCTCCGTGTAGATCTGGAGTTAGCGGTCGAGGCGAAAGCGACATCTGTCTCCCCTCTTCCATATGCCTGTGACATTGTCCTCTCAAGGCTGTCCATAGCCATTTCTCGTTCAAATTTCGACATTCAAACAGATCGTTTCTTTCAAACTCCAAACGTCGGGAGGTTAGAAGAGAAGTTTACCCCAACCTCCAACAAGATGCAATACTTGTCAAGGGCGTACCAGTATTGTGAGCTTGGTTTGAGGAAAAGCACATTCCCTCCTCTCCGTGGATTGACATCGAATACGCGTCGTAGATTCTGGTATCAACCCTGCAACATTAACTGGAGCTATCGATGTCATCGTTGTTAAACGCACAGATGAGGTGGGTGCTGGTTGAGGGAGGTGTAGCCCTTCGCTTACAAGCGATCCTCATGTTCACATCAATACCCACAGCATGGTGAAGTCTCATATAGCAGCTCACCTTTCCATGTGCGATTCGGCAAGCTTCAAGTCCTACGAGCTGGTGAAAAGAAGGTATGTGTGTGAACACATCTCATCATCTGATAAATGTTCGTCTAGCTGATATCAAGATGACAATCGTCATTTCCAACCAAGGTCACCCTCTACCTCCCTAACAACCTCCCAGAACCTCATCAAGCTCCGTTTTGGATGAAAGTCGGTGAAGCGGGTGAAGCCTTCTTTGTAGTGGAAACGGAGGATGAAGTCCCAGAAGAACTGCAGACCAGTCCTGTAATCAGTGCGGCGGATGTGAGTGTTACTTCATTTATCCTTGTCACCGTGTAGAGACCCGACGATTAAACGAGGAAAGCGAATTCGAGCAGGCCGAACCCCAACTCCCAACTCCACCCACAGACGAGGAATTCATCAACGCGAACCATCATCCAGACAACGATAATGGAGAAGAGCTACTGACCCAAGAACCATTCGGCGGAAAGGATGGAAAGCTTGAGACGGTACAGAAACCGGTCGAATTGGACAATGCTCATCTTGTGAGTGGGGCTACGGTTAGGATGGGGTAGTTGAAAAGAGCTGACATGAACTGGCGAGTAGGACCCGACGTACCTTGATCTCAATGCTACTATCAATGGTGAAAAGGGAGATAACACGACTACGCAGGACGAGGAACAAGAAGCACTACCGACCAGCTCAACTACACCTTCATTCTCATCAGCACCAGCTGCGATCATCATCAACACGGCATCCGCCCTCGTTCCCTCTTTCTTCCACTCTAGTTCATCATCCAAAGCCGAGAAGAAAGATGAGGACCAGGACGAGGAATCGAAGACGATCAAGGTGAAACCGGTCGAATTACCTCCCAACCCACTTGCGCAATCCTCCGATGATTCCACCGAGCAGAAACATCGCGCGGAAACGCTGAAGCATTACGTGCGCGATCACAAACGCCGATCATTGAAGAGACTATCCACATCTTCATCTGGAGGAGCGGATTCGGAATTGCCAAAGGTGAAACAGGGAGAAGGCGAGCCTCCGAAAATCATCTACAAGGATGGTGAGTGGCTCAAAAAGCTTTTCGTTGCTCGCCCTTTGTCGTGTGCTGACGACGAGGCGCCCACGAAATAGATCTCGTGTTAGATATGGCAGGATATCATCAAGCATCCCGTGAGAGCAGCGAAGAGCGACCGAGTACGTCGCAAGGTCTTGCTGGAGAAACAGGGGCAGGTCGATTGAGGTCCAACGCACGATTCGAGGACGATCAATTCGATCCGACACGGCCGATCATTGAGATGACTGCGGGTGGAGGGAGTGAGTGACGTGTTTTCATATTCTAGCACTCTCATCGAACGGCGGGTAACGTTTGTTTTCCACAGAGAAAGGCAAAGCTCGCCTCGTTGCCTTTGCTCAAGACCTCTTGGCCAGTGCTGGGTCATCTGCTAGTAACTTGGCCGGCGATTGGGCGACGAATGGACTCAACGAAACCAAAGCGGATGTAAACGCCTCGAGCTCTCAACAAGCAGTCATTCAAGAGATAGAGCGCCGATTCAGTCAGTTGGACCTCACGGATCACTCAAGTAAACGACCGAGACCGGCAATACTTATCGATGAGGACCGTAGGAGAGGCACGTCAGAACCACCCCCAGATATTTCAGATGACAGTGCGGCAAGCAGCGACCTTCCGCCACCTCCATACGCGTCGTCCGATTACACCTGGGAATGGGGAGGCTTCCCTATGAAGACACCACTACCGCGAGAGCACCCGTTCTTCGAGGAGCTACATCCGGATTCCGAGCCCGCTCAGCATCCAGACGTCCTAGCCCTGAATCCCCCTCACGGCACGAATGGTATCGAAAGGAGAAACTCGGAGCCAGCTGGAGGGGATCAAACTGTTTCTCTTAATGACGATGAACCGGAGTCACCTCGACCTGGCTTGTTGCGACTAGCAACGGTACCTGTGGCGAGCGATCATGCACGCCCCAGTGGGTACACCAACGCCCTGGCCCAGCCTCTAGGCCGACCAGGACGACTGAAGAATGTGGAGGAAGATCCTTACAAGTTCGTTCTCGATATGGGTCATGGTACCCATACCTTCGAAATGAGCATCGGTGACATCATGTACGACGGGGAGGATAGCGGACAGGTGAGCAGCTCCGCCTGGCTTGCGGAAGGAGAACTTTATTCGCTGACATCCAACATGACCACAGCGATCCGGCACTAGAGTAACGTTCCAGCGTTTCATTGAAGACTCCAAGCTCGTTGAATCTCCGGATCTCGTCCTTCACTTCGAGTCGTTGTCAGTACTCTCAGATCTGGAAGCTGGATCTCTCTTACTGACCTGCGCGGCCCCACTCCTACAGCGACCTGACCTGGCAGAACGCTGCACCGGTCTTGGCTTCCCTGATCATCTACCGCAAATCCCTACTGCCGCCTGCCAGCATGCCACAGACGAGTGAAACTATGCCCTCCCTGTCAGACATCGGACTCACACCGGGTGATGTTCCAGTCGCCTCGAGCAAGGGATATGGCTGGTCAAGGTGGTGGAGGCGTAACCCAGCCTCGGCATCCTCTGCAATGACGTCGCTAAAGGGCGCAGCCATGCTAGTCGAGCCTGCAAATACTGCACCAGAAGTCACACCGACTCCTCAACTGGCTAGTGGCGTGAGTAATCGTGTGCCCTCTGCAGTTATCATCGCTGACCTGTAGGACAATTGCAGGCATCAACCACTCCGAAGGAAGACTCCCAGAAGCTCTACTATGCCAAGACGCTTCGATTGACGTCGGATCAGCTGGTGCGTGGTACTCTCATCCTGTTTCTGTGATGTCTGCTCAACGTCTCTTTCTCACATACCCATCTAGAAACAACTTAATCTGAAAGACGGGGCCAATACCATCACTTTCTCGGTCACCTCATCCTACTCTGGACAAGCATCTTGCACCGCCCGCATCTTCCTTTGGGACGAAAGCGACCAGGTTGTCATCTCAGATATCGACGGAACAATTACCAAGTACGTTTGTCGGATAATGATAATCTACATGAATTTTCGACCAGCTAACATATTTTCTACTTTAAAGATCGGACGCTCTCGGTCACGTTTTCGCGGCAATCGGTAGAGACTGGACTCACCTGGGTGTGGCCAAGCTGTACACCGACATCACCAATAACGGCTATAAGATCATGTACCTCACGTCGCGAGCCATCGGGCAAGCGGACTCGACGAGGGACTACCTAAAGGGTATTCATCAAGGCAACTACCAGCTACCCGATGGCCCTGTAATCATGAGTCCAGATCGTCTCATGGCGTCGCTACATCGGTGAGTACGCGAGTCTCACTCTGACTTGCAGGATGCCCATCATCTCTCTTCGATTACAGCGAAGTAATCATGCGGAAACCGGAGCTCTTCAAGATGGCATGCCTAAGAGATATCCAAAGGCTGTTCGGTCGTCACGCATTCTATGCCGGTTTCGGCAATCGGATCACGGACGCCATGTCTTATCGCAGTGTCAACGTGCCTAGCTCCCGGATTTTCACAATTGACTCTGGTGGAGAGGTCAAGATGGAGCTGCTGGAGCTGGCGGGCTACAAATCTTCGTGGGTTGCGAGGTTACTTCTTGAATGACGCGCCGAGGACTGACATCGACGCTTTGAAATTTTAGTTACATTCACATGGTGATTGCATGACATCTCGATCTGACGAAGGATTCATAGGCTAACTGCTCTCTTCTCTCCTGCTCTCAGACCGACCTAGTTGACCAGATGTTCCCTCCTATTCACCGGAATTTGGCACCCGAGTTCACCGACTTCAATTACTGGCGAGAATCGATTCCAAACATTCCTATTCCTGACCTCTCACCACCGTCACCAGCGCTTAGCGCTCGGTCAGATGGCTCAGGTCGCCTCAGTGTGTTGCGCAACCTGACGACAGGTATCGGTCGTCGATCTTCTAAGCAGTCCATGGCATCGTCGCCAGGAGCCCAGCAAACGAAGCTCGCGACCGACTTCTCCTCCAGGCCGAGCTCCCCACTCGTCGGCCCAGCCCTCACCGCAGGTCCAGATACCGATATCCTGTCTGAGGATGAGGACTTTTGGGATGATCGAAGGACCCGCCAGGGCAGCAGTATGCCAGGATCTCTCCCCGGTTCGTTTGATGACCGGGCGGACTACCTCGGAGACGACTTTTTCGATCGCAAGCACGAACACCCGCAGGGTAATTACGATCATCCTAACGAAGAGCACTATGAGGCTGCTGGGACGTCCGACGAAGTGATGGAACAGCAGCAGAGCGAAGACGACGATGACGAGCTTGGAATGTTCGAGGAGGACTTGGAGCAGATGAGTAAGGTTCCTTTCTGATTCGAAGGTGTGTATGACATGGCCCCATTCTTCGTGAATGCTGCAAATACTCTGTAGATGGAACTGCATTTTGTATCCTAGGCTAGGTGTGTCATCAGTTATTCAAGCATGTTTTCAACGACGGGTGGCGAAATGTTTACCAAAAGCGCGAATACCAACTAGCGCCCGCCCGCGTTGAAGTGGAGCTGATAGCTCAGCACAGCCCGTTGAAGGACTTTTGTCCTGACTCACAACAAACGTTCATCTTATCGACGACTACACCTATCTTCGATACCTGTGAATTATCATAACCCACGCAGGTGGTCTTTGAGTCAACTTCCCACTCATCCATCATGAAGCCGGTTTTCGTTATTGCTGCTTCGGGTGAGTACACACCGTGCGGAATCAAGCCAACAACCAACTAATCTCATCCGTCCTATGAAGCAGTCATCCTCTCCTCCGTCAACGCCATCGTGATCCCGTCCTCACCCATTGTCATAACCTATCACGATCTCGATGATTCACGCATCGAAGCCGTTCCGCAAGGTTTCGATCGCGGTCATCGCGGAAAGGTTGGAGTTCCTGCTTGGTTCAAAACGGGCCCCGAACTCCAGGGTGCTACTCGCCTGAAGAAGCCGTGTCCTGGCAAAGGCAAAGGATATGGCATGGGACCATTTGCGGCCTCTTCTTCTCGATACATCTCCGATCTTTTGGAGAAATATGGAATGGGCTTCAAGCCATCCTCTCCGAACCCATTCATCACCCCTGATAAGGAAGAGGGAACAGCCGACTTCCATATCCTTCCTCATCATGGAGAAGCCACATCCACCAGCACCTATGAGATGCACTGGTCTAAAGTCAAATCAGTTGACGAGTGGCTCGAACATGTCAAGGAGAGACACTCTAAAATGATCGGATCCCATGTGTTTGGTGATATCGAAGCGTACAACATCGAGATGGAGAACGACGGTGGAGACTTTGCTCTCGCGCATAGGCCTGGCAGAGATGGCCTTTACGGGCAGTCGAACAGGCACCGAGAACAAGCCGGTTGTCTTGCAGGCAGGTGTGTTACATGTGATCGTTGAAAACCGGCCAAGCATCCACTGCTAATTATGTTCTTTCATCCCCAGACTCGCACGTGCTCTTCGATCTCTTAAGCCTGTTGAGGCTTTCATTCTCGCATTCACCATCGGGGCCGGCATCGGTGCTCTCACTCGCATTCTCTTCCTCATCGTTATCCTAATGAAGCGCTCTCACCAGCATCTCAACTCCCCACCTGCCTTGAGTCACCGAAGGAGAAGCAACGATGAGGAGAACGATGAAATGCTGCCGGCGTACACTGAGAGTGTGGATGAGAAGGTGTATGATTCGGAGAAAGCGCCGGAGCGGGCTGGAATCCCTTCCACCTATCTTTGAGCGTGCGAGAGGATGTGGTCCTATAACTATCCTACCTTCCCTTTTGTTTCTCTTTTTCCTTTGGCGTTGTATCCTGTCAAACGACCTCTCGTTGGTCATCGCGATCATTCGTTTGTAATGCTCATATCTTTGTAGATCCGGAGACCTGTAGGAGTGATATGTGTTCATTTCCATATCGCCGGCGTAGCCATCACTTGCCTGCACATCGACCGCTGGTTCACTGCATGAGCGGTTCGTTCTCGGACCGTCAACTGGTGTACAAAATTAACAAGTGTGTCACGTTGTTGCAGCTAAAGTGGAGTCAGGTGGAAGCAAGAGGTTCCTGGATCTGTTGCTATGACGCTGGAGCTATTTCGCTCATTCCCGAGGCCGGCCCGCGTAACCCGCCAACTGGTAGGCCCCATTATACATGGGCCCTAACGATGTGGGCCAAGTGAATGCCATATATGGCGAGGTCCTGTCATCTAACAGGAACTTCTGTGCCCTTTAGGCTCTAGTCTTTCTCATCGTACTTCTAACAAATTCGAACCATGCGGATCGCTCCAACATCTATCGCACTATTCGCCACCGCCACCGCGGTAAAAGCAGCAAACACCACCTGGTCATGGTGTCAGTATCCCAAAGCGCAAGGCCAGCAACTGATGGGGTGCCCGAATGGCACTGTTTATGTTAGTCAAACTGACCCACAAGCAGGCTTTGGGACAATTCAAGATGCTATCGAAAGTCTGTTAGTAAACACCGAGGTCCTGTAACAGGCTGTTCCTGATTTATTTTTCACCCTCTTGCCATCGTCGTCATAGGCCAGACGACAAGTGAGAGATATGCTACTCCTTGATGATCTGGATATGGAATATGCCCTCATTTATATATCGCGATCATTGCAGCTCCTCGCAAATCGTGCTCATTGGCGGGGGAAACTATCACGAGGTCGTAAACGTGACCCGCCAAGGTCCCCTTACTTTGCTGGTAAGCAGAGCTGCCCTCGCTTTCGTGATCTATCATGCTGAAATTTATCCGCAGGGAATCACCTCGCAACCCGAAAATTGGGCCAAGAACCAAGTGCACCTCTGGAACAGCTCATATATAAACCAAACCACCCAAATCAGCGGTAAGTCATCTGCGCAAGTGATCGACGGAATGGAGGCAAAACTCATGCGCAAGCTCGCCAGGTCAAGACAACGCCGATGCCGTCGTTCTGACCGTGTCTCCTAACAGAGCAGCGTCGTTGGTGGGCTCTGGACCGCTAGGCGCACCATTGCAGTCGCAGTTCGGCAACGTTGACTTCAAAGCATATAACCTGAATGTCGCCAACAGGGCCGTGAGTAGAGCCCACTGCGAAAAGGTTGAATACTCATGAACTCCCTATTTCAGACTGTCAACGGTGTCGAATACAAGACAGGCGACACCGGACCGTCGGCAGCCGTATTCGTTGCCTATGCCAACGCTTCCTTTTACTCGTGCTCGTTCTTCAGTTACCAGGACACGTTGTACGTGGGTAGAAACGGCTCGGCATTCTTCTACGGTGGCGAAGTGAGGGGAAGTACCGACTACCTGTATGGGTTTGGGACAGCATGGTGAGCCTAATTGCATGACACAGGTGTTTCTTTCAGCTCACATTAGTTCCGGCGCTAAGGTTTGAGAAGACTACCATGGCAAGCAGAGCCGCCGGCGGGGGACTTACGGCTTGGAAGGGTTCTACCCAGTGGTGTGCGAAGCGATTGATGACTAGTGCATCATTGACCATGGCTAAAACATGACAATCTTCAGATGGACCCAACACTTTCGGAGTCTACCAGAACAACGGGAAGATCATTCAGGCCGTTGATGCTGAGAAGAATTTGAGTGAGTTGACTGCCTGATGCTATTCGAAGGGGTCGCACACCTCATTAATCATTTAACATCTACAGCCGGAATGGTGGCACTGGGTCGCCCTTGGAACAATCAAAGTACGGCGGTTTACCAAAGCACATATATGGTAAGCTCACATTCCTATCGAATGATTACCATCATGCTAGCACTAAACTCAAGTGGATCGCAGTCCGACATCGTTCTGCCTGCCGGGTTTATCGTATGGTCTCCGTCTGATCCCCGAGTTTTCCCCAATGTCACCCATTTCGCCGAGTACAACAGTACTGGCCCAGGATACGTCCCATCTTCCAGGAACACCAGCCTCGAGACTCTCCTCACACACAGCGACGCGCAGAAGTATAGCCTGGAGAGCGTCTTTGGCGGACGCCCCTCTTGGGTCGATTACGGTACTGCATCGGATCTTACTTGAGGGCGGCCATAGTACGATAGTGGCCGAAACAATTGGAGTACGATAAACGACTTCACTATCATAATACAGAGACGTCTTGGTGAATTGTTACAAATTTGACGCCCCACGCTTCCTGTCCTTCAGTAATTCTTCCAGCCAGTCACCAATGTAATTGTTAACCTTTCCCGGTTCTTCCCAAAGTGCCCAATGGGTGGTGTCTACTTCACTGACCGTCAACAAACCATCGCCAAAGTTGCGTTCCATCCCTTTTGACATCGCAGGAGGGAGAGCTTGGTCCCTCATCGCCTGGATGAACAGCGTAGGCACTTTGATCTTTCCAGACCCATCTGGGGAGTCTGATGGAGGGAGGATCAACTCGTCTTTCCAATTTTGCTTTCTGTTACGGTAGTAGTTGAACGGAGCGTGCACTCCATTTCGGGAGTACATCTCCACATAGAAGTCCAGTTCTTCCTTGGAGAGCAGATGGGTATGTAAGGTCGATAAAGCTAGATTTAAATCCAGACCGCTCTTCACACGGGCAGCAGCTCTTCCATCTGCTGTCAGACCATTGTATTCCGCGTTGAGAAGAGCCCAGATACCATCACGCCCCTTTGCTTCGATGGCTTTCTCGAGATCATATCGGCTGAACTGTAACTGATAGGTGAAGTTCGGTAGAAGTTTGACTACTTCCTCGACCGATCTGTAGGTTCGCGACACCGTCATGAAGGGTGTGCACACCGAGACCAGTCCCTTCAGAAAATGAGGGTGATACTGAGCCAAGCGGAAGACAATAGCTCCTCCCCAATCGTGTCCAATGGCGATGACCGGATGTTTTGCTGTCTGTCCGGCGTCCTCCTTTATTCTTTTTACAAGGAATGCCAGGTCATCCGCTGCTCGCTTCAGACCATAAAATTCGATCTCCTTCTCGGGATCGTCATCCCTTGGCGCATCGCTCAGACCATAGCCAAGCACGTCCGGGGCAATGACTCGGTAGCCCAGCTGAGCCAGAAAAGGTATCTGGTACCTCCATCCGAAAGCGATGTCAGGAAAACCGTGAACGAGAAGCAATGTCGCTCGAGGCGCCTTTGCTGGTTCCGCCAAGTAGTAATCTATGGGAGAGATTAGGAACTAGGCGTGGTGCTCAAGGACTAGGTGTTCTGCTCACGATAGCGATGGCCATTCACCTCAGCAAAGCAGCTACGCACACGACTATCGCCCCGGGGCCTCAACTTATCTGTCATGGCGTCGTTGATGTGGATGGGATAGAGTCCAGGGTAAGTGAGGGGAGGTGGAGGCGATCATGATAGCCGGACAACACCCCACGTGGAAGGTTGAGGTTAGTCACACCGGATTTCGGGTAACATGACATCTAACGCAAGACTCTGACGTCTAGTTGTATCTATCTATCTATACCTTGTACAAGCGTCGTAATGCTGCCGCAACCTCAAGACGCCTTCCGCCTTCCAGGAACTGCATGGCCTCCTGGTAAGTCTGAGGAATGACCGTCTTGCGAAGCTCGGTGCCTTCCTCAGCAGCGAACGAGAAGTAGAAGTCGTTGGTCGTTAGCCGGGTCTGTTGAATGACGGTCAGAATTTCTACTGGTTGATGGGTGCATAATGGCTCTATGGTACTTACTCCTTTCGTCACATCCTCGACTTGGGCCGTCACCATCACATGAGCCTTGGCGGGAACCGCACCTTCTAAAGGCGAGCTTTCAACTCCTTTCGTAGTCTTGACTACCTTCGCGTCGAGGTGCAGGATTGCGCCGATTGGTACGGGTAGTTTGAAGATGATCTGATCGAGAGATATGAATCGCATGGGATGAGAGGCGAAACTCGCGCAGGTCACAAAAGCTAATTCAAATGCCTAAAGGGGAGGAATTAAGCCGGGTCATTGACAGGAAGCTAACACACGGACTCACTAGTCGCATGAGGAGCCCACCGAAGGCCTTTCCATGGAGATTACGATCTTGTGGTTGAATCAGGATTACCGAGCTCAGCTGTTCAAACCGCGAGGAATGAGCTACATGATCAGATTTACCTCGAACACATCATTCTTACCTCAGTATTCCGCATGGGGACAATGGCTCGTCCATCCGAAGTCATTGCTTCATCATGCTGAGTCTGCAGCATCAAATTGTGCAGCCGACCGACTTCTTCAGTGGTGGGTGGAACCCTATCCAGTGCTGCCATCGACGACTGCTTCTTTCGATTCTTTCTGTCTTCCCCGAGGGCGAACAATACCTCCTCTTCCCGCGAAAGCAGTTCGAGGGCCGGAACGCGACGTGCTTTGTGGGTTGTAGCATCCCTGCAGACCATCGAAAAGCGTCCTGAGTGGGGGTGAAAGTTGACATTCGCTTTAGATCGCAGACAAGACGTCGCATACTCACCCAGCATCAAGGTTTGCGGGGCACTTTTTCCATCCTTGCCCAGGCCGGACAATTTTACGATGACCTCCATTGAACTCTTGCCCACGTAAGTGCAGAAACCGCTGAATCGCAGGTCTCTGCAAGTAGTATCAAGATGCATTAGGCATACTCTTCCTCAGCTTGTCGGAGGGCACGCCACTCACTGTAGGTCCTCCCGGCCCAGCTTCTGAAACAGATCTAGCCTGTCTACTGCTGCAGTGGCGATGTACAGGCCTGCTTCATGAGATGCCTCAAGCATGGAGGATGCACCGATCATCGAGTCTGAAGTATCCAGCGGGTTGACTGGGAGGCCATCACCCTGGGCTGGTAGAGCGGGTAGGCAGTGTCTATAGGCGATCGCACCCGCCAAAGAGTCGATGTCTGTATTAATGCAGAATCTTAGCAGCCACTTTGAGGTTGATATCAGCGCTGGCGACTCACGCTCCAGCAGAAGGCCGATTCCTGTTGCACATTGTCAGTCATTGCCCTATCCATCGGGTAACTGATTGAAACTCACTCAATCCGCCACTAGTGTTGAGATATTTCTCCAAGATCTTCGGATTTTCGCAAAGCTTCAGATCAAAGCAAGTGTAGCTATCTGCCATTGTCTTCGAAGCAGGAATTTGCATTTCTCTCCCTTCAGATCCGATTGGCGGTTCCGGCGACGATTTGCTAGCCAGAGGAGTGAGGGAAGACAACCAGGAGGTGGCTGACAAGTCCCTCATGATGGAAGGTGACGACCTAGAGGGGAATGCGGCGCTCTGCGTAGCTGAGTCTGTGAAGATGCACAGTTACGTCAGTGTGGCCAAGGGTATGTAAGTCACACTCCCGGACTCACCTGCCACATGGTCGAAGAGTTGGTCTACGACCTTGAGGGTTTCAGATTCTTCGACCTCAGCCTCTTCTACTGTCTTCAAGTTAGCACTCCCAGCACCGATTCCAGGTTTAGGAATCTCCGACACCAAGCCATGCAACATATTCAGTTGACGGAATGCTGGCGAAGGCTGTCTAGCGGGAGTTGAACGTCCTGTCCATCTTTTTGGGATGGCAACAAACGGTCGGGTGTGGCAGCAGGCACGCTGAGCATTTCGGAGCCACATATTGCGTCTAAGTTCTTGACAGTGCCTGATGTCGTCGATTCAGGACTGGGAGATCATTAACTGACTGGGGGATGCAATATTTATACAAGAAACAGCCCGGATTTCGTTTTGTCCACGGAAGTCACCTGTCGGCAGGACACGTGAACGGATATCAAAGGTCCGCGCCGATAACCCGGCCGTCGTTGATTTAGATCGGCATCTCCGCTTATTCGCATACCATACTTCCTTCTAGTGCATGGCTACATCCTGATCAACGACTTGCCGTCGGGTTGCACAATCGCTAGGCATACGGCTTGAGCAACGTAGATGGACGATGGCTGTCATATCATGTCAGCAAAGCAAAACAAGGCTGAGGGAGTCCCGCCCGACTCACCATGACAATCATCGCATTCCATGGTCACTCGGATACCAAAGCGTTTCCTGCATACTGCGCATCTGTCAGGTGCTGCCAAATTGGAGCTCGCGCTCATAGCAGCCGACGGCGAGAATAAGCTGAGGGCGGTGTAGACTGATCGCCCCGATGCAAGATGTCATAGATCTGCGTACGCTTACCAGACGGACGCAGCTCAACTCACAGGCTATGTGTTTCTTTCGGGAGTTCGATGCGACAGCGAGCTTCCTGGGGGTGATGGAAAAGCGATGCGTCTGGATGATCGTTTCACTGCTCGCCGCGCCGAGAACGTCTACGAAGGCGTCTGTTGGTTCGACCCTGTCCACTTCCGTTGGCCATGGATCAGTTGCCGCAATCGAGTGGCTTGTGTCACCTGTATTGGACGCGCCTATCGTGAACCCGGGAAGATTGAAGAGTTCGGAGCTCAATGGTGACGACGAGGACCCTTTCGACTGAGCTGGTGTGGTCACGTCTTGCGCGATGAACATTGGAGGGTGTGCTAACTCCTTGTCCCTTGCGGTGGCTTTGATGGTAATGGATGATGATGAAGATACCATCTGACGACGAGGACAATCTTCGATGCAGCTGCTAGCCTGGGGTTGCGTGTCTGGATGGATAACATCGTGAATACTAATAGCATTGCCGGACCCCATGGCGAGACTCACCATCAACCCTTCCGACGTGCGGAGTCGGGCTGTCTGCAGGCTCCTGCCATCTCGCTGTTCTCCACGTGGTGACTGCCTGCTCCCTGACATGCATTTCATGTCTCGAACCCTCATCCATCATCCACGCCACCTCATCCTCATCAGTATCGGCCTGCTCGTCAGACGAAAAGCCTTCATTCTGAAGGGTCGCGGTGTCTTTCAATTCGCCACCGTCCGTGGGCTTGAACATATCCGCAAGGTACAACTTGCGCTTCATGACGTCTTCACCCTGGTGCTTGCCCTTGAAAATACGAATACTACCGACGTGTTCGCCATTGCGACCTCCACAACTCGAGAGGACCTCGAGCTCGATAGCTTGTAGACTTGCGAGAACTTGGACCATCGAAGGTCGCTTGGATGGCTCTTCGGCGCAGCAGTGGAGAGCGAGGTCGATGAGAGCTAAAGGACAGCCAGGGCTGGCTAGGCGGCGGACCTCTGCAGCATCGAGGCTGAAGGACGGAGCGTAGCGCTGCAAAGACGTGGAGAGAGACCCATAAGCGATTTTCTTACTGGACAGCAGACGATCGCACATACACCAAACACTTTGCCAGACTCCACCAATCTGCGGGAGAGGATCTCCGCGAGCTGTAATTGAAAAGGCAGTATCAATATGCTGATGCGCCAACAGACCTGACCGACACGCACAAGGATACCCAAAGAGAAGATATCGGTCCTCTCGTCGAAATTCAAACCATGCAGGATTTCTGGACTCCTGTTAATGTCGGCGAGGGAGGGGGTCTCAATATCTGCGACTTCCGCGATCTCTCGCGAACACTCACATATACCCATCGGTACCGCAGTGCGATATCCTTCTCATCTCATCCTCATCCCTCGGAGCAATCTGTGGGTATCACCTTCAGACTAGCAGTAAAGGTCGGACGGCAACAAAAAATCTTACCCTCGCAAAACCAAAATCTGCGACTTTGATACGATCGTTTGACGTGATAAGCAGATTCTCCCCCTTCAGATCTCGATGAAGACACTGTCGCACACTGTACTTCAGCTCTTTTCGCCATTCAAATAGGCGAGAATCATCTTCACCTTTCTCGCATGTAAATACGCCAACGCCCTGGCTATATCCACCGCAAAACTCAGTCTCAACCTCCATGGGAAAGGTTTCTTGTCTCGAGCTAAGATATAGGAACGAAGATTGCCACCAGATATGAATTCGGAAATGATCTGTGAGGGAGGAACGAGTGGTCAGCTATCGAAATAGAAGAAGGTCAAAGAAGACGACAGCCAACCCACGAAAGTTCGACCGTCCTCGAGAGGGGCATGAGATAAGCCGAGAAAGAGTACGACGTTTGGATGTCTGCATTCTCGCATAATTCGCCATTCTCTTTCGAAGTACTTGTTACTGTGGGTGAGGGTGAGCCGCATCAGACCAAAGACGAAGTGAGGTTGAGGTGTGATGGAACTTACACGTCGTAATCTTTGCTTGGGAGGACTTCCTTGATGGCGATGTCGATACCGAGGTAAGTACCTATGACAATCACGGGAGTTAGTCTGGTGACTCTCGGCGAGCCCAATAAAGTACAACCTTTGTACACTGCACCGAACGAGCCCTTTCCGAGTCTCTCACCCCAAACGATGTCGTCGTACTGATAGTCAGAATACGATTAGAGTGGGTCAAGCTGCTAAGTTGTGGACAATTGAAGGGATTCGACATACCGGGATGAGCTACATGTCGAAGAGTGAAGACGAGGAGGTTCAGCTACCATGTTCTATTAATACCTCAACACTATAACGCACGTCGAAGTCCATGATGATTGAGAGGTATGTTTTTGGCAAAGACAAGGATCCAGTAGTACTCGCCAACTAACGGCAGGTGTAGATGGGAATTTAAGAGGATAAATACAGAGCTGTGCTCTGAAGAGAGGCTTGAGCACGGCCGCTATTATGGGGATTGGTTGAGCTTTGTGATGGACTTTTGGTTTGTAAAGTGGTGGATTTCAGTTGTCGAGCTGTAGTCGGCTGATGATATCGATGATGATGGTGCAAACGAGCACTGTCGAGCTGATCAACATTTGTTATACATCAACAATAGACGGTTGCCACTCGCGAGGTCAGTAACCCAATCCACCAACCGGCCCAGTTAACCCGCGTTAATAAATATATCGAAAAATGATCATCCGTTCACAGTAGTACATCCGCCACTCGTCTATCCGTTCACCGCTGCCTGGGACTGTTCACAAACCCGCTCCGCCTCAATCCTGACCTTCCCAGTGACGAAGTCGACGTCCCTAAAGCACCACTCCTACTCGCGCTCATCGATTGACTCATCGACCTCCCCAATTCCACACCCGTCGCCTTCTCATGGGCAGCCTCCAAACTTCCAACTTCCTCTTTGAGCTTGGCGGTCTGGTTATTGATCCATTCGAGACTTGTTACGTGGGTGTTGAGGATCGCTGTGATTTGATGGACTGGGTCCTTGTTCGCGCCGAGGGAATGGTCCTCGCCGTTGGTGGGGAGTGAGGTCGACACGGAAAGACGATTGACTTCGTCGATCATAGATGAGAGGTCCTTGTCGACGTTTTCAAGCTGACGGAAGAGAGATTTTGCGGTCTCCGCGCTGTAAGGGGTACCTCGATGTTCAGCCTGATGCTCAAAATCCCACATTGGTGAATCATGAAACTCACGCCTGTGCCCTCTTGACATCCGCCGGCTGCTGCGCCCTGCCAGCACTTCCACCCTTGGTAGCTGCATCGATTTGTTGTTGAGCGTATTTTTCAAACTCCTCCAAATTCTGGCCGAGGGATGTTTGATGTCGCTCGATGGTATCGAGACTTCCAAGAACTTTGCTTTGGTTGGCTTCCGCTTGGGATATCCAGGTGTGAAGGTAATGGACCTGAATTCATGCGAGATCAGCCGCTGGCGTAGCTTAGTATTGTCAACCAGCCCACCCACCTGCGCCGCGTTCCTGATCAACATCCTGTCCCACTCCCTAACTTCCGCAGCCGCACTCTCAAACTGCTCGACCCTTGCCTCCAACAGCCTGTTCATCTCCTGCACGATCTCACCGTGCGTCTTATTCTCTAACATCGAAGGAATAGGCTCTGGCTTTGCTCGAACGGCTGACGCAGCTGGTTGTCCGGGCGCCACTGTGGACGCGGAAGTTCCAGCGGTAGGAAGTTGAGCGGTCGCTGTTGGGGTGGGACCGGTGGTCTGACCACCGAAGGAGAAACCGCTCGATGACTTGGGGGCCGCTGCGGTCGTCTCGGGCAGCTTACCCTTGTCGGTAGTAGAGGTGGTAGTAGCAGCGGCAGGAGCAGCGCCGAAGAGACCAGTAGAAGCAGGCTTGGCAACGTCGGATGATGCTGGGGTAGTTGTGGTCTTTGCTGCTTCGGCAGGCTTGAAGCCACCAAACAAGTTGGTCGCTGGAGGAGCAGCAGCAGGACTGATTCAAGATGGACATTAGCAGATGAGCAGGCAACAAGGACCAAAGCGCTCACGTGGTAGATGCAGTCGCAGGCTTGGCACCGATACCGCCAAACAAGTTGGGTACACCTCCTGCTGGAGTGGCTGGTGCGGGTGCTGCCGTTGGAGTGGTTGTTCCAGATGGAGCCGCAGGTTTCGCTGCGAACCCGCCGAAGAGGTTGTTGGCAGGTGGTGCAGCTGTCTTGGAGGCGTCAGGCGCCACAGCGGGAGCAGGAGCAGGAGCAGGAGCAGTAGCAGTGCTGGAAGCGGCCGGAGGAGCTCCAAAGAGACCTGTGGTTGGTGCGGTCGTAGAACTGATCAAGCAACGTACTTCAGCATTATTTTCCTGTTCGCAGACCAGAATATAGCTCACGGTTTTGCCGCATCTTTCGGTGCACCAAACCCAGCGAACAAGCCTCCAGAAGCTGGGGCAGCAGCCGCGGTAGATGTGGAGCTCGCAGGCGTCGTTGAGCTGCACGGGCTTTGCGATGAGCTGAGATTAACTCTCGAAAGAGTAAGAGAACTCACGCAGGTTGGCCGAACAATCCAGTAGTAGCAGGCTTGGAAGTATTATTATTTAGGTTGAAACCACCAAAAGCAGGCGGTGCAGCTGTGGGAGTAGACGTGGTAGCTTGACCCAACTGAGTGGTCTTCGAAGGTTCCACCCTATGGAGTTTGATTTCGTCAACAGGAGTCAGGGTGAGAATGCCTAGTCTGCTTACGAAACTGCAGGTGTACCAAAGAGGCTGGTTGGTGTGTTCGTGCCTTGAGTTGCGGTCGTGCTACTTGTACCACAGCAATCAGCAAGTCTGACACATACTTTTAGACCAGTTTCTGGACGTACCTGCTTCCTCCCATCACATTTCCAGCCGGTTTGGCTCCAAACAACCCCGCTCCAGCCGAAGGCTGACCAAATCCAGTCGATCCCGTTGTCGCAGACTGCGCTGGCTGTCCAAACAACCCTGTCCCTCCTGAAGCAGGGGGTGCTCCAAAGGGATTATTTGCATTACTGGTAGTATTCCCAGTCGTCGTGTTTGTAGCTGATCCACCGAAACTGAAACCACCTGCAGTCGCAGCTGGAGCTACTGCAGCAGGTTTAGCGGCACCGGACAATCCTCCGAATCCTGCCGAGCCAGAATTTCCACCGAACAATCCACCAGTGGCTTGTGCCGGAGTAGGAGTCGTCGTAGCTCCGGTAGTCCCACTTGCATCTGATCCTCCTCCAAAGATACTACCTGTCGTTCCAGTTCCTGCCGGCGCAGAAGCGCCAAACGGGCCACTAGACGTCGCGGCACCGCCTGTCACCGAAGCAGCAGGCTGTGTAGTCTGCCCAAATCCACCACCACTGCGGAATCCACCAAAAGCGTTGGTTGTACCAGTTCCAGCAGCAGGAGCTCCAAACGGATTGGCTGGGGCAGAAGTTCCGGTAGTAATAGCAGCAGGTTTAGCGCCGAATAAGCCACCACCACCTGTGGACCCGAACATCCCTCCAGATGCAGCGCTTCCACTCTGTTGTTGAGTTCCAGAAGGAGCAGAGGCACCAAATCCACCACCGCCGAAAAGCCCTTGAGCAGGAGGCTGACCAGCTGGGGTCGTTGACCCGCTAGTTGCACCGAAGCCAAAGGCGGGTTTAGAAGCGGGAGTGGTAGAGCCTGATGCGGATGGTCCGCCGAAGGTGAAGCCGGTGGTTGAGGGAGCTGGGTCTGGAGGAAGGATGATATTAATTGAGTGTAGAGAGAGGGTTGGGAGACAAACTCTCACTGGTAGGATTGGTCGTGTTGTTGTTGGCTAGTTGAATCATCGACATCAATATGAGCTTTGACCGACGTGTCTGAAGTAAGGACTCACTTGATCCGAATGCACCGAACCCACCGGTTGCACCTGCACCCGTACCACTTCCTGTAACACATACAGGCCAAGGCCGAACTGTCAGCTCAATTGCTTAGGAAATCTACAGATGTGCGCGATCACTCACCACCTGCTGCGTTGAAGCCGGAAACTGTTTGCAGGCGGGAAAGAGGATGATAAGCCAACCACTTCCCCCGGCTAGAGAAACATTACACTCACACATGACGGTCTTAGGCGATTGCAGGTTTGTAGTTATGTACCTGATGTCGAGTAAGCAGTCAAGCTCACTCCTTGAACCTTGCTGCCACTTTGAAACATGAGACATGTGAAATCTATGGGGTGTGACGCGATTCACCCACCTGTCACCGACGTCCGTCAACCTCAACCTCACCTCACCTCACCTCACCTGCATATCATCCAACATCCTCAGCAGTTCTCCGCAGGATGGAGGATTCGTCTCCATGGGCAGACCCGTCGCCACCTCCAACAAAACAATCGTCATTCCCAAATGACACGGACATATGGGGGATGCCATCGGCGGTTGCACCGGTCTCGCCGGTTCCACTTATACAGCGTCGCGTCGAGGATGCAACTGAGGGGATGGAGGACACCAAGCTTGATGGCGAGGTAGACAAGCAGCCTTTCGAAGAGGATCATTCCCTCAGAGAAGAGAAGGGGTTCTTAGAGGAGGTCTCGGTCATTGCTCCACCACACCAAGAGGAAGCAGAGGACAATCACTTCGATCAAAGAAGATTTGATTCTACCGCAGGAGGTTTCGAGGACGACGAAGGGTTCGGAGACGATGACTTTGCCGCAGCAGCCTCACCTACATTTCCGGCGGCTGATGATGATTTTGGAGACTTTGGGGATTTCGACGATGGTGGTGGGAGCTTTGAGGAGGTTGTGGTAGATGAAGGAGCAGGCGGACGAAGGGCCTTCGTGGATGAGCCTGATGACATAGGAAGGGGTGCATCAGGTGTCAGGGTGGGTGACTAAATCCTGGTTCTCTTGGTGTCGTAGAGCTGACTTGATTATGCCATAATAGGGGCTCCACCTGGACCCTCTACCATCTCGACGAGAACTAGTAGAACGAATTCAGTCCCTCATGTCACTCATATTCGACTCTTCATCAGAAGAAGTTTTGACGGATGAACCAATCCGACAGGTGGAAGGAATAAACCAGATATTGACTACAGAGTCGAGGTTAGTTTCCTGTCCATTTCTGCTATGCTTCTCATAAGAGCCCTAATGTTTTAAATTCCAATTAGCCGGGATACCTACGCTCAACTTACAACTCCACCGATTTTCAAACCATTAGACTGGACAAGATCCAGAGCCAGGCGAGAACACCTCGTTGCGCTTGGTATACCGGTGAACCTGGACGAGGTAAATATCCATCCCGTCCTCTGTTCGACTTCCCTACTGATATCTGTGTTCCCGTCCTCCAGGTTGAATCGCATCACCTGAGAGCTCTCCCGCCCCTATCAATCACCACAACCTCCAGCAGTGTCAAACGCGGGCAATCCCTCGACTCTCATACTTTCGCACGGAATGGAAATGCTGCTGCTGGTCCGTCGAGGTTACGTGCGGAGCCCAGAGAAAGAAGTAAAACGAAAGATGAGAGGTCACTGGGTGAGCGACCTGATTGGAATCGGGTCAAGGCGGAGAGGTTACTAGAGTATAGGGAGGGTGAGCTTTTTTTCCACTTCAGTGCGGCCGTGCTTGGAAACTGATGATGTGCTTGCGAAATAGACCAACTGTCGTTGGTACCACCAAAGTATCTCAAGCGCATGCAGGAAGATCTGGTTGAAGCATGCTCGAATGCGAGCAGCTTGTTAGCGTGGCTACGACAGTTGGAGGAGATCAGAAAGGATGATAACAAGAGAAAGTTAGTAACACATTGAGAAACCAGTCGTCGGCTCATCGGGACTCATCATTCGTCCTCTTCAGAAACGAGCAAATCGCAGAGCTCATCTCGAGAGCCCAGCGGCTTAAGGCGTCGGAAGCTAGCAATTCTGGCGGTGGTTTGTTCAGAAAGGGGTCTCAGAAGAGAAATAGTGGGAGCGGGTATAATACTCCTCATCGGACAGGTAGTCCTGCTGTACGGTAGTCTGTACTTGGGTTGCGTTCCTTATGCTCTTGTTTCTTCGCGCCGACAATTCCCTTGCTCGCTGCCCTATACAGGAACGGCCCAGGGTTCTGCACATCTTCCCCAGTGGCGTGAACTCTCCCCATACCGACGGCTAGAAGACGTCTTCGACACGAAGAGAAATTTTAATTCGTCCGTCTTTCAGAAGGTTGCAAGGCTTGTCTTCGTCCGTGGACTTTCTTTGTGAAGTGCATTGCGATCTATCATGTCGTTTGCTATGGTACCGTCCTCTGATTTCGTCGGCGGAACTCAAGCTTCATGTTGACTAGTTCAGATTCGCGAAAGCTCAAATGGCCATCTCGTCATCAAAGAGATTGTGATCATACCTACTTGTACATTATGCACCCAATCTCGTCGGTATCATTACTCCTTAAAGGATACCAATTACATTTGATACCTGTTGCAGGATAAGATGAGCCAGCGTTTGGGGTATTGCCATGACAGTTTAACGCACATCAGTATGGCGCAACCGTTATACACCTGGCCCTTTTTCCACGATCAATCTTCTCCTAGCCAACAGCGTCCTCATACCATCCGATCATCTGCTCTTCTTCCCTTCACGGGAGCATCCTCAGAAACGTCGGGCCCGGCAGCTGTACCCCATTCTGGCATCCCTGCAGGTCGAGGGACACGGACGTTCTCCCATTCGCCGTTGGTGGAAGAAGGGATATTTTGAAGGCGCTGAGAGAGTCAACGTGGATGATGATGTCAGGGACAGGAGAACTCAGAAAGGAGCAGGCGTGTAAGCTCACATAGTATTCATCTCGAATGTCAACCTTTTTCCTATTCTTTGACATATGCAATTCATCCTCCTTGGATATCTGTGCTCAGAGCTTTCCATCAACAGACATATAGTTATGGCTAATGCATGTTCCACTCACACTCTGCACTTTCGTCTCATGCAGGTCATACCGCGTCCGTGTCAAGCTCTCGAGTCCAAAGCTTGCTATAACCATGATTCCGAGGAATGGCAACCCGAAGAATAGAAATGGTCGCTTCTGGAGTCGGCTGGCAAGCTGAGAGACTGCATCTCCTTTACCTTCCAGCTTGCGAGACGGGAAGGTTGGCATGGTGATGTGGGAAGATTTGCTGAATTTTGACTTGCCGAGCTGAGGTTAGGTAGTGATATTCGTCATGTTAGCCATTTAGGTTGCAGCGAGGGGAATAATGACACATCATCCCATTTCAGCTGAACGCGCGGCGTAGACGACAGCAGCGAACGGTCAACATCATCCTTTCAACCTCATCGAGCGCTCCTCACCTCATCATGACCGCCTTCCTTGAACGAGCTGTACCAATGGCGCAAGCCGGAGAGCCCATCCAGCAGTGAGTGCCTCCCATGCAGGCGGATTAGTACACGGGCGGACTGAAACCTAAATCTCTATCAGCCGATTCAATCCTTACTCTGAGAACGGTGGTACCATCCTCTCCATCGCTGGCAAGGACTTCTCAGTCATCTCAGGTGATACTAGACAGAGCGAGGGGTATAGTATCCAGACTAGGTACGCTCAGAAGGTCTTCCCTTTGTGAGTTGGGCGCGCGGATCCCCTGTCGTGTCTTCCGGATCATGGTCCTGACCGCCTGCGTATGGATGGCGATGTTAATAGGTCGAGCAAAGTTGTCATCGCTGTCAACGGCTTTGCGGCGGATGCCAATAACTTTGTCAAGAGACTCAAGCAGAGGTTGGAGGTGAGGAAACGCTCTCATTCACGTTGTCAGCTTTCCACGTCGTTTACCTTGCTCTCTATCACGGCGCCTCATAGTGGTACGAACATGCCCACCACAAGGAGATGTCGATTCAGGCCGTAGCTCGACTTGTGCAAACGATGCTATACGCCAGGCGAATGTAAGCTCGAGGGATAGACACCTCTGCAAGTGATCTACATTCACTGACCACTTTGATTCATTGGTCCATAAAAGGTTCCCATACTTTGCATATGTGATTCTCGGTGGAATGGACGAAGAAGGCGTTGGAGCCGTTTACGCTTTCGATCCTGTTGGAAGCTACGAACGAACGGCGTGTATTGCATATGGAGCCGCTCAGAGTCTTCTACAACCGTTCCTAGACAACCAGGTAGGCTGCATTCCAATCTTCCTCTGCGATTTCAGCTGAACCATCCGCCCTCCTCTCTTACCAGATCTACTTCCGCAATCAAACCCCAGCACCCGGCGCCGCTCCTCTTATACCCGGCAATCTTCCACTAGCGACGGTCCTTGGTATTGTCTGCGATGCTTTCACATCCGCGACGGAGCGGCATATCGAGGTCGGAGATAGTCTCGAATTGATCCTCGTCCTAGCTGCTGAAAGGACGACCGATGATCTTATCGCTAAGGAGGGCGAACCTAGTTTGTTACCTTCAGGAATGGTGGTCGAACTCATCCAGGATGGATCGGATGATGATGGGACCGGTAAGAAGACGTGTCAGATGTACAAGATCACGAAGCCGTTGAAGAGGGATTAGAGTGGGTGGGAGGAGTGTGTCGTGTGTATGATGTGTTTCCCTCTTTTGAATCTACGTAAATTTCTGCGTGATGATGACATCTCATGATTTGTGCTATAGTTTCATAAGGCCTTCACAAATTGAAACATATTTTCAACGATCCCTCCTCCTTTCCTCTCTTCGTGGACTACGATCCCTTTCTCTTTCCCTATCCCTCTCGTATCTTCCTCCTTCCCTCATCCTGTCCTCCCTGTCCCTCTCTTTATCCCTAAACGACCTCTCCCTTTCCCTATCATCTCTCCTCCTGTCGTCCCTCTTCCTCTCATCCGGATCCCTTTCCCTTTCCCTCTCCCTTTCTCTATCCCGATGACGACTCCCATCATCCCTTCTCGACCTCATATCACCTTCATCAAACACCATTCCATACCCTCCTTTACCGCCTTCACCGCCACCTCCCTCTCGATATCGTGAGGGCGTTTCAAGTCCGTATCCTTTACTGGAAGTGTGCTCGCCATGCATCCCTCCTCCACCGCCACGGCCACGGCCTCCTCCGCGAAACCCACCACCACCTCCTCGCGAACCACCACGTCCACCTCGCATTGCCGATGATTTACTACGGTCCACAGAGTAAACGCCATTGATCTTGGAGACGGATTGTGAGCTGGGTTTGCATGAATTGGTTAGACTCTACTCAGCTTTGGCCGAGAAGTACCACCTCGCGGAATACAAAATGATTAGAGAAACGTACAAATCAACCCAGATCCGACGATCATCAACCAGGACATTTTGCATTTTGAAATATGCCTTTTTTTTTTTTTGCCCCATCACGAGAACCATCCCAAAAAGTCAGTATTCTCTTCCACATGATAGATAAATCATCGATATCATCAGGATACAGCGGAAAAAGGAACTCACCATCTCCGCTGATTCCCTCTCATCGAATTCAATGAAAGCATATTGTAAACTATCACCCGTCCTTTTATCTCTAATCACCTCACAACTCAAAATCTTGCCGAATCTCGAAAAGATTAATTCGAGATCCTCATCCTGAGTGACTGGATTCAATTTACAAACGAACAATATATTCTCAGGTGGTCTAACGTTTGCGAATGGGAGATCACCTATCATCTCTAGGGTTAGAGCTGATGCTGCTGCTGCTTGAGCCCGCTTTGATGCTTCGATTTCGTCTTGAGACCGTGTCTCTTCCAGGGTTTCATCTTCACCAATGCGAGGGACGATCGAAGGGTCATCGGGTGGTCGGATTGGAGAAGGGGGTTCTATGAGGTTTTCGGGGTCGGGGAATGGGTCCTCTGAGAAAAGATTGGAGAAAGAGAAGAGTGGAATAAAGTGGGGATTGTGTTAGTCGTGTTGGAACAAGGAGTATTGGATGATTTGAAACTTCTATCCCAACATCTACTCACCTAATATCTCAATATGTCTTATCCTAATATCCTTCAAAGGTCTACCATCTTTATCCACAAACACTTCGTTCAACTTGTCCAGAACTTCTTCACCTTCAACGACATGGCCAAACACCGCATGTTTCCCATCCAAATACTCTATGTCATCTTTCAACGTGATGAAGAATTGAGATCCACATCCGGGTGGTGAGGATGGTGCTACTGCCATGGACACTGTACCGCGGGATACGTGTTTGAGAGTAGGTTGGATCTCGGGTGTGAAGTACCGTGTAGATGGGGAATGAGAGTGGGATTGGAGGGATAGGAATGATTCACCACCTGTTCCTGTTGCCGATGGGTCTCCCGTTTGAGCGATGAAATCCTTGGATACTGTGGAAGGGCAGATAAGATCAGAAAATAAATCGAATCAGTAACTGAAACCCCACTCCAATCGTTAAAGCAGACGAAAGAGTGGAAGAACCAACCATTGAAGAAAGCATTCAAGTTGTAATATTTGACTTTACACAATTTGAGAAAGTTCTCGCATGTTTTAGGACATTGTTTGATCTCCAGATCGATGACCAGATCTCCAAGGGAAGTCTCGATGAGGACGGACATCGGGAGGAGCGGAGGAGCGGAGGTGGGATGGAAGCGTAGGAGGGATGTTGACGGTTTGGTCTACGCTACGAGGGGTCGAGAGTGACGAGACCCTCTGACAGTCACGTGTCTGGCCGCAGCGGCCTCACCTTCACGTGTCACATTCCCCCCCTTTGGGGCCCCGCTGACCCTCGCTCATTCCCAGCTAGAACTTTTATCCCTGGCGAGTGAGAGAGAGAGATAGAGAGTATAGAGGTAACCCACCACATCCATTCAACCGCTACCTATTCACCTTACTACCATGAGACAAAGTCAATCACATCTAGTCCTAGAATGGCTACAATCTTCAGGTGGGAGTTATGACACCGATTGTTTTGGTTTGACGGAATTTCAAGGGATGGGAATGGGCGGTGTGGCTTTGAAAGACATCGAGGTGAGAATGTGGTTTCTCATTATTACATCATGATCCCATACGAGCTAGAATATAACCTCTTCTATCTGGTTTCTCCTTCTCTTCTGATCAGCCTGAAACGACACTATTCACAATCCCCAATGATCTCCTCCTTTCCTCTTCTACATCCTCTCTTCGACCTCTCCTTACTCCCTCTCAATGGTCCAGCCTCGAAGGACCCACACGCACTGAATGGCCAGGGCTAATCACAGCCATGATGTACGAGGATGCATTAGGTTCTAACTCCAAATGGTATGGGTATTTGAAGACCCTACCGAAAACGTTCGATACGCCCATGTTTTGGAAGGAGGAGGAATTGGAAGAATTGAAAGGGACGGATATTGAAGGTGAGTGGGTTGGGTTGGAAAAGGGGGAAAGAGTTGTGAAAATAGATAATCTGATAAGAGTTCCGGAATTCTGTGATTATCAGGGAAATTGGGAAAGGAACAAGCAGAACAAGATTATATGACGAAATTTCTCCCAATACTCCAAGTACGGGTTCTTGAACCCCATCTTTCATCCTTGACTTTCGTCTAACGATACTCCTTATTCGCACTCGACTATGAACAGGATCTAAAGTCACCGTTTCAATCCCCTCCTTCCGAACAATCTACTGCGGCATTCACCATCCAGGATTATCACACCCAAGGATCAAGGATTTTGTCGAGATCGTTCACAGTTCCTCATTCGAGAGCTGGAAGGGTTGAATCGGAAGGAGCGAGAGGAGAAAGAAGGGCTGGAATGGATGGTAAAGATGATGAGGAAAGAGACGACGAGGAAGAGGATAGTGATGAAGACGACGAAGAAGGAGAGGAACAAGTCATGGTACCCTTAGCTGACATGTTGAACGCAGCATATGAGAGAGATAATGTGAGTGTTTGCTCTGGGTGAAAAGGAGTGAGGGGATTGATGTCGGTGATCTGATTCTTGAATCATGTCCAATACAACAGGCTAGGTTGTATCATGAAGATGGATGCTTGAAGATGGTTTCTACAAAAAGGATATTGGAAGGAGAACAAATCGTAAAATGAAAGTTCTCCATATAGGCTTATTACCCAATCACTGATGTTTAGAATATCATTCCCATCCACCTCTTTTCTTAGTACAACACCTACGGTTCTCCACCCAACAGTGACCTCCTCCGTAAATACGGCCATCTCGACGTCTTCCCGCTCTCCTCATCCATCATCTCCGGTCTTCCCGAGGGAGCTCGAATTTGGCCATTCGGGAATGAAGGTGACTTACTGGATATCGCAGGCGATATCGTTCTGGAAGTGGTGTTGGGACGAGGTGGGATGGACAAAGAGGGGTTGAGAGAGGAGCTGATGGAAAGAGTGGACTGGTGGATTGATGAGATGGAAGAGGATGAGTGAGTGGAAATTCTATCCAAATACGAGAAAGAATAGCTTTTGAATAACTAACTCACTCATTCAACGCGCCGCGCCTTTATAGCACCTTCACACTCGGTTACCCACCAGACGCTCTCCCAATCGCTTTGATCGCTTTTACTCGTCTTCTCAACCTCTCCAGTGGCGACTGGGAGAAAACGAAGGCTAGAGGTAAAGTCCCGAAGCCGAAGATTGATTTCGAGGTGGATGGAGGGGAGGTGATTGATATCCTCAAAACGGTGATGAGAATGAGATTGGAAGGGTATCAGGGGTCTTTGGAGGTGAAATGATGGCATATCAGAGGGAGCCGAATGCCCGAGCTGATGTTTGCGGTATGCATACAGGAGGATCTTGTTGCTCTCGAGCGACATGCAACGGATGCCTTACCCCTCCCTAAATTCCTCGCTCTGGTTCTACGAACGGGGGAACGAAGGGTTGTGCTCACCGTTCTCGGCCAACTGGAGGCGATGCAACCGTCGGACCAGAAGAGGAAGGCTGCGGGGGGGGAGGAAGAGTCTAGGAAACGGCAACGCTGAAAAGAGTGTGATTTGTGTGTGATTTGTGTGTGATTTGCATTTGTTGCGCATCTTTTCACGTTTGTGCAGGCCCGCTCTCCTCTGTTGCCGTTGCATTGGCTTCGGAGGTGCAGTTGCATGTAATGCACCTGCTGGGCAATGCGGAGTAAGGACAGGAAGATCTTTGCAATCGATACATGAACGAAGCACTTGCGATCGCAGCAGCTTCACACGTTACATGTTGAGGTCCGTCACGAAGTATTATAGTGATTGTATAAATAGGCTTGCGCCAGACGCGCCAAGTATAGAAAAGTGTCCATGGTAAACCCGTCGAAGAAGGTGATAGAATGCGAGAATGAGAGTAGCTAGTAAGTGATGGTGAGAGGTATGCCGGAGAGAGACAAAAACTGCATCTAGATGTTCTGAATCGTCCAGAAAGCGTTCGGCTGATAGTCCTCGATTGCAATGCAACTAGTGCCGTTCAGGAAGTATCCTTTGTCACAACTCTCCGCTTGGCATTGCCCTCGGATGCACTGAAGACGGGGCATATATTCAGCCAACTCCACACGTATACAATTTTGCGAGCGACTTCACACTCACTGAAACATCTAACGCGCCAACTATGGCGGTGCAGTCCTCGCCGACGTCCGAACCGGGGAATGGGAAGATGCAACCTCCACAGCTCTCGAGATCAGAATCAGTGTTTAGGCACTCCCAAGCGTTGTTCGACCTCCTTCTGTTCAACACTCCAATCGCGCAGGCTGAGAAACCAGACGGGCATTTGCGAGGGAAGGCGTCACGCTTCCTCGAGGGGACACCTGAGATACACGGCTCCGAGTTGACGATGCAATTGTTGCCACAGACTTTGTACCCTGATTTACAAGCTATCAAAGAAAAAGTAGATGTTAACCCAAATGTTCCAAAGAGGACCACAATACCTGACTCACTGAAGGTACAACCAGTGGCTGGGCAGGTAGGGTTGTCAAAGCCGGGCTGAGTGTTGGGGTAGTTGCACGTCGCCGGCTTGCTTTGCAATTCACTCAAGCCGACGGCTTGCAGAAGACCTTCAACTGTCGCGAGGGAATCACCGGTGGCAGTCAGAATAGCTGACAATATGGCTGAATTGCTCGAAGCTGTGAGCGCAGCATTGACGTCCGCAATGGATTGAGGAGTAAGCACACCAGCATTGGAGCAAAGACAGATGGAGGCTGTTATGGGCTGAAGGGGGCCGGGGATAACCAGTTGCTTCCCGATCAGCACAGGCTTTCCACATTGGAGCAAGGAGCCAACTCACGTAGGTAACGAGGAGGAGTGTGAGTGAAAGGGCAACGTTTGCACACAGTGTTCCCGCCACGACATCTCGCGAGACCAAGCTTCGTCCTACATCGAAAGGGGAAGCATCGTTCAAGTCTCGCACCACGACGACAGGTGCGGGCTGCACTGGTGAGGCGATGATGGTCGAGAGAAACGAGATAGAGAGCGTAAGGAGGGCAGTTGGAAAACGCATGTTGTGAGGATGAAGAGACCGTGTGAGTAATAAAATGGAAGCGAGGAATCTTGATACTGTTATCGGGAGGAAGATTAGGTCGAAGGGAAGGGCACTTCTATATAGCCCCATTGGTTCAGGGCTATTGCAAAGCCCTCTTAGTCCTCATGATCTCGATCGACTTTGGGGCAACAACAAAAACAAAGACTTCTCTCCCCTCGGGTTGCAACATGTAGAAATGTCTGATCAGTCACTTCCCATAGCACCGGACGTTGTCTCAAGCCATTGCCTTTTCTTCATCTAAGCCAAGGCTTCGAACCTGAGTATTTACTCAAGAGTAGCAATACTACCTTCACTTTGCCCTAGCAAGTCTCCCATTTGTCCCTTCTATATTTGGCTCATTGTGCAGAGCAGGAATTCAATGAAGGTGACTCAGGTTCCAGGATCATGGATTTATGGCATTGAAACTCGATATTTCAGCTTTCAGCGTGGCAGGCATTCCGTTCCTAGGCGGTTCTGGTCTTGCACGCTTCGTCGTCTATGTCGACCAGATGATGTCGGGAGTCATCACATTAACCTTGCTGACTACCCGGCCGACTTGTCGTTATTTTAGGGGTCCACTGTCGCCTGAGAGTAATAACGGTTTATGTATGCCAGAAAATGATATGCTTGGATGACTCAGGCACTGGGTGAAACTCTTCGGTGATCTGTACGCTCGGTCCGAGCGCTCCTCGGCAGCCTCCCACTCGGCGTTCCAGGATTTCACTTTAATCAGGGCGGCCGGGCTGCGCTAATGGCCGGAAAGCTTCCGCTTCTCAGTGCGCCGGGCGGGGGCCCCCCAATATTAGGAACTAATTATTCATGCCCAGTCTTGTCTGCCTTCCAAGTCACCCTGAGGATATCCGTAGGTGCCGTCGTATGGGCATAGCGTTCTATCACTGCTTGCGTGGTCGTCGCGTTAGGGGACGGAGAATAACGTGGAAAGGGAGTCAGAGGGCAGACTCCGGGTCGGCTCCGAAGTATTCCCCGAAGTATTCCTTAGGAACGAGACTTGTGCGGGCGCCGTTTGGAAAGGCGTAAGCCTCTTTATTGACAAGCAGTTCCCCTAAGCTCTCCCAGTGTACCGATAGGTCCGCACTGCTTCCACCAATCAAGCCTCAACATCTCCCTCGTAGTGCTCCTTCATGATCCGTTCAGAGAACCCTCCGAAAGTCTCGCCATCCCCTCCAATGACTTTATCAACATCAGGTCTGTCTCCCGACATTTACCAGGAATACAAATTGTTTGTATCAGATCCAGCAAGGCAAGCAGCAAAAACAAGTGCGACGCGAGAGGACTCACTGCAAAAAAAATGCAAATGTCTCTCTTGAGACTTTTCCTTTTCTCCCATCTGGGAGAGTGACAATCTCTACTGAGTCGCCGGCTCGTACAAAGTGAGGCGTGGCAGAAAGTCGATTGTTGGTAAGTAATTGAAGAGCTTCACCGGTTTGAAAAGCTATTAAGTGGCGGGCGACCGTGTGTGTGAGATTCGGACTAGGAACGTTCTGTATCGGTTTGTTTGAGAGATAAGAACACTTACCAAGACAATCGGCCGGAATTGAGACTTTTACAGACTTGGAACTATTTCTTGGACAAATCCAAAGACCAGCCGATGAGTCAGGGGGTGAAGTGACTTCTGGTTCTCCCCCTGATTCAGGATGAAAGAGGTACATCGCCGAGCCTGTTCATTTTCTCATCAGATGTTCGAGCGCTAAATTCGAACATAAGGAGAGTCCCGGAGAGGGGGGGGGGGGGTGGGGTTTGGACTCACAAAGACCAGTAAGCAAACTATGATCAAGATGAATGCCACAAGCATCGTCCGTGACTTGATCTTCTCCGTACTGCCTATCCATCTTTTTCATGCCGCTGGTGGTACCATTCGCCGTCGATGAAGAGGGTGGAAAGTAGTGGAGTAATCGAGCTTTATTACACTGAGAGGAGGAGATCATCTCGGTTATGGAGCGATTCGCAGCGGAGGCGTGGACATGGGCAGAGACTGTGTAGGAGAAGTTGGATTCGAGTGAGTTAGGGTGGTCTTAATAAGGAAAGACGTTTGAGGGAACGTACCAAACGGCTCGCACGCCCTGGCAAGGAGAAGACCGATTTCGTGGATCATCTTACCAAGTCTGAAAATTGCCGCGAGTACGGTTCAAGTTCAGAAACTTTCATGATACACACGACATTTGAAACTTGCAACTCACTCCTTGAAAGCTTCCTCGAAACCCTCCACACCAGTCTCCTCCTTTTCTGGCCAAACATTGTCGCCATAGTACCTAGCATATCAATGACGTCTTTGAGCATCGCTCTCACCACATCGAACATTAACTCACATTCCATATTCTGATCTCATCTTGTCAGACACATCTGGATGGTCGACGAGGGGGTTGGCGTAATACGAGCCTTTGTTGACATCTGGTACCTGGGTTCAGAAACTCGGAGATATTGAGCGGAGGAGAACGAGAGGCTACGAGGTGATACAGTCTCAAGAGCTTACTCCGTTCATGATCTCCTTGCCGTGACTCCATCCGAATCTGATTGTTTGAGAATCACATGTTAGTTGCCAAGAATCAACGAGGAGAAACTCAATGGGCTAACGGACAGGTAAGACACGTCTTTCCGAGCATAATATTCCCTTCGGTCTTCTGGTAGCGATGCGAACTTGTTAGCCAGCTCCAAGAGTCGTTTGCGGAGGGTGGGAAAGTTTTGTGGTAGGTCTGAATGATGTTGGAAATGAGTCATGAGGGTGTGTTTTGGATGATAAAAAACCTTTCAGCTAACCCTTTATGACGATAACGCCGAGTGCGCTGGGACCGAACGCATTCTCGATGGGTCCGATGAGGAACTCTGGATTGTCCCTGAGAGTGGCATAGGAGACGGTAACAGGAGATGCCATGGAGAGGTGGTGATGAGGTTAATGGTTAGGGTTGAGGTTCAGGAATAAAAGAAAAGAGAGATGGGTGGGCTGGCGGTTGGAGCAGTATCCACTTAAATCTAGCTCCCATGTGGGTCGGTACCGTCGCGTGCCGGCATGATCACGTGGTCAGTGAAAGCTCGATTGCGATTTAGTCCTCGATCTTTGCCACCCACGCCAACTTTTGCCACCCACCCTCATCCCCATTCACGCGCTCATTTCGGTTCTCAATTCTTTAACGGCGACAGCCAACAGTTCAGTCCAAATTGCCACTCCACTATTTGATCCCGCTCTGGCCAGGGTGAGCTAAGCTGAGCCCAGTAGGTCCGTCACGACCACCTCCTCCTCTCTCTCTCCCTTTCAACCCCAAAGTATCTTCAAGAAATCCAACAATGTCCAAGTCAAAGAACCACACGGCGTGCGTATTGATGTGGTCCTACTACTGAATATCTATCGAGGGAGCTAATCTTTCCTTGTCAAACAGCCACAACCAGGCCTCCAAGGGTGCGCATCGATCATTCTAGGAAAACCACGACTACTTGGGAGGACATGACAGCTGACGGATAGGGAAATCCTTGTTATTTGCAATTCGAACAGCTCACCGAAACGGTATCCCAAAGCCAGCATCCAACCGATACTCTTCCATGAAGGGTGTTGACCCAAAGGCGAGTTTCTCGGAATGAAACATCAGGGGTTTTTCAGAGGTACGGTTCGATTAACCAGTTGTACAATATCCCAACAGTTCCGACGAAACGCCCGATTCGCCGCTCTCGGTACCCAGAAGGCATTGCGAGAGGCTCGTGCTGCCGCTTCATCTTAATCGACTCCGAATCATCAAGAAACCTTGAAGGATTTTGGGATTCAATGAAGGGAAGATGAACAGAGGAAGACTTTTTTGGAGATGAGCTGAAGACTCTCAGTGCGAGAGTTGAAGCGGACGGGAATAGGAAGGTCTCTTGTAGAAAGATGACAATTCCGTCCCGGATGGGGTTATAGGAACGCAATACTCAAGGGATTATGATTATGCGTTTTGAACCTATTTGCGGCAAAAGATACGCCAGGCTTCGGACTGGCCCAACGAGATTGGAAGAGTGCTGGATTAAGGAGATGCGGACCAGCTCAAAAGACATCATTATCATCAACATCGTCAATTCAACAAAGTAAAGAAAGAGCAACCCCTGCGACCATCATTTCACGTATCATCGTTCTCGGTTTCTCCCCCTTCATCGATGTCGTCACCCGCTTCCTCATTCTCGCCTCCCTCACCCTCCTCGACACCCTCGACATCTTCGTCGTCGCCGTTCTCCATATCTTCGAGAGCAACTCGCATAGTCGCGTGCCTGAGCTGACGTTCTTCTCGTTCCAAAGCGCGTTCGAGACGTAGTGCCTTGTGAATATACAGGAACATATATCAGCCTTGGAACAGATCTTAGGCTAAGCACCACGAAAAACTTACCGCTTGCTCTTCTTCTGCGAGAGGAATGTAAGCCGTCCCCTTTCTCTTCCACCTTTCGGTTCTTGGCAAGCTTCCTCGAACCGTGGTGCCAGTTGGTACAGTCCCAGCGGCGTACCCACCACCACCTTTCGGTCTGCCTTTCTTCTGAATGACAGTTGGAGTCGATGATTCGGGACGCGTTGTTTCCTCCTCATCATTCGCTTCGACTGATCGCATCCTGCTGACCTGTCTACTTGGTGATTTGCTAGAATCAAAGTCTTGAAATTCTTTAACGAGATCATCGCATTCGTCGTCGGTACATGTTCCACCTTCGGACATGGCAAGCCATTTGCGACGGAGAATCGATTTGATAGTGTCGAATTGCTTGTGATAGAACCAGCCGGATGATCCCTGCGATAGACAGGATAAGCATGATGATCTCATCGAATCACACCTTCATGACTCACATCGATGTGGTCCTTCCGCGCGCGGGGATCATGGATCAGTTCAGAGAGTAGGGGATCGGTGATATCAACGAGTTGGTAATTCGCGACGTCTCGATGAAGGACTTGCCCATCGAAGATGTGTCCTTTGCTGTGCGGCGAATGAATTCCCCCCTGAGCACCTATAAGCCTTCGCGAAGTGACCCTCATCACTCACTTGGAATCCACAACGAAGCCAGTCCCATCCGTAGCCGCCCTCTTCCTAGTCTGTTCACTATCTTTCCCCTTCGCACCTCTACCTTCCCTTCCTTCATATTCAGTATCAACTATCCTTCGCATGACGTTCCGAACACCACTATCTTCTGGGCGGTACGAACGGAAGTAGATTCGTTGATAGCTAAGGCGTTGTGCAAGACGTCAGCGAGAGAATCACGGTGAACTTCTGCATGTTTTGAAAGACTCACATATATGACTCTCGATCGGCACGAGGATCATATCCGAACCTCACAAGGTTATCCCTGAAAGGACCATCGACATAAGTCCAAGCTGATAAGGGGAAGTATGCTTTCTTGCTATTTTCATCCAAGGAAAATCTGTCAGCGCCGACTTCTCAAACATCAATCATGCATGGAACCGACCACACCTTTCCAACGTCTTCTGATGTTCCGGTTCGAATTGATTGATAAGAGCTTGTCGACTCCACATTGGTCTCTGCTGCATTTTCTACACCATTCATTCGTATGACAGAGGCACCATCAATACCTTTAGTCCCCCGCCTCACAACATGTGAATCTACTCACCTCTTTCAATAATTCCAACAAAGCCTGATCCAAATACTCAGCTCCTTTCAAGACCTCGTCGTCTGGTCCGGCCGGTACCTGTTTTCCACATCACCTTCAGCGTTTCTTATTGACGGGTGGCGATGCGCAATGCAAAACCACTCACCGGTCCAGGTTCATCAAACCTTACTCCCTTCAAGGCGGTAGCTTTCCCTCTCATCGTATTGTAAAGACGGATTTCAGTCGCACCTGTGATTGGGTCTTTGACTGTTGTGGGTTTGGTAGCTGGATTGGCTTGATATCTTTTCCCACCAGCCGTCACCAAATCACGGATTAAAATCAGTGCCTCCTTCCTAGAATGTCAAGGGTAAAGGTTTCCAGACGTACGAGAAGTTATGGAAGATGACTTGTCTACTAAAGATCGGCGGTGGAAGGACATTGACAATGCTCTTAAACTTGATATCATCGTCTGCCCAAATACGAGTATGTTTATCTCCTATTCTCGTGGAGATGTCGACGGAGGGATTGGTTGGGTCGGTAGAAGAACTGGGAGAGGAGGAGTCTATAGGAACGTAGTAGGTTTCGTTGAGAGGTGGAAATTCGAAGTCCAAAATCGCTTTAGCTGATGGGCAGCAACAAACATATGTGTCAGCGTAAGAAGTAAAGAAGGATTCAAGTCAGGGATGATGGTGCGGAGTGGGGGTGAAGACCTACCATCTGCTGCGTAGAGACTTTTGACTAATTTGGGGATCGTGTCGTTTTGGTTTGGAGTATATTGATAATCCGCCATTGCTAGTATGCATTGCGTCGTGACATTAGCCAACTTTCTAACATAGAGGAGGAGGAGGAGGAGGAGGACGAGGAGGACTTGGAATGACAAACCTTTGAATCGAACGGTTCGAGAGATGACACCGATGATCTCGGCCTTGAAAATACCACCTCTTTCATCATTTTTCTCCGTTGCTGTCGATGTCGATATTCGCTCATTTCCGTTCTGGATGTTGTGTTCCGGTCTCGCTTTCCCTTTACCCTTTCTTCTATCTTGATGACTCGCATCAGCCACGCCATTATTTCCCTCTCTAACCTTTCTTCTCCTTCTTTTGATCTTTAACAACAACCTTCCCACATCCACTCCCTCTCCCATCAACGGATGCCTCCACCTGCTCTCTCCAATGCGTTCCTCCTCCTCAGTGGCAGTCCACATCTCCAAACTCCTTGTCTGTCGATTAAAAAGACCATCGATATTCGTTCGTGCTTGTCTCTCACGTTGAGTCTGGGCATGAGATTGGAGAGTGGGAGGTAGAGGACCGGAGAGGAGGGATAGGACGTGAGGGAGGGATTTGATGGGAAATGGGGTTTCGATCGAGTTGTAGTGAGATGTTTTAGGGAGTTTATAAGTAGGAGCAACGGGGTAAAGTGGCGGAGGTGGATCTGTGGACGGTGAGAGTGGTGGTTCATCCATCGTTGCTTGCTTTCGTTGGAGAGACGGTGGTGATACAAGTAATAGCAGTTTGTCAATAAACGGGTCACGCTTGACCTCTCTCCCACGCGAGTTATCAATTTGAAATCGGGCTGACTAACGATGACGTGTAATCTGACGTCCCCGTCCGTCGCCTTCTGCTCCCGCCTCGCACGTTTCTTGTTTCCGGCATGACTATAGGCCTAGCGAACTCGTCCCTAACAATTCTCATGACAACCTCTATTTCTTCACCATCCTTGACCCACCTTCGCATCGTCAGCGTATCATCTAACAATCCCACATCGCCATCGTCCAAAGCAATCTTCCTCTCGTCTTCTTTCATTACAACATTCTCCTATCCCACAATCGTAAGTTCCGGAATGTCCATCCGCATTCCATACCTGCGCAAAACATGTCAGAAGGTCAGCTAGATATGGCAACCAGCGGAAAAACTTACGTCGTTTTCCAATCTCTAATTCCTCCATCCAGCTTGGGAAACCTGATAGAATTGAATCTACAAAGTAGAAGATGTCTTCTCAACCATTGTTACAACGTCAAGGACAGAAGGTATGTTTCATTTCTCCTTATCGGAATCATACCGAAACCTTGGACAGGGAATCGAGCAACTAATGGAAAACCGATCATTCTTGATTTTACTTCCTCCTCCGAACCCGTCGTAACCCTTGATAACATCATGCCATCTGACTTCTCCCTTTCCTTCACATATCCTTTAATCACCCTGACTCTCCATTCAACAGAGAATCGCCCTCCCAGTGCGCGTAGAGCCCAAAGTATTCTTCGCGAACGAAAGAACCTTCCTCTCATGGCTTCATTTCGCCGTCGTCCTTGGAGGATTGGCTGTAGGGTTATTGAACTTTGGAGATAAAGTTGGAAAGATCAGTGCGGGGATGTATACTGTCGTTGGTGAGTGTCATTCGGGAATTTAGTTTGGAAATGTTTTTTCGCTAGGGTAGAAGGTGGGGATTGATGGTTGAGGGAGGAGGGAGATCACACCAGATGGGTGGAATTCAAGGAAGGTTTGACATATGTGGGAACAAACTTTTCGGTAACATCGTATCCGTATGGATATGATCTCCAAGTGGCTACGATGGTAGACGTAGGTCTGGACATCTCAGAAGATCAAGATTGGTGCTACAATCCAAGGGATTAGATCACTCCATCTAACCTCCAGAAAGCTATCGATCAAAGCAGATGTCTTCGATCTCGCGGGAAGATACGACCCCGTCTCAAGGGATCGCCGAATGTCTGAATGATTGCGACTCTAGCAGCGAACCATGTTTCCAATGTCTGTTGTCCCTAATCCTTTCTTCTCTCCATCCCAAATAGCAATGGGAGTAATGATTTACGCTCTGTACATTTACCAAGCCCGTGCTAAGGCTATTAGGGCAAAGACCGGTGCTCCGTACGATGATCGATTAGGTCCAGTGAGTCCTCGTCCTTTTCATTTTTTAAGTTAAGATCATGGGTGGAGATTGACCATTGTGGGGATGGGATGATCAAGACTGTCTTGTGTATTGCTCTGCTTGCTGCGATAATCACCAACTTCGTTCTCAAATTCAGTGAGTCTGATGAATCCAATCCCTCTTGCTTCTTTGACCACCAAGATTGATCAAGCGGGTTTGCACATTGCAGCTTTCTCCGAGTGAAAAAAAAACCACATCGAAATCCCACTATTTGAGGGTCATATGGGATATGGTGACACGCCTTATCCCGTTCATATAACGAGAATCTGTGGTTCTCGGCTATTCAGGAAGAAAGAAGATGATGGGATTTTTTCTCAATCTCGACGAGTATAATGTAATTTAGAAGACCCAATGGTTGGATTGATAGCATACGCATTCAACAAAATCGATTTATTAGCAAGGGAGTCCAGAACGCCTAGTGAAATGTTGTGCAGGGCTAGGTGGTCTGGGAAGGGCATATCGTGCAGATGTAACATCCGGTTTATGATGGCGCACGCAGCTAATGTCAAGTCTCGTCACTAAATCGCACCCAAGGTCCTTGGCCTATTAGCTACCCATCAACAGCAGATCCGAAAATCACCAAGAGAACAGCATCGACGCCGCAACGTCCACTGCGGATCGTTAGATTATGAGCTTTCAGGATCGAGAGGAACATGAATGGACATCCCTCACCGTTCCCTCCAGCCGCCTCTAGCGTCTGAATAGCATTCTCTCTAGTGGCTCCGAGATTGACGATCTGTGATGCCAAATCGGAGATGATGAGCGTAAGACCTCATACATATGCCGCGGAACGCACCGCTTGAATGTCTTCCTCGGGGAAGCTCGCTGCCGTTACCGTGGCATTCCCAGATCCTCCCCCTGACGATGATGATGCTAAAGTTACGCCCGTACCTGGGAAGGTGGGATTCGCGGATGAAGAGGACGTAGCACTTGGAACAGCTGGTGCCACTCCTCCAGCAGGTAGCTTTCCGCTCGCCCCAGCCTGCCCTAGCTCTTCCGCGACTGCCTCTTCTCCCATCCTCCTAGCCTTATCCGGAAGCTCATGTTCAGATAGGAAGCGGACTTCACGACCTTGTATTCGGAGGCAATTCTTCTCGAGGTCGATGCAAGCTTGATGACGCTTGAGCATGTCTAAACCGAATAGGAGATCAACATCACGTCCCTGGGATAGCACTTGTCAGACATCAAGATATCTCGAATGGAAAGTATAGCGAAACTCACTTCAAGCACAGAGAAGGCAACCGGCAGATGCAAATCTCCTAGTTTGATCTGAGCAGAGTGAATTCGGCCCAAGATCTTCGCCGTTCCAACACCACGTGCTTCTCCAGCGAATCGAGTATCGAGAAGGCGCATGATACTGAGTTGCACGAGATGGTAGTATTAGTAAGGCAGTACATGTTGCACACTAGAACGGGACTCACTTGCATCGCTCGGCACAATCAGGGCTGACTGTAAGCGCGATTGAACAAGCATCATTAATTTCTTGCTGCGATTCAGTTACCTCCGTACAAGTACTCACTGATAGTGCTTTGTGCTCCAGAGTCAACAAACGCTTTAACCTTATGGCCATTGACCTCCACATCGATGTCTGCAATTGTAATCTCATCAGTGAAGAAGATTTCGCCGATTTATACGATCACATACAAAGCATAGTTACGTTTCCGAAGCTTTCCGGCTGGACCATAGATGAGATCGATATTATTCACAGATTACACCTCGACAGTCGTTCAACTCACGGAGTATTCCATCGCGTGCTCCATATTTTCAAGAACCTGCTGTTGACGAATAGCTTCGGCAATTTTGCGTTGAGCCTGTCCAAACCCAACGAGACGACATCTTAGGATCCCGTATATCGAGTATCGAGAACCCCAAACTTACTTCGATATCGTACGGATCCGCGTTCCAAAGCTGGCAGATTCTCATGAGATTCATCAGTGCTCCGTCTCAAGACCACAGCGAGTAATTCCCGCAGCCCCACCTCTTGCTGTTTCTTCTTCTCCGTTTCCAATGACTGTCGATTAGCTAGATCTTGTCTAAATAACTCAGCAAAGCGCGTGGGGTTCGTCATGACCGCGTCTGCTAGATCTGGTCGCATCTTAGGGAATATCAGAGGATTGTCAGTCGCTGCAAAGCTCAGGAGATCAAAAGAGTGATTTCGCACTCACCTGCCTCAACTGAGCCATCAACGAAGGATCACCTAAAATTTGCAACCTCGTCCGTTCCATATCGTCCATGGGGTTGGTCGAAGCTGCAGCAGAAGTCGAAGCTCGTAGACGTTTACTGAATTGTGGAGAGACCCCAGGTTAGGAGGTAGACATCGTTGCATGATCAGGTGTGCCCAGGATACCAACCTATCCATCTGCACAGCCTCGGTCTCGGTCGTCATCCCGAAACTAGCTAACGTCCTCGTCGCGTCCGTGAGCTTCTGTCCATTGTGTACGAGTTCTATATCGTCCATATCTTCATCAGCCTGCAAGGAGTATGATCGTCGTGACATCCCGTCAGTGATTCCTGTGGATGGCGTGAGAGACAGCAACATCCTCCCTCACCTCCGCCGCCACCAATGCCAACAAGTCTCCTAATTGCATTTCTTGGCCGATCTCCATGAAGTACGTCTTGTCATCATGACTTAATATTGTGAGCTGCATCAGATGAGATGGAATGATCAAGGACTAAGATGGACCCTAGAGGATAATTCAGATGCGGCTAATGGTGAAGTAGCTGGCTGATGGGCTAGCCTCATTCAAGATCACTCGAGACTTCCAGATCACCGCGCTTCGTCATCACCAACTATATACACCGCGGAATATTTGCGCAAACGACTAAACTAAGGGGAGTGTTATCACCACATCCCTACCTTCTGACTCCAAATTCAAACGATTCTCCCCGGTCAAGGTAAAGTATCTTCTCCTCAAGTCCCCCTTGTTTCACTTGCTCTTCGAACTCGGATCGAGGCGACTGTGACAGATACAATCAGTCGTATTCCTCCGCCCCGCGAGGGAGGGGAGGGGAAAACGCACCAGGAAGACGTCGTAGTCATCGAAATGAATCGGGATCGTGAGCTTTGGGGAAATGAGCCGAACAAGTTGAATCCCTTGCTTGCCATCCATAGTCTGTAAAAGGATCGGAAAGCTCAGTTGAAATAGTATGTTAACACAAACAATGGGGCCTGTCTCACCACCATGAGCAATGGAACATTGGGTCCAGGAATCGTAGTGCCTCCAAGATGGATCAAAAGCAGATCAATGTCAGGATACCTGGTTGGAATTTCCTGCGAGCCATAGCGGACCATCAGTTCGGTGTTCTCAATGTCTCATATTGAAACGTGTGTCGGACTTTGAGATCATCGACTACCCATCAAACCCAGTTCAAATATCAGCCGTGCTCACGATAAGGCCACCGTCAACCCATCAACTTGCCCATCAACGTATCGCCAGATATGTAGATCCTATACCCGCCCTCCATTTTCCCACCAGATTCTTCCCATCCTAACTCTATCACATGACCATTTGTCTGTGCAAGTAATCCAACCTCAGAGATGCAGGGACGATCGGGCACTACGAAGAAAGGCTATTATTCACAGGAGGAATGGCATGAAGGATAGCGTCATTGATAGCTCCAATCACGCCTGCTATGTGTTTGCCTGTGTGAAGGACACGATAAGCTGGGTCTGATGTAGATTCTGCTGAGAAAGATCAAGTCACCTGGGGTAGCGGTAACTTGCAGACAAGGCTTCAACCCTCGCGCTCCATTGAAATCATTGATAACAACGTGAGTCGATTGCCAGACGTCCATCCCAAGCTGTGCTCTTCCCATGTCAGCATTTCTTCGACTGACTGAATAAAGTTGGGAGATGGTAAGACATACGACCTTGGTGAATCCCAAATCAGCTTCCATCAAATGCTTCTGAGCGTGTGTGGTAGTTATGATAGGCAAATCTTTCCTCAACTTTTCCTGCACGAGTTGATCAAAATGATCTATCCTCTGCGAAGTCAGTGGCCTGTATACTCCATTTCTATCAAGCGAGGAAACAAGCAGATACCGGCGTGGAAGTGGGACAGGACCACCGCATCCACAGGGGGAAGCTGTTCGATCGGGAAAGCCGGGTTGGTAATACGCGTACCAGTCACCCCTGGGCCTAGGTGAACGTGGTCCCCTGCCTGCGAGACCCAAAAACAGTTCAGCGAAGGAGTTTTGCTTGAAGAAATGAAGGACTTGCATGGAGCTGTGAGACAGAGATGCCGGTACATGTAAGGCACGACCTTTTGCTACTGATAGGTCATGCCAAACTCACGAAGTTCGGATCGGTCATGATTCTGATACCACACCTGTACGGAGGACGTTAGTTTCCTGGCCGCAAGGGGTGAAGGTACTACTCACCATTCCAAGATACAAGTAGCAGTCCCGACAAACAATAGTCGCGCCTTTCTGCCATCCTCCATCGATCCATCCCCAATCGGCGCGGAAGCGTGAGTCTTGTTTGTGGTAGATGGGGGAAGGGACGAGGGAACAGACGCGGAGGGGTCAGCTAAAGGAGTCTGCCTCGAGCTGGGTGCTGCAGATATGTTGAGATTATGGACTATGGTACTCATGGTCATAGAAGGTAATGAAGAGATGTTTTGTTCCATGCTTCTGGTAGATGGGAATGAGGTCATTAGAACCGGTTGATGTTATGACATCGAGAGTGGAGGGCTGGGACTGTGCGGGGCTCCATTACTCTACTCCTCTCCACTCCTCTCCTGGCCTTTGCAGGTTGTGACGTGTAATCTAGCACGCTCGACACCTCGGAGCCGCGACGAAGTTTGTGACTTCCTTCGATTAGTACTTATCACACATTATTAACCACTCGACGAAGAGCGTTGTGAGCCGTTGGTAGCTCAGGAACAGAAAGGCAGGAAGACATGGGTAACGATCAGTCTAGAGCTCGTGGCGACCAGGAGCAGCAGGTCAAGCCGCCAAACTATTATGAGCTGTTGGCTGTTCACGAGGAAGCGACGGAGGATGAGATTAAGGTATGTCATTGCAGGGTAATGTCAAATGTGTTCCTTTACTAACAACTGATTCTTGGCATTTAGCGAGCTTTCCGTAAAGCGGCTGTATGTGGCGAAAAGATCGGAATCTGAAACTACCCTGAGCTACCCTAATCTCCTATCTGTATCTTCCTCAGCTCAAACATCACCCTGATAAGAATCCGGACAATATCGAAGAAGCGACAAGGCTCTTTGCAGACTTGCAACAAGCGTATGAGGTGAGTGTCACCGTTGGTTCCAATAGCTGATATGCTCAGACTAAACTAATTCTCGACTCCAGATCTTGAGCGATCCAAATGTAAGCTTGATGAAAGACTAATCGTCATTGTGTAGCTAATGTCCAATCCACCGTCCAACCAGGAGCGAGCATTTTATGACAACCATCGCAACGTACCCGTCGCCGTTACCGACGATGATCTCTTCGAGCATGTTCGAACCGGTGCAGCTGCGCCGCCAATCCATAAAAGACAACCTGGAGAACCCGGTGTTACTTTAGATCAATTGATGAGATTCTTCGACCCGAAGTTTGCAAGGAAGACTGATGATACCGCTGAGGTAGAGATAATTGTCTCTATGGGAACACGAGTCGAAAGCTTATTTGTACGAACTTGCAGGGCTTCTTCTCCATCTACCGCTCATTGTTCGGCCTCCTTTCCTCGGACGAGCAACTTCATGCTCCTTCTGGAAGTCGTCAATCCCAACTTTCGTATCCGACATTCGGCGACTCTAAGACGCCTTACGCGCCTCCTGTGGGCGCTTCTCGAGCTGAGAAAGACGCAGGGACGTGGGCGAGAGACTTCTACTTGGCTTGGGGAGAGTTTGCAACGGAGAAGAAATTCGAGTGGATGTCTGCTTGGGATTCGGAGAAGGGAGAAGATAGGAGAGTGAGGAGGTTAGTCCTGTTTGACATTATACTCAAAGTCCTGGCTGATATCACCTTCTTCCAGACTGATGGAACGAGAAAATAAGAAAGTCCGAGACGATCACCGCAAAGAGTACAATGATACGGTGCGGCATTTGGTTTCGTTCATACAAAATCGAGATCCACGATTTCATGCCTACCAGCATCAGAAGGCAAAGGCAGCGAAGACTTCTCAACCGGTTTCAGGCTCTTCGACACCTCGATCGGGCAACAAAGCGCAGACAATTTCCGGTAGAGACAAACGCATAAATGATCTGCATGCTCAACTCGCTCGCCAGCGAGAAGAAGCGAGGATGAAAGACGCCGATAACTTCCAGGCGCAGTCATGGCAGCAAGTCGATGCTTCCGTCTTGGATGAGTTCGAAGATGGACCTGCAGCTCCGACTAAAGCTGCAAAGCCACCTCCTGCGAATGGTGAAACTCCGGGCGATGATGTAAAGGAAGACGAGGATGATGAGGATAGCCAACCTGAAGGCTTTGACTGTGTGGCTTGCGGCAAGACGTTCATGACGGAGAACGCATGGGACAACCACGAGAGATCGAAGAAGCATAAGCAGGCGGTATTTAGGTGGGTTCAGAGATGCGTGAAGACTATCTGCGCTGACAAATACTTCCTCGTAGACTGACGAAAGAGATGCGTGCAGAGGAGAAGGCATTGGGATTGTCAAAATCAGACTTGCACACTCCACAGGAATCCGATGCAGAGGACGAGGCAGACAGAGAGGAAGAAGCAGAGGCCGAGAATGCCGAAATCGACGATGGAAGCACTGATGAAGATAGTCGCTCGGAGGCGGATGATATTCTTGCCGCAGCAGTCCACGAATCTCTGAACATGCACAGCGCAAATGGAAAAGCGAAGGAAAATGAGACCAAGGAATCACCTGTGGAGTTGGCCGAGGAGATTCTTCCCAAGCAGGAATATGCCTCAGTATTAGACGAGGAGGAAGGAAAGGCAGAAAGTGTACCTGAAGCAAAGAAAGAGCCTGAGATGTCCAAAAAGGACAAGCGAAGACTGAAAGAGGCGAAGAAGAAAGCTGAAGCTGAAGCGGCCGACAAGAACGGGACTGTGAGTGGAAAAGTACGGTCATCCAGAAAGCAACGCTGATGAATCGTCCTCCCGTACAGGCAAATTTCGATTGCAATGTCTGTGGCGACAGCTTCCCCTCTCGCACGAAGCTCTTCGATCATGTTAAAGCAGAAGGACATGCTTTGGCAGAGCCTCAGGCAGGGAAGGGTGGTAAAAAGGCAAGTGGGAAGCGGAAGGGTAGATGATCAGCAGCGACGAGTGGCGTTCAAGAGCAGCTATCCACATCACGACCTCACGACCTTGTACGACCCTTCATGATCATGTAACATAGCATTTACGCTTACTCCTGCGGCTCTTCTGTTTACACACGAGTATGTGTGCTGCCGCCGTCCCACATGATGCGATTCGTTCGCCTCGATTCCTTAGCTATGTCCTTGCATGTCCCATTTTTTGTCCTCATGGTGCGCAGCGTAGCATCCAGCTGCCCGTCTCTGATCCCCCGATACGACCGACCGGTCATGCCACGGTCAGGGATGTCGCTCATACTCTCCTTGGCAATCGCCTCCGCTGTATTTTGTAACAGAACATGGAAGCCTGCGAGCGCTTGAAGCAGAGTCGAGAAGGTTTCATAGTCCGTCTCAGGCGTCCCAAAGAACTGCAGGGTCTGGCGTATCTCGGAGTCCAGTGTTACCATCATTCTCTCCATCTTCGTCATTTTGCCTTCAGCTACAGCGATGAAGGGCTGGAAGGAAAGAAATATGGGAACATTAATAACCCTTGGCATGCTGTTGCGACCAACCTACCTTGAACACGTCCAAAAAATGATCACCCTCTGATGGAAAGGCTGTGCTGGCGCTAATAAGGTGTACCTCGTTCACCACATCTTGGAATCCGGTCAAGAGTTCCCGGCAAGCCGAGAAGACGTCAGTGGGCGAGACTGCGGGACTCATCAGTCAAGGTATGGAATGCTTGCACTCGCCTAGAAATCGACTTACTCCTTGCAGCTGCTTGAAGAGATTTCAATTCCAAGCAGTTCATGACCGTGGGCTGTCGGGATGCCAACCATAACCGTACAAGATAGTGTAGGAGGGAGGGTAATTCACTGCCAACCTGCGTTCGCACCTCTCTCAGCTAAGAATGGAGTCACAATCAGCTTTCTTAGCCGGTTGTTTTGACTGGAGAGCAACTTGCCTTCAGCAAGTCAAGAAGAGAAAATCCCACAGCATTTCCACGGATTGTCCCGGCGTTCAATGTATTACCTACTGCCAAGATGCTAGCCAACAGTTGCTCGAGTGGCTCATTCCACCGCAGCTCGTTGCACGCGGTATGCAACAGCTTCAAATCCGGTAACACGCCTGCCAGCTGCTCCGGGAACTCCCGTTGGTACACAATGCACTTGAGCCGCGATGACAATCGAGGAACCTTTAGTAACTGATGAAATTAAAGTGTTCAATCAGTGGAATGGTTTCAAGACGCTTGCGCATGCACTTACCTCCAGCAGGAAACGCTCAGGTTTTTCCAACTTCTCCACTTCACCAGAGTAGGCATTCAGTTTCTCGGTCTCCTCTGACGTCGGCAAATTCCTTTGTATGTTTAAAAGTGTGTCGGTAGTCAGATCTTCCACATCGACCTCCAGTAAAGCTGTCCGAATCTGAGCGAAGGTCATGGGTATTCGAGAAAGCATGATTGCAATGTTGTTTGCACGAGCTGGAGGAGGGATATCTGGTCAGCTGCGTGAAATCTAACTAAAAAAGTGAAAGCTAGTCACCCATTGCGAGAATACCAGGAGCCGTGTGACCACCCGTCTTGTGTGGCTCCTTCCCGGTTGGCTTCTGGGATGATTTCACTTCGAATAGGCTAACTATCTCTTCAGGATCCATCGCGGGAATTTGCCACTGTGCAACTTTGGTCCAAACCGAGTCAGGCGGAGCCACTTTGACGGGCTGCCAGAACAGCGGCTATTCGAGGTAATCAAAGTCAGGTCATCCACCTATTGTCGGATTGCTAAGCCCATCTTACTCTTAGTCTGGGAGCCCTTGTGGTTGACTTTCCTTCTTGCGGGTCACTCGGCTTCGGCGGAGGGGTGTGCATATACCCATGTGGGGGCGGGGGTGGCGGGGGAGGGGGTGGAGCGACTGTTTCATCATCGAGGACTGATGGAGAAGGATAGGAAGGTGAAGGTGACAAAATCAGAGTAAATCCAAGCGATTGTGACGGTAGCGGCGGTGGCGGTGGAGGTGGAGGATAATCGCCATACTCATCTCCGTTGTCCGCTTGCCGTTCAAGTTGATCTCGTTTCGAAGAACTGCAAAGTTCAACGTCCGCCATCGGTTTCTCTGCATCAACCCCGCTGTCTGATCCATCACTTGCTTCTTCTTGAGATTCCGGTTCTTCCAGGTCTTTCCTGGAGTCTCCGTCCTCCAACGTCTCTTGCAGATCCCAGCGCTTTAGGATGTCCTTGTGGTCCAAGTCGGCAACCGGCCGAAAAGAAACCCGAGTCGAGTCGACCATCTCCCTTTTGCTCTTTCCCTTTAGTACTCTGTTCAAGTTCATTGACTGAGCGGTCGGAGGGGGGCTGACAATACGAGAAATCGTCTCCGCTCTTCCTAAATAATCTATATCGATCAACTGTTCCTCCTCATAGGTAGAAACCTGGATCAAAGCTGACTCAGGCATGTTAGTGTATTTCCAAAGCTGTGATAACGAGGGTCAACATCTCGAAAGCGGCATAGTCACATGCTCGTACTTACTATGATCTGTTCTTCTAATCCTCTCCTCTTCAATTCTCCTCTCAACGAGGTCCTGCTCTCCGCATCTTCAAGAAATCCAACCAACGCGTTGATCAACATCATCGCTGATAATCTCCATTCCCAAACGTCCGCCCCCGTTTCCTCCTCGTCTTCAACTTTTTTCCCCAGGCTCTTGACGAATTTTTCGAATCGGAAAGTCTCCCTGTAAATTGGACGAGCATCAAGGAACGCGTCCAGTATAGGATGGGAATCTTGTTGTAAAGCGCATGTGGCAGCGGATAGCTCTGCGGCGAGACATGCTACCTTTGTCGAGGAGTCAGAAAGGTATGTACATGATACGATGAAAAATGTGATCTCCGGTGTGTTGGTGATTTGGGGGAACCCAACCTGAAGAAGATAAAGTATCAAGTACTCGAACGTAAGAGGGGAGATTGGAACAACTTACTTCAGTATTCAAGAGCGTTCTAATAATCCTTAATAACTCGAGCAAACAACTCGAATCGCTATGCCCCTCTTTGCCTTTCCGATCGCTAAGAAACAAATTGAAATTCCTGATGATCATTTCTGAACCATCATGTTGAAAGAACGCCCTTATAATGGACAACGGCCCGGTCGTCAAGATGATCCTGATGTCTATCAAATTATTGTGCAGTATTGTGCGATCGTTGCAACTTTCACATCGCGATCGATCAGTTCCTCGATTTCTTGGAAGAAGGACTTAATCTCACCTCTTTAGAACACCCAACGCCTTGATCAATAGCTTCTCTTCCCTCTCTTTTCCTTCTTCCATTACTTCTTTCTCCTCGTCCTCTTCAGAAGTGCCGCCAAAATTCCACCACGACCAGAGACTTCCACCTGTATCCTGTGGAGCCATCGGCTGCGTCTCATCGTTTAGGACAGAAGTCGAGGGAGCGGTCACCGCTGTTGTGGAAAGTTGGCGAAGAGCGGCTAAAGCTGAGGTTTGGATCGCCATTGATGTCGGAGGAGGTTGCGAGGAAGAGGAGAGAGACCAAGGGAAAGGAGTTGAGAGGGAGAATTTTTTGGTCCATGCTAAGATGCCTGATCCAGGAGAATCAGATGACGATTGAATTGGTAATAAAGAAGTAGAATCGGTAACTTCGGTTTGAGGAGGTCCGGCGGAAAATGTTGAACGAGATGATTGACGTAGGAGCTGGAGTTTCTTCTCGATAGAAAGGTGATTCATGGTTTCGCGTTGCGAGGGACCGATATTGAATTCGTCCTGCTCAAATGGGTTTTTTTTAATAGCCTATCAGCAGGGAGGAGTAGAGAAAGGAGGATGGAGACTGCACCAGGAAAGCATCCCAATCTTTCGAATCAACAGAGTCTACCACTTCCTCCTCCGCCGCTGACGTCGAGTCACCTTGAAGCGGAAATCCCACCATCGTTGACCTCGCTCGACCATCCATGGATATCTCCGCCAACTGATCCATCATCCATCCCACCTCACCTTCTCCTCTATCCGGTGAACTGATCAACCTCGGTCCTACCGGCGTCACCTCGTTGTCCACCATTCTGACTGTCCTTCCTGAATCATCGCTCGCAACCCTCCTTTCCGCCTTCCTTGGAGGTGAGAGACGGGTAGAAGAGCGGGTTGGTTGATACGTGGAGGTTGGGGAGGTGTCTATGCGGGGAAGGCTATGACGAGGGAGGGAGGATGGAGAGGTGGTCAAGAGTCCACGGTGGGAGGGAATGTCTGGCATGGATTAGAATTGAGAAAATGACCTTGTGATGTTGATGACAATATTGATGTTTAGGTCGATGTCGATGTTCACATTGACGACGGTGATGACCGAACTAGATAGGTCTGTGCGCCATCGTTGATTGTGTAGACAACCCACGCACAGACCTCGTGTTTCAATAGTTGGAGGACCGTGCGTGCCCAGGGTGAGACATTCTTCTCCATCGCAACGACCACCAACAACACTACCTTCCGTCGCCGCTACCACCATCGGGGCGGGCAATGACGACGGCAATCGTGAAACAAAGTCACAACGAAGCGTCAATAATCCTGAAACTTCCACCCGCGAATTTTTGACTGGTTGCGATCTCCCTGGTCGGGTCAATTCCTACCGTCTCCGTCTCCATCCCAGCCTTTCCTTTGTATTGCTGGTCCTGCTTCCTGCCCCTCATATATCCTATCCCTTGCGTGCGATCAAAGTCGGATCAGATGGCGGTGTTTAGATAAAGAAGCTTTTGATCGATGGGTGTACTTATCTCCTCCGTCGTTCTCGCCATCTCTATCTAGCTTTATCTGTAGAGCACGATTCGCTACTTCTTTTTCAGCAAAAACACTTTGAGGACCACTGGCGTTTGATTATACCCCTCACACTTGAGTATAACGTCAATTTGAAACGATTCACCGTCAGAACGAAACCTTCCACAACAAAAACCGCTAACCGCTATCCCCAAAGGAAAAAAAACCCCCCGACCACTCGCATTCATCATGGTTTTCCCATCTCCCCCACAAAGTCTTTCCCATCCTCAACCCGAAGAGCAACTCGAACCAACTTCTCCCACTCATACGTACGATACAAATCATGCTCATACTATCGTTCAATCACCCCCAAGCTCAACCATTGGTTCATATGTCCACCCTCAACACCGAGGAGTGGCAATCTTAGGTGCAGGGAAAGGTATCAATGGTTTACCTGTCCAAGCTGCTGGACCAGGTACCACTGATCTGTTTGCGTCTGCTACTGCGAGATCTACGTTGGATGACAATGAAGTGCCTATGGGGTTCTTGTATGGTGATGAGATAAGCTCCCTTGCATCATCGGCGGGAAGCTCAGGACGTCCTTTCAATCCGGATCTACCAGCTAAGAACGTATTGTTCGTGTTTGCGAATTTCGCGAGTTATATGAGAGCACCGCATGAGGGGACGGAGGATGTTAGAGATGCGCAATTGAGACACGCACACAGGTTGTTGGAACATGCCAGGGTGAGTATCGTCTGGCAATTCGTTATTCAAAAAGCGACTGACCGGTTCGAACATTAGGAATTGAGAGAGGAGCCTCTCAGCAGAGTCGAGATTATGCATATCAAATACAGATTCCCTGTTATTTCTTTGGAAAATAAGGGAACCAGAGTGACATCACCATTCGCGACGTTGACGGATCCGGTGGTGAAGTTGGACTACAGTAAGTCGCTTCTAACTTTCAAACGATCTTTCAGGCAGTTATTAAGATGACTTCCCGCTCATCAGAGCAAATCGGAGGGTTTGAACCCACCCCAACTGCTGCTATCCTCAAACATATAGCACAGCATATCGAGCCACCACCGAGAGTGATTGTTTACTCGTACGTCGGATCAAAACAAACAGCGTAAGTACTGGTGAATGCTCTGGGTCGAGGCACGTATATGAGCTGACGGCTTGACCTCTCCCTTGTTCCCAAACCTCCCACCAGACAACATCTCGGAACTTTGGCAATCTTCTGCGCAAACCGACGAGTCCCAATCACCGTCATCTCACCTACCGAGACACGGATACGAGAACATCAGTCCCTTCAATTGGCTCTACAATCCGCGATCGACATGCCGCTGTACGCTTCCCTCCCGATGAATCAACTCGCCAACAGCCAGAGCTTCATACGTTCTCATACGGGAGCGACGATCTGGGCCGCTAATCCATCAACTTCCGGAAGTCCATATCTGCACGCCAAAGAAATGATTCTAAAGTCATTAGGAGTAGCATCAACTTCCTATCTCGGCATTCGGTGGAAGTTGGAACGGTCAGATTCGCATTCAAAGGTCAAGGTAGCGAGGTTCTGTGATTTTGAGTCGCTCGTGGATTCTTTGGATCTGGGTGATCAGCCTTCGGATGATTCTCGACCTCATCGACAGTTGGAATCATACATCGTCTCTCCAAATAACCAAGTGATGGAAAGACGGCATGCTCGGGCATCGACTTCCTCCCGTGGTAGCAAGTCGAAGTCGAAGGGATTAGGTCAAGCGTTGCTAAGCGAGGACGAGAGGGGCGTGTTGGCGTGGAGAAACATGATGGCTGCACATGTGGATGTCTCTGACGCGGAGTATATAGAAGGGAACAGAGCGTAGTGCTTGGAGGAAGGAACGGCGGCAGGCTCGGGGAGTTGGGAGTTGGGATCGTGTTTCTAGGCACCTGGTTTGCCACTTCCTCGCCTCGCCACTCCTCGCGGCCTTCCAAGCCCGACGTCGCTTGGAAATCGCGGCGAGCGAGTAGAGGACTAGGGAGATCGGTGGGGAGCATGTTGGTAGCAGCATACGCATTTCAGACAGTGCGATCCATATCCCATATCGTCACAAGACATATTAGCGTGTAGAGGGACGACGAGAGATACCGCACACGCTTGAACAACCATGGCTGCAGCATCCGGCACCTTGCCATTCGGCTCTCAATCAGCGTATAACGACACCCTACTCGGACCTGCATCGCAACTGACCATCTCTCCATCGACATGTTTCAACCTCACTCTATTTAAAGGTATGTGTGATAGGATCGCTTTAGATGCTTATTTAGTCGCAAGTCCCTGACGAGTTTGGCGCTACTTGCTCCTACCAGACGTCATGAAGCAATATCGGAAACTCGATGATACAAGTCAGTCATATCGGACTCCCTCGATGTTGACGGCGACTGAATATTTCCTGTTCTGTTCAATCAGTCATCATCCGTTTGAACCGAGCAAATGCTCAACTACGGGATAACAATCGCACACACCACCTACCTACCTCTTCCGGATCCGAAGAATCATGTCTGACCTTGTGGCGAGAGATGATGGGCAAGTATTTTCAGTTTCTGCGGTAGAGATCTTGTTCTGACGACATCCTAGCTCCGATCTATAGCCGGATGGGATCATCGTCAAACGGTACTCTCCTACTGTCTGAACGTCGTAGACGGCTCACTCAATCAGAAACGCAAAGTATTAGATGGACAGGAGGCGAGATTGAGTTCGAGGCGACAAGATCAAGACGCTTTGTTTGAGGAGGAGGTTTTGGTGAGTTCATTTGGATGTTATGGTTCAACCTCCTCTGAACGTTGCGTGGAACCGGGCGATAGCGCAATCAAATCTCAAATGAAGAAGCTGTAGAGAAGATCATACGGAAGCGAAGTCTGGAGGGTGCGTTTCCTTCCTCCACCTCTTCCATCTGCTATTGCTGATAATACGTCCACCTCCTCTTTCTCGAAAACCGTCGATCTGAAAAAATTTTCTTTATCGATCGGTCTTCTCTGATAGCCTTCAAATCCCGCTGCAAATTCTTCCTCCCGCCCGCTAGCGATGACCGAGGGCGGAAATGGTGGGAAGCGGCTGAGAAAGCACGTTGAAGGGAGTAGCAGAGTTGGGAGGGCTAGTGGATGAAGCGAGAGCTGTGGGAATGTCAAATTGGGTGAAGAATAAATGACGAGGCGATGGGAATTGCGGAGGTAGGATGTTGGAGGGACCTCTTTAACGATGTCCTATGATTTGTATCATATAGCCAAAAGTGTAACGCCATCACCCCCAAATCAAGTAGGACACAGATTTCATTTCATTTCAGTTTCAGTGTGCATACAAGGATAGTGGGTTTTCACAATTTAAAAGACAACCTTTGGCTTGGATTTACTGTTGACTATGGCACAACCGCTGGATTTCATTTTTCGCATTTCGTTGATATGAGAGAGGAGACTTCAGAGAGAGAAAATGAGATGATGAGGTTTCGTTATGTTGGTTTAATGATGTTGAGAGGGATGATGATAAGGTAGACCTTGGATATCGTACGTTGACGACGATGACGAGTCGGCGTTCACGACGAGATGCTGGTATTGAATCAGTACTTGCCCATGTTCTTGGCGAGCTGTAAAATTACCCCAAGTCTCGTCAGGCCTTGATATGAGGAGAGGGTTAGAGGTGTGTATATGACGTACGTGGTTCATGTTCCTAACTGGACTCGTAGACAGTCCATTGTCCATGGGAGGAGATTGAGAAAAGGCAGCAGAAGTCCTAGCGATGGACGTAAGGTCGACTGTATTTCCACAATAAGTAGAAGTTAAGCCATCGACATTCCCCGAGATCATTGAGGCGAGAAAATACAAGAACCAACTGACCATCATCATTCTCCATGGCACCTTTCCTAAACATCCTCGCTTTCTCCCTTTCCTCGTCGGTCATACTCATCTTCCTCCCACCTTCCTTGATTGCCATAGATTTAGTCTGAACGATCGGAGAGGTAGATTCCGAACCATTCTCGACGGGTCGTTCCAAGATGTCGGTAGGAGCACCGGCAACGTCAATCGGACCATCGGTAGCGATGTTCTTGGCCTCAGTGTCGGCAAGAAGATCGTCACCGTTGTCGGTACCTTCGGCTTGATAATCGAGTGGGTTACCCCAGTTGTGGGGTCCAGCTCCACCCTGAAAGATCTGGTGTTGGTTTTTGAGATAGATATTATGGAAGAGATTGACTAACCTTCTTCAAAGCGTTGTTTAATCCGGTCTTGGAGACTACAAGATGGAAGGAGATGAAAGGTCAGATCGAGGTTGACAGAGACACAGATACAGGAGGGAGGAGAGGAGTGGGGAGGAGGGGAGGGGAGAGGAGAAGGGAAGGAAGGAGAAGAGGAGGAAGGAGAAGGAAAGGGACATTCCAAGAGGATGATGATAAATATCGACAAGATTGAATACAGAAGAGCAAGATAGGAGATGAAGGTGATAAAGAGGAAGAGGGTAGAATAGGATATCACGGGAGCAGCGCTCCGGTAGGAGAGATGGAGGAGGGGATACGAAAGGATGTCGCAGAATATGAAAACACTTACCACTTCGGTCCTTAGCCAAGGCGTGAGGGTTAACGCTCCTCTTTGTGATTGTTAAATGATTCGGAAATGAACCGGGGGTGTGCATGATAGGAAATGCGAGATCGGGTAAGGGATTGAGGTGGAGGTTGAGTTTGGACGGAACGAGACGATGGAAAGTCAGGAAAGGATGGCGAAGAGGAAGAGAAGAATAGTATGATGGGATGAGGTGAGGTGAGGTATCGTTAGTAAGCATTCTGAAGTGGATATAGGATGGCTGGATTACACCCACTTCAGTACGAGTCATATTGGTTCTAGTTTGATTTGAGTAGATCGAGCGAAGTGTGTGGTGTGGGTTGTTCGGGTGAACTATCTAGTGTGGACAGTTGTACAACGCATATAAAGAAGAAGTGAGAGGAGGAAGGGAAGGATGGCAAGGTGATTCAGCGTGTGGTCCGGACTAAGCTCGTGTGACGTCTTATCCGAAGGTTCCGGGTGGTGACGACGAATCAACCGCCGACGTTCGATACAATCCCATGTTCTCGGAGTTGATCCGACGGCCCACGCCAGACCAAGACCTCTGCCTGACAGCGCTCGCTCTTACATCTATGAACACTCACCTTGATATTTCTGTGTGAAGTGTGGTAGTAGTAGGTAGTCGTCGTCAAAGCGGACTTGACTAGGTAGCTGTTAGCTGAGATTGATTGGCTGGAGATGGGGCACCAGATTTCACAATGCGGGGTAGAACGGGGGGATGCGAGGCACGATGCGGCATGGAAGAAATGTATCACGTGATAGTCGACAGGCGGGGCGGGGACGCGTGGGTTCACCCCCAAACTAGCTAGCTACTTCTGCGTATATCTCGTATTGCCCAATGCCCACCGTGAACCGCTTAGAAGAATGCATCTGTTCGATCCAGACACTACCACGTGAGCATCCTCCACAGTGATTTCATTCCTTCTTTTTTTATTTTTAATCCACTCACCAGTCCTTGCGAGCTGCTGATAAGTCTGAGCGTCAAGTCGATGCCGAATGGCACCAGCGAACATCATGAGGGCCCGCTCCCTCTTCTTGAGGCCCTCCATCGCCTGATCGCATCCGATACATTTCAGTCAGCCGTCCCGAACATTCCTCTCAAATTGCCATTAAAATTCACACATCACTCACCTCTTGCCTGTTCACACCGCCATACGGCGCGGCTTTTTGCGCTTGATACAAAGCATCCAAACACGTCATAGCGTTCTTGACAATATCGTCAATATTACGCGTGATGAGCTCATCTCGGGATCTGAATTCGTTCGCGGCGAGTTGAATACCCTGTACGTCCTTGTTCAGAGGGAGGAGAGATTCTTGCTCGATCACCTGGTTAAGAATAAGGGTTCTTAGGAAGGTGTCACCGCCGTCCGATTCGAGCCGAAGACTCACGCTGAGCGCCGCCTGATACTCCCCCTTCTCAGTCGATCGCTTGACTTTCCGATAATGTAGCAGATCCTTTAGTACTCTCTTACCAGACTCAGGCAAATCCCCAGTCAACGATTCCAACGTCCTAGCTGTTTGTTGAACGTAAGCAGCCAACGAATCCTGTTGTTCCAGTTCAGCTGCAGTCGAAGGGATCGCCAACGAATCCGATACGTGACGAGCGAGGGTCTGTAGCACACGTGTGTAAGCACCTGCTTGGAGTAAGAGGCTGACGAGGTCTGGAAGGGGAAGGTCCAGGTTGTTTCGCTTGGCGGCTTCTTCGATAAGCTCGCGTAGTAGCTTCTGGCCATCTTTGACCTTGATGAGAGAAAGGTCTCGTCCGATAACGCTCGTCTGCACAGGGGTCATAGGGTCAGCAAGGGGGTTGAAGGGTATCTGATTAACTAATCTAACTAACCGAGATCTGGGCAGTCCCCTGTCCCTCACCCAGTAACAATGTATAGCTCTGGGTATCCAGTACGATGTTGCTGACCATCGCCTCACAAAGCTGTTGCTGCTCTGTACCAATCGGATCAGGTAGATCGGAGTTCAGCGTGATGAGGTAGATATACTGCAGTGCCTCGATTGGATCGGTCGATGAAAACATCTTGATGTATCGCTGGATCATGCGTGCAAAGTTCAAGCAGGCGACGCTTTCTCCATGCGGTCGATAGACTGAGGGATCGAATGGAAGCATACATTAGCGCAAACAAAGCTATCGGCAAAGGAAGGAGTCAACTTACGGATGGTAGCATCACTAGCTGGTGATCTTGGTGGTATGCGGAGCAAACCGTAGTAGGCGAGGGCGATTCCCATATGAACCGCGTCGATATGGTACATGGATCGGTCGTGAAGAAATGAGATTGCCTGCGCGGTAATGTAGAGCATCGAGTGGAGAATCAGCGTCCAATAGTATGACTGTCAAGAAGCATCTTCACCTCCTCGAATTGCCCAGTATAAAAGAGATTCTGCACATAAACCAACGGGTTGTTCTGGGTTGCCTCAGTGATGAAATGGGAGGGTCCAAACTCGAGCACTTTCTTCCCCAGATCGGCAAGGGTGTACGTTCTGCCGTTGGTGGATTGCTCCTCCCTCACCATATTGAGCTGATACCACATCCAGTCCTCCATTGTGGAGATTACGTAGCGAACATTCTTCCTGTCGACTTCGATTCGGCCGATCAGTTTGTAAAGCGCGTATCTGAAGGGATCACCGGTATCGAGGGTGTTTTTGACGTGTTGATTCCAAAGGGTGAATACTTGATTTCGTTCGTCCTGAGAGAGACTGAGATGTTATCAAGCGCCACGCGACATCAGCGACTCCCGAGGTTTCATCACCACGACTGTTCCCACTCACCACTTATCCGTTGACTGTATCCACGCCTTGAAATAGGCAGTGAAATGTCTATCCTTCCTCGGCAAGGCGAATTCCGCGCTCGCCGCCATCTCCATGGCTTCGACGTGATGCCCACTACGAATAAGGTAGAATAGCTGCGCCCAGAAGTAACCTCCATTGACGGTCTGCACGTACCGGCCCGCAACGTCAGACATATGGCTGGCGTTAGCACAGAGACTGGGTAGCTCACCTCCATCGAGGTAGGTAGTATACCATCCTTCAACATCAAATCCACAAACGCCCTAACTTTGTGCGACACATCCGGTGAACCACCAAGCTTAGCTTCTGCTTGTCTACCTGCAATCTGCTTCTCCAGGTAATTCCAAAACCTGAGCCCATGGGATAAGCCGATCTTTCCTTCCCCTTCGGTGTGGGAAATAACTCACATAACCTCTAAATGATTTTTGGAACCTCCGATAATTCTTCCTGTTAAAGCAGTCCTCTTCTCATCGCCCAAAGGACTATAATATGCCTCGGCATACTGTCTCTTTTTGATCAGAGTACCGACGAACTCTCCGGATGCGTCTGCAACTTCGTGGACGATGTGAGCGAGTAGGGTCAGGGTCTCAGCTAGGAGTGGTGATTTCTGTGAAGGAGTTGATGTGAGTGTGGCGAAATGGCTCGGTGAGGGCGAGGACGTACGGTGTCCAGAGAGGAAGCCATCTTTTCTTTCATGTGAGAGATCATAGCAAACGGTCTGTCTTCTTTGCGGTAAGAATTTAGTCGCTATTGATGAAATCCGCCTCATTCGTAGTTAGTCGGGAAAGCAGGAAGCGTGAAGAAAGATGAACGAACCTTCACAATCTCGTCATAGGACATCATCTTCTTGTGCATCTGGAGTTTACTTTCACTAGATGACGGTCGTATTCCAGAGCTGGAGCTGGCGTTGAGGCCGTACACCGATCGCGAAGTGGTCGCTTCCTCCTGTAATGAAGAGTGCAAGTGAGTCGCTTGGATCGACTAGCTGACTTCGTCTACTTACCCCCATAGCCACATCTACACCCTCTTCCAGACCAGATAAATCATTGAGCTCCTCTCCAATCCTACCTCTGAGCGTCTTCCAATCTTCTCGCACTCTCTTAGTGAGCCCATTCTGCACCACCCTTTGAGTGGTCCTTCGGCCTTGCTCGAGAGCAGCGATGATGATCGTTTCTTGTCGCCATCGACGATAGCCGTCGACATCCGTGTCGGCGATGGGGATGGGAGCCTCCCAGTGTGGCTGAGGAGCAGCAGTAGCGGTGGACAGAGAGGCAATTTGGGATTTTAGGTGCGACGGATTTATACCTTTGGAGGCGAAGAGGTATTGGCTGACGGCGATGATCAAAGATTGGTCAGCTCAGAAAATATGTTTTTCTTGGACCCATTAGGTAGTAGATGATTACCCTTGGCTTTGAGCTTCAGCATCGACACCGGGTCTCGACCCCTTCGCCAATTTCCTGCTCGTTTGCTCGATCTGATCTAACCCTAATGCGATGTTCGGTAGATGGGCTTGATTGATTTGTTGAGCGAGCTCTTGGGATTGTTGAAAGAGAGCCTGAAGGTTTGCCATGGCGGGTTTGGGTCGACCGATGAGCGGAGATGGTGTCGTTGATTGTAGGTGCGCTCGCTGTTGTCGAGCGTTGAGGTTGTTTGATTACTTGGCGGCGCACATTCACGTGATTCAAGCCCCACGCGTACAAATCAAATACCAACTCGACCTGTATCATAACGGACAACAACCATAGACGAAGTTCGTGAGTGACAGATACAGATGGTATGAAGAACAGTTTGCACTACTCCATCTTCGTGGGGATCTTGCTATGAGAGGCGAAATTGATCAGTGATAGCACCTATCTCTGCTTTTAGCCGGTTTTGGCTTCCAGTCTATTTCAAACGACTGAGTACCAACTCGAGCTTGGCATCACATGGGAGCTTTAGCAGAGAACGCAATATCGGACACACAGGAGACGCTCGCTTGATGCCCAGCTATCGCCATGAGCTGTTGGATTGATCGACACCCCATATTTCAACCTCACTGTAGTCAGCTCCGACGTATTCACCTTTGGCCTGCCAAGTCAAGGAGGTGCTGTCGGCTCAACCTTCACTATGAGACCACTGCTGTATCATTCGCCTTTCTTTGCGGCGTATCTCTTCTGCGACATCCACTTCTCGCTGTCATGCAGAGGTTTAGGTCGACAGATTCCGCATCCAAACATTTGCCACTCTGTCACCAATCCAATTCGAACTTCATATCCACAGCTCAAGCTTGTGGGATTCTAGAATAGCCATTGGCAAAGCCATGAGCATCCAATACCCTCGCAGAGATAGTCGACGTCCGCCGTTTGGTCGGGGTCGCAGATGCAGCTGACGTGAAGTCCGGTCCCGAGCATAAGAGGAGTTACCTGCTGGAAAAAGCGGAGCAGAGGGCGGAATTAGTCGCCTTTGCTCGAATTTGGACGCAGGAGGGCGGGGGGGGGGGGGCACGAAGCGAGCGATCTGGATAACATGTTCAAATCAGTAAGGTTAGCGGCAATGTGTCCATGCATCGATGACGGCTGCATTCTTCGCATTCCCACCAACGTTCCTCCCGTCCCCGTTTTGTCAGACACAACCTTCTCGCCTTTCCACCGATCACAATCATTCTCATGCCTCTTTAGATTCGAGATGTACCACTCCATGATCAAATAGTAGATTGATGACATGCTAGTCGGTGTTGTTCGTGAATGAATCTGGTTGTGGAAGAAGTCTGGATGTGAAAATGAATGCGTGGGTGCAGCAGGAAATGGTAAAGTCGGAAAGCTGACATATGAGATGACAGATGTCCTACGGAACTTCAGCACCCGCACTGTCTCGGATGCGATGGTCATACTTGCGAGTCCAATCGATGCTAGGTCGAATGCCCAACAGGCTACGACATGGCATATCGACACAACCACCCGCTAAAGATATGTTATTCGCCAGAAGTAATCGAATGAAATATTGTGGTGGAAGTATTGGTATACTAACTGCTTCTGACTGGCATTAAGTGTATAGGATCGTCGGTGCTTGATGCCTTGACGTCGTTGAATGACCATCTACGCAACGTCCTGTTCCGATTAATGACGCGTCACTTTTGAATCGCCTGGTTATCGTTATCAGGAGATGTTGTAGCTGGACTTGACCACCTCTTGGAGATCAATGCCATCTTTCGCTCCTTCATCGGGTCACTGACAGCTCACCATGGATGCTATAAGGGTCGCCAAGGTGAGTCTATACCTCCTCACTGGCTATCATCAGTTCCAATTCCGCCATCACCTCCTCTCCAACTCATCTTCACCGCTCAGGTCGATAATGTCCGACTAGAGCAAATCCATGGTGGAATCAAGCACGAACTCACCGGCATCCTTCATTTGACCACTCATCATCTGTTTTTCTGTGCTCCTGAGTCTCCTGAGATATGGGTGAATTTCTCCGGCGGCTCCAGATCACACACAATGACCTTAAGCTCAAAGTCCTCTATTCCGTAGCTACCGTATCCACTCATCAATCAAGCAACACGACTCCCGCAGACTCTGCTAGGCATTTCACCCCTCCTAATACGGACGAGAACCTTCGAAGCCTTTCTTTTGAACTTTCCACAAGGAAGCGAGAAAGTAGCCGATGACGTTTACCTTAGTATTAGGGAGTTGACGGTGGCGAGTGAGTGATCCGGTGTTTGGTCGCTCACCGGTTTCCGAATACTTTACTGATGGCAGACGGTCCTTGATCAGATTCGCTTGAACAGCTTTATGCTTTCTTTTATCAACCATCTCCTCCGTTTTATGACGCATCCGCGACGGTGGGACCGGGATGGACGATTTTCAACCCGAGAGAAGAATTCGCTAGGATGGGACTTGGAAGTCGGACCAAGGCTTGGAGATTTACTGATATCAACAAGGACTATATCGTGAGCAAGCATCAGAGAAAGCGAGTCCAGAATGCGGATCTGACCGGTGGACTGAATGTCATGGGGAGCTCAGTTCTCGCCGACGTACCCAGCCAAGATGGTCGTACCGGCCAAGATCTCAGACGCGGTGTTGGTTTATGCAGGGAAGTACAGGAGCAAAGCGAGAATACCTGCTTTGACGTATTTACATTGGGCGAACCATGTGGGTCACGAGCCTCTTGATAAAGATTAGGGAGCTTTTTTTCACTTATCATTCCGGATCTTTCTGCAAGGCATCCATCACTCGCTGCAGTCAGCCTCTCGTCGGGATCAAGAATTCTCGATCTCCACAAGACGAACGTCTAGTGGACTCAATTTTCCAATCTCACATCTCGCCTGATACTTCCTATTCACCAGCGATCGACACTCCCACCCGTACACCGGCAGGGTCGACTACACCCATCTACGGTGCCACCACCACCAGTCTGATTGTAGATGCTCGACCAACAGCCAACGCAGTGGCCAACGTCGCAAAAGGAGCTGGAACCGAGAACATGGAGAATTATAAAGCTGCAAAGAAGACGTATCTCGGGATCGATAATATTCACGTGATGAGGGACTCACTCAATAGATTGACAGAAGCGCTGAGGGACGCTGAACCGATCTCGATGGGTCAGAATGGGATTGTCGGTGGTGGATTTATCGATAGAATCGCCTTGAGACGGTCGAATTGGTTGAAACACGTCTCGGCAATACTTGACGGTGCCCTTATAATCGTGAAGAACGTGCACATCAATTCGTCGCATGTGTTGATACACTGCTCGGACGGATGGGATCGGACGAGTCAGCTTGCGGCCATTGCGCAGCTTTGTTTGGATCCGTACTACCGGACATTCAAAGGGTTCGCCGTGTTGGTAGAGAAGGATTTTCTTGCGTTTGGTCACAAGTTCTTGGATCGATGTGGACACCTTTCGCCTGACAAGTTGGATACCGCACCGATTATCGAGGATGACGGAGAAGCTCCAGGTGGAGCAGAGAGAGCTGCTCAAGCTTTCATCGGAGCTTTTCAAAAACAATTCCAATCGTCCTCACATTCAAAAGAGGTCTCTCCGGTCTTTCATCAATTCCTTGACTGTGTTTGGCAGCTACTTCGACAATTCCCCGAACGATTCGAGTTCAACGAAGAATATTTGTCTGCGCTGCACTATCAGCTTTATGCTTGTCAACACGGAACGTTCCTCTTCAACTCGGAGAAACAACGACGGACGATCGCTGTCCTTGGAGATGACGAATCTGGGATCTCAGCGGCCAAGCGAGCGCCTTGGGAACGAACAACCTCAGTTTGGGATCTCCTTTCTCAACCGTCTCTGAGGGAAACCCATCGGAATCTCCAATATGACTCCACGTTGGACGATCCCAAACGCTCTCCAGAAGCAGATATGGGGGTTCTCCTTCCGAAACCTAAAGATGTCAAGTACTGGTGTCAACTCTTCGGACGGACAGATGAAGAGATCAATGTGAGGATTGCTATCGAGCAAGCGCAAGGCGTGGAGGTGGTCGGTCTGATCGCAAATGCAGAAAGTGATCCGGCGCAGCCATTTCGGGCGGTGGCAAAGGCTGCGGAGGACGTGGCGAATGCGGCGACGGGACAAGAGCGTATGACAACGAGAAGTACGGGAAATGGTAGTCCTCAGCCTGGGCGATGGAACAACTCTGGATATGGCGTTGACAACAGTATTGGGTCAGGGCCGTCTGGCTCTGCAACTAAAGCTCCCCTTCGTATAAATCGAATCCAAAACCCTTCTTCCACCTCAGCGTCCGCTACCTCATATGGGGGCGGAGGTGGTTGGGGATGGTCCCAATTCAACTCCTCCGCAATCTCGGCAATAAATGTGCTACAGGGCGCTGCGAGGGAGGTTAAGAGTCTAGGAGTCGATGTCCTGGGGAAGGTGATGAGTGAGGAGAAGCCAGAGGGTGAGGGAGAGATGTGGGCTAAGGAGAATGATGGCACGTCCAGAGCTGGGAATGGAGCAAGCAGAGGACTGCAGTTGGAAAACGATACAGTGGGTACCAACCCATGGAGTCGTACGAGGATTCCATCAGAGGCAAATCCTTGGTCCGCAACCTCCGCGATTCAATCTTCCACGCAAGTTGCGACCTCCGAGCTATCAACTGCAGCGACACTCCTCCAAGCACCGTCACCATCTCTACCTCCGTTGTCAAACCCCTCCAACATTGATTATCTGGCCTCCCCTTCTCTAACGTGGGGTTCCACCGCCGATCGTCGGATTCCTGGTCCAGCACGATCGTCATTACAGATTTCATCTCCCACACGACCAACAGATCATCCCTTACCGATATCCAGAGCGGAGTCGGTACATGTTGCTCTCGATCAGCTGTCTCTGGGAGCTGCGATATCGCCAGGGAGTGGTACAGCTTTGCAGATGCAGGTCACGAAGGACCAACAAAGACAGCAGACCTGGGATCCATTAGGTGTCCTGTAGACCGGGACGCAATGACAACGCTTTGGACTAGATGATATTGACGAGGACACATGTATGCATACGTAGACACATGACTGCCGGAGGTTGTATGAGACTTGTTGCCGTTTCCTGAGCATTGACGACGGAGGTTGAACGTGACTGATAGGCGAAGGCGACTTTGCCGAGGAGCCGCTTCAGATGAGATTTGCGACCTTTGATGGGCAAGTAGAGAAACAGTGGAGAAGCGCAGAGGGGTGAACGAAGAGCGCTGATCCGTGGACTTGAAAGTATACGTTTATACAATGCCGATAGAGCCATGGGTTTGATAAATAACGTGGGCAATGGCGTACATGGTAAGAACACGATCCGAATTCGTAGAAATGATGCCTTCGGCGATACGACGAGGTGACTAGGTGTGATGTCCCCCATCATATGCTCTCTCGGCGCCAGGTCGTTTCTTGGCGTTACGCCACTCGGTCTCTTCCTTGTGCCAGTCGCGCAGCGAGGTCTCGTGATGTCTCACGACGTGTGCGATATGATCTTGTGATCGGATTGTCTTCTGGGTAGCGCATTCGTTGGCTGTAGCCCTATCCATGTGCTTTTGCTGCACGTTGTGCCTGCTATTTGATTACTGCCATATCAGCAAAGGTACGCGGGGCGCAGATCGGTCTGGTTGCTCACAAGCAGAGCCTGCATACTTGCCCCTTCATGAGTTTGTGGAGGCGTTTCGCAGCGTACGCTTTCCAGTCCACCATCTCGTTCTTGTGACTGATATCGCCCGATTCCCCTGGAAGGGAAAACAGTATCATGAACAAGATATTCGAGTAATTTGAGTACGATACACGCACGAGGTCTTTTGCCGAGAATATTTGTGTTGTGGTGCTGGCTGAAGATGGTCGATGCGGAGTTGGCAAGCCGACAGCTGGCAGTGAGACTGGAGCTGGGGTACGTGCTGAAGGAGCTGGAGTAGGCTGTCGGTGACTACGCTCGGACTGCAAGATTGAGTTGATGTTTTAGCAGCTGTTTGAGGTCACTCCTTAGCCCATTCGTACTTTGACTGAGGAGAACGAATGTAGGTCTGCCGAGGTTTGTGTTCCTGCAAGGTCCGAGGCGATGCTTGCAGACGTCTGTATACAGGGCTCCACATTTACCAACACATCTGTCGAAATAGAACCTACTGGCTTGGTGACTCACTGATGATAGCTGTTTGGGCAGAGACTCCCTCTTCTGTATGAAGCCGGTCTCACTTTTCAAACGAGCCACCTCAGCTTCCAGTACTGTCTTCTCGCGCGCTGAGGACCGATTCTTATCATCAATAACCCTGACTTGCGATTCGAAAGCAACTTTCATATCCTGGAGTCTATTGCGAGAAGCGAGTTCGGAAAGAGATGTGAGAGATCCTTAACATTGCCAGTGAGAAGATGACGTACTCGTTGATCTGTCGTTCCTGACTCTTGTTTGAAATTTCAGAATCAACCAGGCTTTGCTTGCAGACTCGCTGGGCTGTTTCTGCTTCCTCCGCTACCTTCGCCGTGTCTTGAAGCTTCTTCTTGGTGTCCAAAAGCTGCTGCTTCAAGAGTTCGTTGGCTTTCTTTTGTAGTTCGTGCAGATTGCGCTCGGTCGTCAGCTGAGCTTTGCTTCCCGTTAGCTGTGACTCCAGTTTTGCCAGCTTGTTCTGTGCGTCCCCTACCTCCACCTTTGTCAGCCTCGTCGACGCTGCAAGCTCATCTCGTTCTTTCCTGATCTGCGCAAGCTCATCTGTTGTGACAATACGTGCTTCCGTCTGCTGCTTTACGTCTGCCTCCAAGGCACGTTTCTGAGCTGAAGCGCCTAAGGCTGACTTCTTGAGACAAGCAACTTCGCTCTTGCACTTTTTGTCCGAGACTGACGTCTGCACAAGTCGTTCGCTGAGGCTTGCGACCTCGCTTTTTAGCTTCGTCACGATACCCTCGCTTTCGCTGAGTCGAACTTGCGTGAAATCTAATTCGGCGAGCTGCTTGTCGCTGCTGCCGGAGAGCTCTTTATACCTGGCTTCCAAAGTGCCGATGAGATCATCTCTGCCTCTAACTTTTAGCTCCAGCTCATCGAGGTTGAGTCCTAAGGCTTTCGATCGCTCAGTCTGCGTTTGTAACTTGGTGTCGATTCTCCTGATTTGCTCCTTCTGAGCCTCGGTGTCCCGGCTTGCACTCGCGAGGTCCTTCTCAGCTTTCGCTCTGATTGTCGCCTGCTCCGCTAAGTGGCGCTGTACCAGATTTTGGAGGATCTTCTTATGGCTCTCAAGTTCGTCTTTGACTTTTTCTTGCTCAGCCAGGCGCGATCTGAAGTCGGTTTGCAGGCCAGCGATATGGGCCCTCAGATCAAAAAGTTCCTGGTTCTTGCGGAGTAGGGACTCCTTGAAATGGGCAGCAGCTGCTAGTCGTGCGTCTTCATTGCTAAGGAGGATGGTATCGCTCCTACATAAGAATTCGACTCGGAAAGACGTGCATGCGGACTCACGTTGCATCGATAAATTGTTCAAGAGAGGGAACAGCGCCTGGGGAAGTATTCAAAATCTTGATGGGAAGACTCTCCTTGCTGGTGGGAATTGGAGTAGGTGGCACGAAAGCCTGTTTGTGTATTGTTGAATGAGGAGAAAAGACTGTTGGGGTGCTGTAGGTAGTGACAATGGGCGAGTAGTGATGGAGTGAGTTCGACGGCCGTGTAGCAGCTGAATAGCCTTCGCAGTTCGGAATGAGGTCGGGTCGCTTGGGTGGGATATTATTGTTGAAGGAACGGGGCGGCATGGGTGACCAAAGCGCCGAAGCCGGGTGGATGGGAGGTCTACGGCCGTTGCACGTTGACTCTTGGCTTGCCTTTGTGACAGATGTGCCGAAATGTTTGGGTGCATTGTCTGACCTCAGAGGGGTTTGGGCCCGTTGTGTCACTTGGAAAGACGACTGATTGTCAGTGATTAGAGGTACTGAACAAGGGCGAACCACGGCTTCATTGAGGGAAGGGAACTGCGAACCTACGCATGAATAGTCATCAGAAGACATTCAACAACGTTTTAGCATCGTAGCTGGCTCACCGTTCAGTGATGTGGTGATTAGAATTGGTACAAGTCGTTGAGATGAGGCTGAACCACTGGGAAGATTGCCAGCGACGGAGGAGGGATTCTCCACCCCAGAATGACATTGGTCCAAAAGCACAGTGGCCGAGGAAAAGGAAAGACGGATAATTTCAGACGCAGTCTCCGACCGGCTGCCAGCCGTCGTTCCGTCCAGTTTCTCCTGCTCCGCTATAGCTGATATCTGAGAGGTGCGTTCTGGATTGATGGGAATGGCCCATGTTGCATCGCTCGACTGAATATTCGAATTGGAAGGGCCCAAAAGATTAGCCTTGGCTAAAGAAGTGGATGATGCGAGGGTCTGCGAGATCGAAGACGGTAGAGATAGGTCTGGTGATCGACCTGCCGCCTGCGGATCCTAAGGCGAGAACCTTGGACCTTGAGCCGCAGTTGCAGCTTGACCAAGCGAAAGAAGTTGTGTCGTAGTAGTCAAAGAGGGAGATAAATATGCAGGTCGAGCAATAGTAGCCATTGGAGAAACCGCGCCGATGAATCGGAGGTCGAAGATGAAGCTCCCTTCAGTGATCGAGGCACGACCGGAGACGGAATAGGAGTAGACCTGGGATCGGTGTTCACCGGCTGATATGTGCTGACAGAATGTTGAGTACGCAGCCTTGGAGGAGATTCCTGAGATGGTTGAGTGATAACCGGACTAAAACGACGCAACGGGTGAGGCTCGGCCCAGTTAGGTGAATCAGAAGGCGAAGGAAGTGAAGATGAGGAAACGAGAGGACGATTGGTCTTCGGACCTTGGACCTCAGTTGAGTTCTTTGTTGGTTGAGATTTGGAAAAGGCTGCGGTTTCGGACTCCTCGGTGGCCACACCAGAGCTTACATGTTCTCTTGACCCGACAGATACTTCACTGCTCAAACTTCCTAGCTCAGGAAATAATTCTTTCAAGTTCGGAGATTCCTTGAAGGCGAGCGTATCCAACGGTGAATCGATGTTATCCGTGACGCATCCAGGTGCCTCTCCGCCACCACCAGCTACACCACGACCGAGTTCCAAACCTCTTAATCCGCATTCGTTGTCGCGTTCTTTTCCTTGATCAATGGTCCTCATGTCCAACGCGTTTGATCCCTTCTCTCTGTCATCTTTCTGATCAGCAACCCTGGTTTCTCCCATGACAATATCCAAGTCGACAGGAGCCTCAGAGTAAGTCGCTTGAATCGCGATGCAACCTCCTCCCTCTGACTCGCCGATCTTCATCGAGGCTGCCATGTCTGTTTCCACATTCATCGTCCTCTTGAAGGACCTACTGTCAGTCTGGATGCTCGCGCCTATTGATGCAATGCTCGCCGCATGAGGAGACGCCTCAGCGTTGATGATGGTCTCGTGGATGGTTGACCGAGACGTTTGGAAGGGTGAACTGGATGAAAATTTGCGACTTCACAGGTTGAGATGATGATGATATAGAAATCGACGATGATGTTGATGAAATTGTGGATGGACATGTTGACTTTAAGACGATGCTGTGAACGCGTGTTTCAGCGCGTTGCGCGTTTGCCACAATTGGTTGCCTCCATTATTCAATCATTGCTGGGGCATTTCATTCTATCTGTTAGACGTATCAGGTAAGTTTGTGCAGCCTGCGGTATACTACCTTCCTTGCAAGTCAGATCATGTGAATTTTGGTACTGATTCACCTTCTGCTGCGATGATATGATAACGCAAGGTGGTCAATGCATCAGTAGAGCAGTTGGGAGTGAGAAACTGCAGGAACGATGGGATTTGTTTCGTAGGTAGTATGGTTCCTATAGACGGGGGAAATCGCTCAATGACCTGATTAAACTCTGTCAAGGAGATGTATTGGGGGATCAGGTCGTGCATGCCATAGGTCACGTCGAATCCCTTAAACAGTGCAGATGAAGAATTTGTAGAAGGGGAATGAACGGCCGTGACATAATCTAGAGCGAAAATCAACAAACTACAAGACAAATCGATAACCCAGCTCCCCCCAAATTGGACGCCGCCCTAGCCTTGCGCTGAACAACCTGTACCACCATGCTACAGAGATCAAAAGTCATGTTCCTTCGCACTACGCACGGCCACAGTCTTTCCGAGTCCAATACCCAAGCAGGACTTCAGAGGATGGAAAGCCATGTTTGGCTTGATTGTCGCACCTTCATCTAGACCGTAGGGCAGGATGTCAGATGTTGTTTGCACTGGAGTAGGGTATGCAAGGCGATGTGTGCTGAAGTGGACAGCTCGATCCACAGAAGAGGGTGCAAGACTGGAAGTAATAGTGTCAGTAGGTTAGGGAGAGACTGCAGAGTTGCACAGCAAACGCGTACATCGATATGATTCCAGTGGTTCGCTGGCACGCAGTGTCCACGATGTGATTCACATTGTCATCAACTTTGATCGAGGACAAAGACTGAGACAGTCGCAGATCCCATATGGCGATGGTGCCTTCGTCCCTGTAGCAGAAGATCATCTCAGCAAACCCTCGCCACCAAAACTGAATGGTACGGACACTTACGAAACAGACACGATCTCCTTCTCCAGCCCTGCTCCTGGATGACACAGCGAGATGCTCCTGCTATTGCGATCTTCCCACCATTTGACTGCGTTCTGCCTGCGTTGCCGCCTATCGTACATTGTAACGACGCCAGCTGAATCACCAGTCAAGAAGATATTGCCTCGCTCCGGCTCTACGCTCAAACAGGTTATAACGGACTCAGGACGCGTTCTGTGGATCGGCATGGTCCTGGTGCAGATCTGTTGCTGAGCATCCCATATCTGAAAGTAATTTGAAGAGCCGCTTGCGATAGTGAGCTCGTTTCTGACTTGGCTCCATGTTGTAACCACGGGCATGTCCTGGTAGGACGTCTCCAACGACCTAAATGCGGCGGTGGCGCGTAAAAGATCTTTACCACCTTCACCATCAAATTCGCCGTGGAAGACTTTAACAACACCATTGCAGAGGGCCACCATGAGAGTGAATTGATCCAACTCGTCTTGCTCATTGAGGAAAGTCATGCTCTTGATTGGTGATCGTTGTGTTAATTGTCGCTTCAAACTCGGATTGAATCTTGTGATGCAACGCTGATCTACCGTCTGCCATATTTCGATCGTGTGCTCTCCAGCAACGGCCAAGATAGGCTCATAGGAATGAAAGGCCATCAGACAGGCACTGGCCTCACTCGTTAGGGTATACCATCGATGTGAGAAGCTCCTTTCGAGATCGGCAGCCATGACGATGGCGCTGTCCTCTCCGTTTTGCTCTCGGAGATTGAGCCGTGTTGCAGTAGTGGTCTCTACCCGATCATCCCATCTGAGGCGTGGCTGGTGGAAGTACCGTGCACTCACTTCCACCCAGTCTTCTAGAGCCGGCAGGCGGTGTTCAGCAAAGCCCGCCCCATGGTAAGTGAGGGGGGGTGGATCGATCACGTTTGGGTCTTGATCTCTGGCCCAAAACCCGTCATCTCCGTCTGCAGTTTGAGCGGCAATGGCAGCGACGAGGTTTACCAAACCCTTAGAATCTTTTCCACTTTCAATCGGACGGTTCAGTATCGTCTGTTGCAAGGTCAGGACCTCAAAGAGACCTTTCAAGCAATCAGATGGCCGACGTTGAGGGTGAAATGCGGATAGCCCATTACTTTGATCAACAATCCTACTGCCGCATGTCGGAAAAGCACCAATCAACTCGGATCGCATGAGCCTTGTCATAATTGTCCTCAGAATAGACTTGCAAGTCTGGCGGACGACTGGGTCCGGGTCCTTGGTGAAGTCAGTCAAGGCGATGTAAATTTCCCGCACGAAGATCAGTCTTTGCTCATAACATGTACGACGATCGCCCATCTGACTTAGCCAGACCTCCATTGCCGCCAAGAGTTCTTCCCGTTCCGCACATATCTCGGCCGAGACACCAGCGTCACCAGCTTGGTCATCTTCAATAGCATAGAGCCAGCCAACTATCTCACAGACACCGCTCCATGAACGAAGAGCTAGGCGTGTTAATTCCAGGAACATGTTCCTTATTATGCCAGATCCATCTTGTCGGATGGACTTGGCTACGTAAGCTGTGAGCTCCAGAATCATATGACGGGATGATTCCGAGGCTGGTTGACGAAGCGTCACCTGGAAAAGACTGAACATGGCAAACAATGCAGAAGCTCGTACGTCGGCAACTTCGTCCCCTGCAGCGGCGCGAATGAGGTCTTGTAGAGTCTTGGATGGCTCACTACTCCACTGGGATTCGGCCTCGGTCACTGCGCTTCGTGTAATGGCTAGAGTTATGATGCCCCACTGACGACACAGGGGGTCCTCGTGGCCGGCCAATGCTTCGCAGATGACAGTGGCTCCCTCCTCTTCACAATAGACGGCGGCGTCTTTGGAAACGTTGCTGGCAGTAGCAACCAAGTACGCTACCATCGCCAAGGCTTCTGAAAAGTCCTCTTCCTGGTCCATTTTGGTCTTTGCAAAGTCCATGAAGATCTTGATCGCCGGAGAGCTTCCTTGTCGATCCCGTGAGAGGAGGAGAGCTGGGCCTCGCGGGTCCTGCATCATGCGACAGAAGAGGTATATGACCACAACGCGGTCCCTCTCATCGGTCAGCCTTAGAAGTCTCCCTTGCAGCTGATCGAGTCCACATTGGAGGGCCCAGTAGACAGGCCATATCCCACCGAGATCAAAGTAACGCTGCCCTCAGAATATCTATAAGCTTGGACGCCAAGGAGACGCTCGCTATTTGACTTACTGTCAAAAGGGGTAGCGCAAAAGGACGCAGGCCCGGATTTAGCAAAGCATATAGAGCGATAGGCAGATTGTTCGAGCACAGATGCGCAATGTTTTTACGACTTCTTTGTCCCCTTGTGAAAGAAGACGGAAAGGTGAAAAGTCGAAGTTGTGATGCAAATCCATACAGCAAGTCCAGCATCATGCTGGGGGAACGGTAAACATAGGCAGCCAGCGGAATTGTCGGGACCTGAATGATCTTGACTTCGGATAAGAAGTCGTCCAGGAGACAATCCCAGGCTTTCCACAGCGGATGCAAGTGGGTTGATGGTAGATCTGGATAGCTAACTGGAGTGCAATCGTAATTTCGCATAACTCGTTGACTGGCAAGTTACGGATGTCATTCAGGAAGAAAGTGAGTAGGCCTGGGATGTGTATGGGAGGCTCTGACTTACGCCAGAATGAAGCCTCGTGATAGGCCTGCCAAGGCTGGGTTACTGCGAAATATTTTTCGGAACAAGTTGACGGGGAGAGATTGCCAAGCGATGCTCTCGATGATTGAGGTCAGGCACCAATGTAACTCTCCTAAAGGCTGTCGGCGCCGTCGTATTTCAGAAGAGTTGATCTAGCTTAATTTTACCACTACATACCGATTCCCTGTCATGCAACTCTCCTGGGATCTCCAGAAGATCCTGAAAGGACAGATCTGGAAGTCCAACGCTAGTTGAAGGACTCAGTCGCAGGTTGTCGGTGAGGTAGTAGAAACGCAAAGCCATGAGCACGGGAGAGGTCATACAGGATGTGAAGACATCCCTGAAGGCAGTAAAGATCCGATGTTAGGGCTGGAGCCGGAAGTTGCAAGTGGAGGTCGCTCACCTCGGCAAGCCTTCAATGAGAGGAAGAATTTCGTGATGACTGCACGCAGCGAAGTGGTAATCGCGCTCTGCGTGAGTCTTCTGAGTTTGACTTTCCGACGAAGAAGGGCCCATAGGAGTGGGATATTCCTCATCCCGTCGCTTGCCATGCTCCACCGCCGCTTTGACCAGGATGCCCGCATTGTCACAGTCCCAGAGGTAGATTGTGCCTGATTTGGCACAGTCCACGATTTGGCTGACAAACAGAGGATGGTATGTTCTGTGGGTCATTTGCAGTGAGCAATTATGCCATGGCCCCTTTTCATGGTAGACAGGACTCACGAGGGGATGACAGGGAAATCTGTGTCATACACCCATATTTCTGCTTGTTCAGTGGGTGCCTGTCCGATGATATACAATGAGGCGTCGCAACACTTCGATCAGGCAATGTATTTACCAATGTATTGTGCTGGAAATAGATCTGATCAGTATATTGAAGCAGGGTTTGGCTTATCGTGGAATCACTCCTTACGTCGTTGTACAGAAGCATGATATGATCCTCCCCGGCCGCTCGTCGTGCCTTTGCGATTGCGGCGTACATCGTCTCTTGTTTAGGGTCTGGAAGCTGAGTGGTGGGGGAGGAATAGGAATGAAGAAGTGGCACTTGACCGGAACAACACCCACTTACACTCAGAATGGTCATCCTCTGCAGGTTCTCCAATTGAGCACATAGATCTGCGATGAGCCGATGTCAGGTGATTCAGATCATCGGCAAATCGGAGCTGGAACTACTCGCTCGACATAATGCTCTTCATCGACCTCTCGTGGTGCCTAACAAGCCATCAAGTCAGCAGAGGTATATCCAGAAGAAGGTGACGTGCTTCACTTGGTTGCAGGATCGAACCAAGCCTCCTCAATTCTTTGATTAGCTCTGTGCTGCTGAGGAGTTCCAAGGTTGAGACAGATTGCAAGAATGGCATGTGTTACCCTGATCGCTGCAATGTCTTGAGTGTGGCAAGTGAGAAGTCATTCAGGGCAAGGCGGTGCAGGTGCCATTCAAGGTACTCACAGTCTTCTGCGGGTACTTCTTGGCCATCCTCTTCTTCCTCCAGGGTCGGAGGACCGATCCAAGCCTTCAAAATCCGTGATCGTTCTCTCCCATCCCCTGAAGCACACCTCTTCCATTCGACTGTTCTGGGAAAGTCAGTAAGAGTGACCATGAGAGAGATGGTGATGAATATGCCTGGGGTTGTAATAGTTGTCGTTGGACCTGCGGAATGCACGTCGCAAAATCTCAGACGACCTTCACCACACGGTGGCAAAAAAAGGCCGCACGACAAAGGAAGAAACGAGGGGGTAAAGGGTGGGATCAGGAGAACTTTGAAACGCAGGTCTTGGTGTGAGCACTGCTTCTTGGGCTCTGGCTCCTTCCGAACTCGGAGGTCTGTCGCGAAGGTATCACTTCACGTCATTTGATCCCTGATATCTGTTGATGAAACCATTCGTCACCGCTTCAAACCCAACAACTTGGTCTTTGACGTGCTTTCTCTTGGAATCCAGCAGGTCGTATTAACACAAGCCTGCTCCGGTTTACCAAGAAAGAAGCTAGTTGTGATGTCTAGAGCTGATCTATTTACACCGAGTTCAACACAAAAAAGCACCCACTGAGAGATCGATCTATCGATCGTATGCCAGCCACTATCCATCCTTTGTCTGAGTCGATGAGAAACCGAGCCACACGTCGATGGGATGTGCATGTGCAGAGGATGCAGGGACGGGCGGATTAACCGGATTGTCGGTGACTATAACTAGATACGGCCGCGACCGCTGCTCTGCACACCACCTTGAGAGCTCGATCTGGACCACATAGACCACCATCCTGCGCAAGAATTGTTTTCTAAACTAATTTGTCTGGTGCTCAAACATCAAAATCAGAAAGCCGCCGGGGACATCCCCTCCCGGGTCGTTTTCGGATGTCACCCTATATCCGAGGGATTCTCAGGAACCGCGTCTCCAGCAACGGGTTCCGCGGAGTCGGGTCGTTTACACCTACGGGACCGCTCAGACACCGTTACCAATTGGCCTATCAGCCCGTCCAGGAACACATGAGCTGATGATCTTCGAGGCATACGAGCAGAACTTGAGACATGTTGCCAAGAACATGGACCAGTCCTTTCTCTGCGGGGTTCCGCGGGGCCGACTCTGGGGGGAAGGGGGGATGTCCCCATCGGTGCCAACAGTTCTCCGACCTCTGTCAGCGCTACTATATAGATGGAGTCTTTAGCCCTCCCCTCCCTCTCATACCCTTTCCTATCATCCCATTTTCCCCAGAACATACTTCCGTAGCAACGGAAACCTCCTGAGTTCTCTATATTTCAAGAACGCCAGCTAGACAGATCCCTCGACGACACGATGTCGCAGCATACCGAGGTCGATGACTTCAAGCAGGAGGTTTTACACAACGAGCATGGCCTAGTCCAACATCACATCGATGTCAAAGAGGCTGCTGAAGACGGCCACGTCGCCACTGACGAATATGGACACGCTTTGGTGGATATCGACCAGGCGGCTAGTTCTCGCTTGGCCAGGAAGGTGAGCACACCTTGAGACTCGCACAGGCTTTTCCATCATGCTGAATGTATTTGGCCATTTCAGATCGACTTCCGTATCATGCCGGTCGTTTGTCTGATTTATCTTTGGTGTTTCATCGACCGAGCCAACGTCGGTAAGTAAGAGTCCCGGTATTTCGAACATCTTAAACAGAGCGCCTAACTTTTGACAACAACGACTCTCAGGTAACGCACGTCTCGCTGGTCTCGAGAAGGAACTCCATATGGTTGGATACGACTACAACATCCTTCTCACCATCTTTTACGTGTCCTACATCGCTTTTGAAATGCCTGCCAACATCCTCACTAAGCTCGTCGGTCCTGGAAAGATGCTTCCCATATACGTGAGTGTTCTGTAAGATGTCACAAAAGGTCTCTTTACTAACCAAGTCGACTTCCAGACCGTCCTTTTTGGCCTCTTCTCCCTAGCTTTTGCCTTCGCCAAATCCTACAAAGCGGCTTTGGTTGTCCGTTTCTTCCTTGGGTGAGTTCTGCTTTTTCGCTAAAGTCATATTACCCCTTGCTAATTTCCCATCCTCACCCTCTTTCAGCGTTAGTGAGGCTGGACTTTTGCCTGGGATCGCGTTCTACCTCTCTAGGTGAGTCTGTTGGTCAGAGCGAGCGTTGTACGGTTTTCTAATGATTACTGCCACATTCTTCGCCTCATCGACATTTGTTTTCGTGTTTTGCGCTCTCCGACTCTTTCAATGATCTAGATGGTACACCAAAGACGAATTGACCTTCCGATTGGCCCTCTACATTACCATGTCACCACTTGCGGGCGGTGAGTGACAGACGCCAATTTAGTAGCTCATATCAACCTCTGACGCACCGAACCCACTCTCTCAGCATTCGGAGGTCTATTGGCATCTGGTATCCTGAAGATTCAAGGTATCGGATCATCAATCCACACCTGGCAGCAAATCTTTTTGATCGAAGGGACCATCACCATGGGCGTCGGCATCATCTCCTATCTGCTGTTGACCGATCGCCCCGCCACCGCCAAGTGGCTGACTCCCGAAGAGAAAGGTGGGTCGCCAGTACCAGCCAAAACGATTTACCACTGACCGGTCATCTCCCAGCCCTCGCATCCGCTCGTGTCAAGTCTGAGAATGCTGGTCAGACCGATGTCGTCGACAAGCTTAGTGTCAAAGGTCTCAAGCAAGGTATCTTGGTACCTTCCACCTTGGCCATTGCGTTGATCTTCCTCTTGGACAACATCACGGTGCAAGGTGAGCAGAAAGTCTTCCTTCATCATCTTCAGACATGCAACGAGCTGATCTCTCGCTCTTTTCTCAGCTGTTGCCATTTTCACTCCGAGCATCGTCAAGAGTATTTACCCCCACAAGACAACAATCCAACTGCAGCTCCAGACTGTCCCTCCCTACATCGTTGGGGCATTCTTCACCCTCCTATTCCCCTTCCTCGCATGGAAGACCAAGCGCCGCGGACTCTACATGCTCATCAGCGCTCCTCTTATGGTCATCGGATACGTCATCTTCGTCGCTACGGAAAACCCACACGCTCGGTATGCTGCAACCTTCATCATCATGAGTGGCGCCTTCTCCTTCGGTGCTCTATGTAACGGTTGGGCCGCTATCAACGTCGCTAGTGACAGCTCCAGGGCTTCTGCTATCGGTATGGTAGCCATGTGTGGCAATATTGGAGGTCTCATTTCCACCTGGACCTTCTTACCTCACGACGCTCCCAACTACATCACGGGTAACGCGATCAATATCGGTACCAGCAGTGCTATCTTCATCGTTGCAGCGCTACTATTGGTCTGGATGCGACGAGACAACAAGAAGCGGGACGCCGGGCAATACGATTTCAGATTGGACTCGCTCGATCAACAGGCTGCTTCAAAGCTAGGAAACGACCACCCAGGGTTCAGATACCGTTACTGATGCAAGAATGCAGGAGGGCAGATCGCTTCCTAATCGTCCCAGGCTTGATTTTGGTTTCGAAGTTTTGAGTAGTATGCTATTTACATTGTATGGCCTATAACTATGACATAGACGTGTTATGAGTTCCTTATTCGTCAGTGGACCGGGACCATGAGCGCTTCATGGATGGAAACAGAAATATCCTAGGGTCCAGTACGCCAAAGAATCCGTGCATACTTTCCACGACGAGGACTGGCCGTAGATTCGCCTGCCCAAAGTCCGTTAAAGAACTACCGTGTGCTTATTATCCTCCAAACGAGACTGTCGTAACGTTCCCAGGACTGATTCTGACCCTCCCCCTCTCTAGGATCTTGCCCACCCGCATCCAATCCCCAAGTCCGAGTCACTGGCGAGTTTGACGTCTTGAACCCGAGAAGGCGGCATCAGAATCGCCTATCTGAGGACTGATAGGAGCGTCTGCGCCAATTGACCCACTTCATGAGGACTCTTTCTATGCAACTAAGGGCCAACGCACACTCCCATTGGTTCTCTGTCAACCGAGGTGATACGTCGTCACATCCGCAAACCTCCGCTTCAACATCACCACCCAGAGCGAAGCCGCTTCGTGCCTCTGCAATTCATGTTCGGTGGGTTGGGAGATTTCGCCGTGTAAAGCAGTCGTGTTTTACGCTCGCTACCTAAAATTCTCATGCACGTCCACCCCTTCCTGAGATTCTTGTGCGACTGAAGCCCATTGATTTTAGACACACCTACCGCCGCCAACTGATAAGATCAACTCCCGGATAGTGATCGGAACGGCCAAGTCCGAGATCTCCTCAGAACCTCTTCCTCGCAGAAGCCCGATGGGACGTGCGTTGCTTAAAGGTCAGGCGGCAAGTTACAGCCTGATGGAGGGGTTTCCCTCTAATGCAAAATCATTCTAGATCCACCTTCACCGCCTACACCATGAGAATCGAGCTCAACATCAACACCAATGGGTCGGCGTCGGCGCAGCCTACTTTGACAGTCTCCCCTGATAATTCTTCTACCTATTCTACCTCCAACACCGACTCAAACTATTCCTCGCATTCCCATTTGCATAGTCATGGCATACCCGGGGTCCCTCATCCTATGCAGATGTCAGTGGATGATCCAACTTCGTTCTACCCCGTTGATCCAAAGTTGGATATCGGAGCCAAGCCATGGGTGAAGCCGGCGGCCAAACCTTTGACGTTTATCAGTAAGGGCCTGAGAAATATTCGACCGCCCCGCTCCGTTTCCAGCCATGCTGATTTCCCACCGTCAGATGCGAACCTCGTAGAGCCAGCAAGCGGCAAGCTGCTCACAAGTATGACACTCAAAACCAAAGATGGGAAAATTACCAGCCTGTCTAAGACGAGCTCGGCCGATCGATACGAATATGTCGGTCAGGTCATTGATGCCAAGGACTATTACTTGTGTCCTGGTTTGATCGATTGTGAGTGTTGTCTTGCATCCCGCAAGGTTGTCCACCCATATTCTGACTGAGTTGGAGGATGCCAGCCCATACTCATATCACCGGTATGTGAATCGTGGATCAAAGTCGTTCAGATCGACTCGTCTGAGCTGCTATAGTTCTTACTAGCTGTGCCGGGTACTAGAGTGAGCTGTCAACCCTCTCTGAAGGTCTTCTATTTTAAATCTCATCACCTTCCCCGCAGAGCATGGCTGAGATGATGTCACAAACGAGAGACACCACCATGTTAAGGTCGGCGTGGGTCCTCAAAGGTGAGTGGTGGCGTTCCAAGGGACAGCTAACAGAATGATCTGCAGCGAAGTCCATCTTTTTCCATCTCAAGGCATGCTATCGCGCGGGTATACTACCATCCGGGACGTCGGAGGAGCATCAAAAGCCCACGCTGATGCTACTGCGGAGGGTCTCATCCCTGGGCCTCGTATCTTCCAAGGTGGACCTATCGTTTCCCAAACGGGTGGACATGGAGACATGACCAACCCCACCGGCCCTGTTGGCGGCGGTTGCTGCGGAGGAATTAACAGTGCCGGTACATTTGGGGCTGTCTGTGATGGCGTCCCCCAGTGTTTGGCTTTGGCGAGAGATATCATGAGGAAGGGGGCGGATCATATCAAAATCTGTGTTGGTGAAGCACATGACGGCACGCTCTAGGGGAGAAGCTGATCTCACCGCTCTCATTTAACAGACTAGCGGTGGTGTGGGATCCGTTACCGATGCGATCGACTCCACTCAATTCACCATTGAGGAATTGTTGGCAATCACCACTACGGTGAAGAACATGCGAGGAACTATCACAACGGCCCACTGCTATACGTCCGAAGGTATCAGGCACTCTATTGCTGTGAGAACCCAAATGCTTTGAGAATCCAGAAAGAATGCTGATAAGAGAGACCCGTGTGCGCAGGGTGGCGTTGGTGGTGGGTGAACAACGGCTGACCGTCGGCCGAGCAGTGCTAACACGGCTTTGTCTTTCAGGCATTGAGCATGGAAATCTGCTCGACGAGCCGACTGCCAAGCTGATGGCTGAGAAGGGAATATACCTTACCCCCACTCTTGCCGTCCATGGGGTTCGTCCCGCGATTACTGTATACACTTTCCTCCGAAATCTGACTTTTGCTTACTCTGCGACAGATTATCTCGAAGCCTCCTTACGGCACGGCAATGCTGCTCGAGTCTCAACTCGAGAAAAATGAGGTCGTCCGCAAGGCGGGTCTGAACGCGTAAGTACCGCCGGCCATTCTTTGTCGGAATGCTCCTGTCTAACGCCTGATAGTTGGAATTATATAGCATTCAAATCGCTGAAAAGGCTGGTGTGACGGTTTGCCTCGGATCTGACATGTTGGCATCAATGGTGAGCTACGTGCGATGTGAATGGTAGCCTGTCACATGCTTTACACGTTCTTTCCCGCACCTCCAGCATTCTCTTCAAACGAACGAGGTGGGTTAGAGCACAACAGCTTTCGGGACTCGCTCATTTGCTGAACATTTCTCGCGCCCCTCATAGTTCGTCGTTCGCGCTTCAGTACTTCCCTCGCCCATCGTTCTCAAGCAAGCCACTTGCAACCCGGCGAAAATGCTCGGGATGGAGGGCAAGATCGGCACACTCCAACCGGGTGCCTTCGCCGATATCCTCGTCATGAAGTACAACCCTCTGGAGGACGTCACCATCTTCGACCGATACAACGATTCCCAACTAGCAGTGTTGAAGGAGGGACGCGTCATGAAGAGCAAAATCGAGAGATTGGTGGCAGAGGTTTCCTTGGAGTAGCCAATATCGTTGTATAAAATCAATGTGTTCGTGAATGCTACAATCGTAATTCGTGAAGTAGAGCTCAGTGAATGGGAAGCATCCCATAGCTTGGGCTCTGTGGTATCTTGTTACCTGTCAGTCGCAAATGTGCTAGTGTTCGCGGAGAGCCAGGCGGCTGGTTGCTACTGCCCTGGGTTTTTTCACCATCATTTCCGTCGATGTCCTTCAGCACATCTCTAAGTCGGCCCATTCCCGCTGATCCAACGCCGCTTATGCGTGACGTCCGTAGGAAGCCCTTGCCGGTCGTCTGGGATGCAGACTCGGTTGGTCCATTCGAATCAGTGATTGTGTCTTCGTCGCTGATGTTAAATTGCCGCGCGAACGTTGTCCAATCGCTGCGTTGCATGAGATATGGTCGAAGCAGACGCATGTCGATTCGGCCAAGGTACGACTCAGTTAGATAAGACTTGAGGACGTCTGGTTGCACGATAAAAGAGTTGCCCAGCTGCCGCAGCATGTCGAAGCGGTCGTTCAGCACGGAAGATGAAAGATGGAATGACTGGAATAGTTCCTGGTATGCGGCAAAGTCTCTGCGATGACAGGAAGGGGTGAGTTTTGGTTGAACGCCTGTAAATCACAGAGAGGGCACAAACTTGGTCAACATGAGACCTCCTGTAGGGTTGACAGGGAACTTCTTGTAGTGCTCGAGTAGCAGGCTATGTAGGAAGAGCGTGAGCATGCGGAGAATGCGCAGCAGGAACCAGGAGGTCTCACCAATGGAAGCCTACTCCGACCTCGATTAGCAGCGTTTCGAGATTCGCACCGCTCAGACCGAGCTGGGCAAAGTCACGGAGTTTTTCGACGTATTCGCAACAAGCAACACATGGTTCTGTAGTTGTCCTCGCGAATGAGAGGTCGTCATCTTTGGGCTTGTAGTCATTTCTCTTTTGCTTGGCCAGCTGAGACGTAAGGTATGTCATGGAAGCTACGAGCAGGGGTGTCAGTATGCCAGCAGGTTATCTAATGAAGATCGGTGAACTCGCCTTCAATCGTCCGCTGCAAAATCGCGTTGACCTTGGCCTCCAGTCTTGAGATGACCGTAACATGCAGTGTCGTCAGTTCTCGACGGGACACGACAGCATTGGCCGTCAGAGGAATTAGAGCGGTCGCAGAGTATTTCTGCCATAGGTGAAGGATGAGGTCTGTTTGCCGGAGGCTCGATAGGGCCTTGAGGTCCGGTTCGGCTTTAGAGTCGGTATGATCCAGCTTGACAAGAGAGCTATATGTGATAGAGGACATTAGCAACCGAAGGAAGCCGCGAAACTTGGAACACTACTGACGAATCAAGCTGAAGCTCCAAGTATGCCCGACCGATGAAATCGGACAGAAGCTTGGATAATGTGAGGGAATTCTTGGGACTACGTGAAATATGCGAAAATATCAGCGCCTTTTCCCCATCCACCTATCCCGTAGTCGCTCACACATCCGCACTCGCGCTAAGCTCTACCATTCTCCCAATCGCTTCCGCGTGCCATCTGAGAATTTGTTCGGCCAATTGCAACCGAAGTTCCCCGTCCGCTTCCCATACCTTCTCTTCGTCTGCATCCTTGGCATTCATCCTTTGCGGCGTAGCTGAACCAGAAGCAGAGGCAGAGGCTGAAGTCCGTGATATATCTTTTGATCCGGTCCCGCTGTACTTGTTTAGCCAAGCTGCGGCTGCCGAGGCCGCCGAGGCTGCTGACGACGATGTCGCCGCAGAAGCCTTCTCGACCGCTGACGATGTCGTCAGCTGATTGACGACCCTATCTAGCAATGTAGAGGATTTCGACTTGATGACAGATTCCTGGAATGGGAGGTCGATATGAGGACACATCTGCTTCGGTGTTTATACGTCATGCTCACATGATATCGGCTAAACTTCGACAGTAACGTCTGATAGCCTTCGGAGAGGTTCTTGATCTCCAGCTCCACATAATGTTGACCTTCAAGGAAAGGAACGAAGATTTCATCCATTGCCTGATCCAGGAGCGCGATCAATGGGGTAACGTTGCCGCCTTGCTTTGAGCTTCCAGCGGTACCACCAGAAAAATCGTACTGCTTGAGATCTTCGACGAGACCTGAACACATCGAGTGGGTAAGGCGCAACATCCGCAGGAGAGCAAGAGAAGACATGGAGGATGCGCGTGCGAAGAGCTGTTCGAGATGTTGTTGAATCTAGTGGGGAGGGGCGGAAGAGGGTTAATTTCAGGAACGGTCGCATGATCGTTGCAAGATACCCACCACCTGGGCAAACACCCTCTGCAAGAACACTTGCATAACCTCCTCCTTCATCGGAAAGACCGCTTGGATGATCTGAGCTTCCTGCTCGACTGTCACTCGTATCTCCTTGAACAGCGCGCTCAAGCCCGGTTCCGAAGTCGGGGGTATGGCATCGCGGTCAGACAGCTCATCCCAGCTGACGACGTGCCCGGAGTCAGCAATGGAGAGACATAATTCAGGGTAGGTATGGACGACCTACTTCACCGGCCGATAATCTGGACCACTTGCATTCTGTACCTCGATCTGAGATCCCTCCTCAAGCACTCTGTCCTTGGAAATGAAAAAGTCGTGTTGATTGACGTAAATCTGTACACATGAGTGACCGCCGTTGAAGTCGAGAAGGATTTTGGCACAGTGCTGTGATAATAGATAGCCCGATGAGACCAGTGCAAAAGTCACCGATTACGACGGATACCACTCACAGCCATCATTCGAACGTCTCCCTTCCTGTAACTCCTGTCAAACAACCTCAAACACTCCTTCTCAAACCTCTCCGCATACTTTTCTACTTCCTCCTGCACCCTCTCTGCCTTCTCGAGATCCGTCTGAAGCTTCATTCTGTTTGTACCAGGTTTGCCCCTCCCCTTGGGAACGGTGGCAGGCTCATCGTCTCGTAGAGACGATAACACGGATGCTACATTCTCCCGGACATCCTTGGACAGCGTGGTGAGCCGACGGAGTATCACTGCCAGCCGCTGTCTTCCCTCCCTCGTCGTTCGAGTCGCAAACAACGCATCCATAGGCGTCAGAGGCGTTGTCTCCGTGCCATCAGGTGATTTGATCGGCGTTGCAACGACGGGTTGAGCGAGTGAGATGTAGTAGGATAAAAGGATAGACGTCGACTGAGCAAGAGATCGCGAGAGGTGGAGCGATTCGAGTTGTTCACCAATACGGACGGCTGTACGACCTACGCCATTGATCTTGCTTTCCAAAGCGGAGAAGGACGAACCGATGGTCTGAATGACCGGATATTAGCTGGTTGAAGGTATCGGTAGGCGACCCAGCCTCTCACCTCAAATCCACCGTCTAGTTCCTCCAGCCTGGAGGAGTACTCCCTCTCCGCCTTGCGGACATCCTCTTCGAGCACCTCGGTCTTCTCTGATACTTGTTTGCGGAGGAAAAGAAGTTGATCCAATGCCGGAGAGAAGGTCTTGATAAATGGCTTTGGGTCGAATGCTGGAGGGTAGCGGTATACGCATTCGATTAGCTTGCAGGGTGGTTGGTAGGACACCACACGGTCACACACCTCCTGTGCTAGCTTTGGATGCTGTTATCTGCTTGTCACTTAGCGTTCCTATCAGATCCTCCACATCGAACACTCTCTAGTACCACCCCGGTTTGCACTATCAGCGCTCGCTTTCCCAAGCTGACTGTATCGACAGTAACCCACCTCGAAAGACTTGAGTTGCAGAGCTTTAGCAATAGCCGGGTCCGATAGCGGTCCAACTGCCCCACCTCCAGTTCCTCCGGCCTGAGCAGCTACGACTCTCGCTGGATCTCGTCTGACTGGTTTGAGGGGTCTGATTGGTTCGGTCATAGCGGCTGCAGATGCTTCGTTCGGTCTTCAAGAGTGGCATACATTCGAGGTCATTGCGTGGATACAGCCAGTAAGGCAAGTGAATGGTCTACATTCCCACGCGATGAGGGTTGGTCGTCATATCACCGCGGTGTGTCAACAAGCGCTTTTAGAGATAGAGATTTGCTGAGCGACCACTTTGCGCGCACGTCTAGGAAGGTCATCAGCGTTGTCTTTCATTAAAAGAAACTAGATAATACAACTGATATCGCTCGATGGTTCAGTGAGTAGGGAAGTAGGTTCTGCCGTTCACAGCCAGACGGGCAGACATCCCTGTTTTGCTGCGGTTATAAACAGGTCGTCCAACAGGTATGTGGAGTGTGATATCCTCCTTCAACATCCATTCTTCATGATTCATTCCTTTCCTGTTGGTGTAAAAGGGGCAGTACAGGAACACCTGCTCTTTCTGCTCTGCAACGTCTCCTTGCTTCGTTTTTGCCGTTTCGGATTGCTGCATCGTCATCCAACCGTTTCTTCATCTCGCCGTCTCATCATTGCCGAGTGACAACCTGAAGCCATGTCCAAGCAACAGATCAGCACAGTCCTACTCTCAACTCCCGGCTGACAGAGGCAAAGAGCTCACTTGAATGTTGTGCTTCTTCTGGAACGTCATGAAATCATCCTCTGTCGATTTATATTGTTGAACTAGTTTATCTAGGGTTCCCTTGATCTTTTTTTGGGGAAAACAAGCGCAGGAGTTGCAGAGGTGAGATTGGTGATAGAAGAGGGTGATGTGATGAAGAGGATACGAGCAGCCCGAAAAGTCGTCAGACAACAGCAAATGATACTCTCGGAGCCGCTCCCAACGTCCAAAGAGGCAGAATGAAGCTCACGCCCGTAATAACCCTCTCCATATCCGGAACAACATCGACCACCGTTCTTTCTACTAGTATCCCTCCGATCAGACGGAATGCTTTCCGCGATGGATCCGATGTCACAAATGGTTGGAGAGTTTGAAGGACGATCCTGTGAGGTCAGACGAGCGGTGATTGTGAAGGTAGTGGGCGATCGTAGCAGATGTGAAGCGTCAGTACGCAAGAGAAAAAATTGACCCTCTACAGCTTTCCTCCACGATATCCACCCGTACTCACGTATGCTCATCCACATCGCTCTCGAGCTCTCCAATCTTCTGAGCTAGAGCTTGGAGGTCATTTTTGAACTTGCTATATTGCTGATTGATCTCCGCAGGCGCTGGGACTGCTTTTTGAGCTGATCTAGGAAGAGGTGCAGAAGAGGAAGCCACAGCGGTGGACATGGCAGAGATGGAGACGAGGGAAATGGTGTTGTTGGGTATATTGCGATGAGAGGTGAGGATGACAACCGACCTGGTTCGCGGTCGTCGCGGACATGATCAACTGATCTCCGCATCACATCGTTTTCTAATTCTCGTCAGGCTTTTGTTCACCTCAGGTGCAAAAAGTGGTAACTCTAACGTCAGCATCATCACTCGATATCATTATCAGGGTATAATACAGCTAGCAATCATGGCAGACTGCGTAGCTATCCTGCCGGACTTTACTTTCGAGGAGCAGGTCGGTGGTATCCCCCAACAATCAGAGTCGGATCACAGCTAACGACGAACGACCCTTGACCACTTCAGATCCATGAGCTCTCAGCTTTCTACGCTCGAGCTCTTCCTTCTACAGAGCAACAAGTATGGGCGTCTTCAATCGCCGAAAAGGCCGCAGGAGCTCAGGAATCTCAATCGGCGGAACAACAACAAGCGGTAGTATCGAACGTTGTCAAGGGTGTGCAGCAAGGGACCGGCGCGTTTGAAGCTCCGGAGCGAGGTGAGTTGTATCTCTCACCCAACGCTGGAGTGTGCAGACCTTAAGCAACCAACCGATTTTTGTACCTGCAGACCTCGAGCAAGCATACCTCCTCCTCTTCTCCGTCGTTGTCGCTACCTTCCCATCAAACGAGGCGGCCACCGTGAAAGAATACCAAACCGTGGTGGACACGGTTGTAAAAGCATCCAAGGCGATGGCAAATGCTGGTCAAAAGGGACTTGCGAAGAGTGAGGTCGGATACCGGATGTGAGTTTGTTTTCTTGTTTTCTTCTTTTGGAAGCCTCGAATCAAGCCCTTAATCGAGCCCTTCCACAGCATGACCAACGCATACAACCTGCTCCCGTCAACTTCTCCTCTCCGTCCCCGAACCCTGCTCGCCCTCCTCTCTCTCCTTTCGGTTGACCTCCTCCCTTCTCTTTCCCTCTCCGTTTCTCAAATTGAGCAATACATCTTCGAATGGTCCATCTCTGATTCTGACCGTATCCAATGGCTCAACGATGTCGCTGCCGTTTACGAAGCTGGAATCTCAGCCTCTGCTGCTCCATCCGCCGCTACCACCACGCAGTTGAAGGAGAAGTCATTAGAACTCAGGGTTCTGGCGTTGACTGTTGCCGCTGTAAAGGGACTGGGTATTGAAGCGTCTGCTGTGGAGAAGACCATCGGAGCTGCTTTGTCCGTTGCTTCCAGGTTCGACATCTCCGGCGTCTTGAGCATCAAAGGTGTCAGGGAGAGCTTGAAGGGTGATATCAAGGAGCTGGTCGCGCTGTTGGAGGGTGAGGGTGAGGCTGGTGGTGACTTGAAGAAGGCTACTGTGTGGGTCGAGAGCAAGAGCCAATGGTTGGAATCGATTGGTAAGTTGGGTGTGGGCCTGGTGACAATTTGCCTTTTTGCTGATGTCTCTGCTAAATACAGGCGTTTCTGCCAAGGAGATCACCCGCAAGCTTCGTCTTCTCGCTTTGACCTCGCTATGTGCCCAATCTCAGTCCAAGGACATCAAGTACGCCGATGTCGCTGCTGGTTTGGACATTCCCGTGAAAGAAGTCGAACGATGGGTCATTGACGGTACGTGTCTCATCATTGCATATAATACCCATACAAGTCGTATGCTCCATCGCTGATCACTGTCTTTATCCTCTAGCCATCGCTTCCAACCTCCTACAAGCTCGTCTCGCCCAACCTACTCAATCTCTCCGCGTTCAATCCGTCTACTCTCGATCGTTCGGCAAGGCCGAGTGGGTCCTCCTTGAGAAGCGATTGGAAGACTGGAAGGCCGCTTTGGACGAGGTCCGAGCAGTCGTCGATGATGCACTGAAGGTGTCAAACGGCCCAGAGGACAGGAAGGAGAAGAGACAGCCAGTTGCTACTCAGTAGATTAGGAGGTTGTAGTGTGTATATAGTTAACGGGAAGAGCGGTGCTTGTGGGTATGCATCACTTCTCTTCGCTAGCGTCGCGACGCTCTCACGATCGTCGGCGATGGGAGGTGTCGTGCTCTCGGTAAAGGACGTCCTCGAGATCTTGAGGAACCGGCTCATGCACTCGACTCGGTGTCCGCCTGATGGATACTCGGCGACTGTGCTCGCTGAGGTAGCTTTCCTCTTCAAGCGTTGAAAGCATGGCCGGCTCGTATTCGTCCATCAGGAGCTCATCCATAAGGAGCTCTTCTTCCTGCTGCTCTTCCGCTTGAGCATCGTAGAACACACAAAATTGAGTCTTGTCGAGAACTGAGAGAGTCTGGCCGTCGGGAGACCAGCGGATGTCGAGGGTAGAGAGCGTGGCTGCAAGGCGTTTGCGTGTAAGAGTGGGGTTCTGCGTGGCGTCAACCGGCACTCACGGTGAGGCACTGCAATTCCTTCCACCACTCCTTCCGTCTCCCTTGGCTCATCGATATCGTTCGCGACAGATAAATCCAACTCGTTCTCCCAATCCCCATCCCAGATATAAACACCACTGCCGATGATCTCGGCTACATGCTCGACATGCATGCCCCTCTTCTTACCACCCAAAGTAGGCAAATTGGTGGCCAGAGGGTCATGTGTGCACAGGGCCAATCTGCGAGGACGCTGTGGATTCCATCGAGCAGATCTGATGGGTCTGGAGAAAAGGATGGCGGCGGAGAGGGTGATGGTGGTCGGAAGAGACGCTTCGGGGGTCGGGAGGAAGGTGTAAACGTATGCGAGGTGAGGGGTGGTTTCTGTGGGGATGCCAGGAGGTCAGTCGCGAGTGAGAGGGAGTTGTTGAGATTTCTGACCTAGTCGGATGGACAAACAAGTCCCATCGATGTTCCACTCCACCTGGTTGACACCCATCTTCGGGTTGGGATGCGATGAATCTGCTCTTGTCGGGGAAATGGAGAGCGGGCCATCGACCTTATCAACTGATGAAAGTGTGCCGTAACATCAATGAGACAGGCCATCACAAGACGACGAATCCGACTAACAAACGAGGACGCCTCGACCTTCAGTCTGACGATACCAGTCAGCTGGCTCCTTCCACACGGCCTATGAGAGGACGGTCCTGATGTCAGTCTATTTCTCCGTCTTCCCCGTAACACACTGAACTCACTGTCGTCTTCCCGTTCAGCTTTACCGGCGGCGTGATCGTACACATACATCTCCACCCCTCAGCTTCGATGATCCTAACTTTTCCATCCCACCCACCCAAACCAATCCACTGACCCACAGGACCCCACGAAACACACTTCACCCCCAATCCCGGATCCGTGCCCACAAACGTCGGTGAAGAAGATGAGAATGTACTGAGGTGTGGGCCCAGAGGGGAGTAAATGTGAAGTGCATACTGTGGACGGACGGAAAGGTTAGTGTTTCGGTGGCAGCAAAGGGGGTTCGGAGGACTTGCATCGAGTATACCTTCCCAAACTGCTATCCATCGACCGCAAGGTGACCAGCTGAGACCGGCAACGTCGGTCGTAGCGATGGGGAAGCTCTGAGAGGCAGGAAATCCCCAATCAGTCGCGTTATCACTCCGATGAGCCGTTCCCACCACTCACTCTAACAAGATTGAACTGATCCGCACTGTCATAAACGCTTAACCAGTCCTTCCCCTTGTGACGTTCCGCAATGACGAAATAACTCCCCACATCGCCTGTCGTACCTGTAATTTGAGATTGAGATGGTCGGTAGTGAGATTGTCGACGATTATCGTCGTGCGCAGGATGGTCGGCGAGGGTGGAAGGAAGTTGGGGAGGGAGTACTCTTGGGCGCAGGGCATGGAGGAGAGTCGGTGGAGTAGTGTTTCGTGGGGTTATGGGCGAGGAGATATAGGATGTATGACCTGTCATCAGGGAGTATATTGTCACTCGAAGCTTTCAAATACCACGCAAAAGAAGTCAGCGGAGCTCATAGCAATATCTTTAGATGGCGAGACGGCTCACCCCGCCTTCAGACCAACACATCACTTCTTCTCCATTTTCATTCCATTCACACCGCGTTAGTCCCTCCAGCCCTGCTCGAATGACAGCAGCAGGTACATCCGTCTCTTCAGCGGTTGAAAAGATGTACACCAGGTTCTGCTTTACGGCCGTGGCAAGGATGTGAGTTGAAGTAGGTGACCAAGCTAAACTGGTGATCTCTGGATGCACCGCCGTCGATCTGGATTCGGCCCTGGCTCCAGGAGTATACTTGGGGCCATACCCAGCCTGCTTCCCATTTTTCTCGACGCTGGAAGGGTCAGGACAGATCCATGTCCGGACGACCTGCATGGTCTCTGTCGATCTGACGACGATTCGATCCCCATATGCAGAAGCAAGAGCTGATGAGCCAGGTGAGAAGGAGGTGGTAGGTGGAGAGGAATGAACGTAGGATTCCGAGAAGGCATAGGCCGACATGATGGAGAGTGATGACCTGGTTGATGGCAGTGAAGAGAGACATGGGCCTAGGACCTTCAGGAAATATCGTTTTGTTTATCTTTTGCGTTTGTTTACGCGTTGTGCGGTGTTTGCCACCCGCCACCGCGGAACTTGCTCGAGTTGCGTCTGACATATTGTCATGCTCCGTATGCACAATACAACCCCGCCATCCGTCTCTACTTCTTCAACGTCCTCTGCTTCTCCGCATGCTCTACCACCTTCTGCTCCACGAACATTCCTTTCCTCTTTCTCACCGCGTCGCAGTACACGCGCGCGATGTTCGCCTTGTCGGCCTTCTCTCCAAAGTCTTCGAGCTCCTCCTCGGTGGTGGGCACCCAGAACGGGTCTTGGTCGAGCATCTCGAAGCTATGCAAGTGACAGATCAGCCTTGGCTGGAAGGATGGCCGAAAACAAAGCTCGCTCACCCGCTGAAAATGAGCTGAGGACTGGCTGCACCAGACGTTCTTTTTCTGATCTCTGCAGCGCGGTAGAAGTGTGAACACCGAGGTCTGGTTGTCATACGGGCACTCGCGACTCACCATCCGCAAAGCCAAAGGACTCGACAACGGGTAGTTTGGCAGAGATCGAGAAGAAGGACGTGCCCTCCTTCATCTCCTCTGCGATGATCCTACCACGCCGACGAGCCACCACGGCGTACACTTTACCTAGCACGTCAGCTGGGAGGAGAAGACGTCAGTTCTCACTCTTAGATGTAGCCTACAGAGACACTCACTCGAAGCCTGGATGTCACAAGTGTACATTGCCAACATGACGCGCGGCGACCAATCCAACAACCCATTCCGACAAGCGTCTCGCACACTGGTAATCAGTGAACCGGTGACTTGGGGCAATCGTGCTCGAACTGTAGCCCGCCAGGTCAGCAACCAACTCGGAGAACATGATCACCCGGAATACCCACGAGCGTCCCGGTCATCCTCCGTACGATTCACCGTCACAGCCTCCAGGAAATATGCCATCCCAACAACCGGCTCCGCGCACAATGGCCCTTGATTGCAAGCAATCTGGAACCCCGTCTCAATACTGGCATCGAAATCTCTAAGCAGCCGAACAGCATCCTTCTGGTCAGCAAGATCATTATCAGCGGCCAAGTCCTGCATCTGCATCTCTTCCATGTCGTTGACGAGTGCTTCTACTTCTGCTGCCGTCTTCCCCTCCGCTTGAGCGGACTCGATGACTCGAAGCTTCTCGCGTAGGCTACGAGTTGCGCCATCAGCAACTATCATCACGTACACGGAAATGCGCGCGCTTACCCTCTTGTCACCGCTCCTGTTTTGTCAATGAGGATGTTGGGTCCCACCTGCTTTGGTCCGAAAGCCCAGATGTGGTCGGCGACGTCTTTCCACTCTCCACCTTCCGCGTCCAGCAGCTGAGCAAGCTGTTTCCAGAAATCCTCTGGCTTTGTAGGCTTCATTCCAGCGTCCGCGCCAGCCTCCATGCTAGTATCACCTTCGGCATTCTGCACCTTCCTATCTGCCAGCAGACCTTGAAGTGTACCAGCGTTCTTTTGAAGGTAATGCACGATGTTTTCCGGCAATGGAACGCCTCGAATGGTGAAATTGACGAGTTTGGAGACGCTGGATCCCCTGAAGCGGCCACGGATCCCGTCGACGCCTTTACTTGGGTTCATGTCTGCGCAGCGCATGCATCGTCAGTCTAGGTTCTGAGAAGCACACCACTTCCTCGATCTTTGACTCACCGGCTGCTTTGACGGCCGTCTCCCGGAACGGCACAATCGCCTCGGACGCGCTAATGGCGCACTTAGCGAACCGTTCGCGAAGATCCTTGAGGCAGCGTTCCAGATGAAGCTCTCCAGCCGTCAAGATGACGTGCTCTCCAGTCTCTTGTACCAGGACCTCGACACAAGGATCTGCTTGATTGAGCAATCGCAGACCTTCCACTAGTTTCGGCAGGTCGGCTGGGAGAGGGGGGGGCATGTCAGACGCGCGTTCCTGAGAGGCTGCGAAGCTACTCACCAGGATTCTCGGGCTCAAGAGCAACACGAACAATAGGTGCGGCCTGTTGTTGCAACGCGTCAGCAAAACTTTTGTTTGCGCCCCCTCAACAACGTCGTGACTCGCCTGCATGACCACACCAGCCAAATTGACCAAGCAATCCTTGACACCCTCCTTCATCACATCGTCGACGCTCTCGCCAGCGCCAGGCGCACACAGCGTTGCATTTCTCAACACCTTGCCTTCCAATCCAGCAACGGCAAAGATATTACCAGCCGGCACTAGTTCTACCGGCACGAGTTCTCGCCCCATCATCATGTAGAGATTGGACACCTCCACAGAGGAGATGTGTCGTGTGTTCGCTGGATGATCTGGTGGTAGTGTGGTGTTATACTTTGGAGACACGCATAGCAACTTTGATCCCTTCTTGATGACGCCAGAGTAAATCCTTGCGAAGCCGATGAGAGCTTCGCCGCGCTTCGGCTCATTCGTCAACGCAAGGAGATGATCACCCGGCACAGCAGCGGCTGGTAATCCGTCCACCAATGGCAGCTCCGTCATGCCATCCTCGGCACCTTCAGCTTCTGCCGCCGCCCTCCTTTCCCTCGCTTCCTTGCCACGCTTTCTCATCTCCTCGGCCGTGATCTCCTTGGTCTTGGAGTCGGGTAACTCTGACCGCGGCACCGCAAACATCTTGCTCACGTATGCGACAATGTTGGAGGAGTCGTCATGGTTGCAGCTGTAGAGATCGGCTTCAAGTTTGTTGGTCGGCGCGACCAATCCGGTCGAGGGAGATGTGTAGACTCTGGGATGGAGCATACGGGGTAGACGAATCGGTTGAGCTTCGGATGGAGATGGGATGACGTCGACGACGGCTTGGAAAGTGCACGTCGACAGTGGAAGCCATTGTTGGAAGATCAACGAGAGGAGACCTCGAACGTCCTTGGAGCGCAAGTCTCTCGGTGAAATCTTGACGTTGAGTGCGGCGACTATCTTGGTGACCTTGTCCGGGTTGCTGTGAGCGAGCTGCGTGTCAGCGGTCCAGGGTCATCATGCCATGATCACAACGACTCACTGTTCCTCCAGGACCGTCTCGTACACCCGCCATACGTTTTCCAGCACAAACTGTACAAACATCGGCTTCAGGTTCCTCCCACCCAATTTCTTCCTACCAATGACCCGCTTTGTCTTGGGATCAAGATAAAAGTCCCCCCACAGGACACTCCTCAATTTGAATTCTTTGATTCCTAGCTTCGCCGCGTACAGCCTGGCAAATTGGCCTAACCTGAACGCCCATCCGTCGATCGCAGAGGCAAAGACGACGTTACCTCTCTCCGGGGCAAAGTAGAGATCCTCATCCTCCTTTTCTTCGTATTCTTCCTCTTCTTGTGGTGTGTTCGCACCCGTCCCACCGACGTCTTCATCTTCGTCCCTTTCCTTTCTCTGCCTGATTCTATCTTCCCTCTCTTCTCTCCACCTCAAATCATCTTCCATCCTCTCGCTGGCGTAGAAACTTCCCATCACGGCGTTGACTTGCTCGATCAATTGTGATAGGTGGTTGTACGCTTCGGTGGGAGTGAGCTTGAGCTCGGTGATCAGACGGTCGAGCTTATTGATGATGAGGATGGGTTTGAGATTGTCCAACCATGCTTGACGGAGAACGGCGATGGTCTGTCCGGCGAGACAACGTCAGCTTGCGATGGAAGCCTCATGGCGGGACATGCAACTCACCTGTGTGCAAACGCCTTCGACAACATCGACCAGTACCAACGCACCATCACATAGTCGACTTGCGGTTGACACTTCCGAAGCGAAATCTACATGTCCTGGCGTATCTATGAGATTGAGGATATGTTGAGGTGGTAGTTGAGCTGCACAGAGCGGTGGGAGCGGCGTCAGCTGGGAGGCCAAAGGTATGCGTTGGATGGTGGTGCGCACGTTGTCCCTCTTTAGGCTTTCTTAGCATTTGGAATTGTAGTGAAACCTATTCCTCACCATGTGCATCAGCGCTTTCCAGCCCCACTCTTGCAGCTCCTTCAGGTTCTCCTACTCACCGCACTACTCTCCATGGTAATCCCTCTCTCTTGCTCGTCCTCTCTACTATCCATGTACCTGATTTTCCCAGCCAGCCTCGATGATATGATATTATTGGAGCTCAACAACGAGTCCACGAAGGACGTCTTGCCATGATCGACGTGAGCGAGGACGGTGACGTTCTGCGAAGAGTTGGGAGTGGGCGCAGAGTCAGCTGGAGAAGACTCGTACAGTCAGTCAAGAGCGGTATCACGCACTCGCGTGTTGGGAGTTGGCACTGCGAATGTCTTTTGGGTCGCCATGATGGATCAGAGAATGAAATGAGGGAAGGTGGTGATGGCGATGGTCGAATGTAGATGTTCAACTCGGACAGGGTTTTTGGTAAATAACTTCAACCAACCATGACGTAAGCAGTGGCGAGAATTACTTGGGTTACCGGTCCACTTTTGACGTCGTCGCCCATGCATTCTTCATCGCTTCACTTCCACCTTTACGCTTCATTTCTTCCATCAATGCACTGACCGTCCCGCCACTAGGTTCCTTCCCATCCATCTCCTCCACCCTTCTCTTCCTATCCACGCCATCCCACTCCAACACCTTCTCGTAGAACAATAAGAATGAAGAACCTTGCTCCGACAACACCTGACTCTCCGAAACGTTCTCCACATCCGCATCGCTGATCCTCAACCAGCCCGATATGTCTTCTCCTCGGACTTGCCCATAATACGCACAGTCTTGACATTCGCAATAGTCGGGACAAGCCTTTTTCGGTCTATCCGAGCTGGGTTTCCTTCGATACGCGACAAAATGACCGAATGAATGTGTGAATCCGTAATGGCAAATGAGAGCTTGTAGGCGATACAGCACTCGCGGAGGTGTTTCACCGGGAGCGTTCGGTGGTGATATCGTCGATCTAGCATCCTGAAACTCGGGTGTGGCATGTCGAGATATCGGTCCATCGGCATCCATATACAGAGATCCGGATGTTGTGAAATCCGTAATGTCAAGGATGGGAGGGAAGTTGACGAACGGAGTCTTCTTGACGATTTGGCCATATGGCGTGTACTCGGATCTCACGAGATGAAGTCCTAGGATTTGAGGGGGCTATGTGGATGACAGTCATTCCTTGCCAAAAAAAAAGAAAACCAACAAACCGAGATCGCCTGCGACTCACCCTCGCTATCATTGCCTGTTTCGCACTTTTACTTCTTCCCCTGACCCATTTAATTTCTTCTAAACCCGCAACTTTCTCCATCCCACTGATCGCTTTGTCTTCCAACAGCCCCTGCAGAATCTTCTCCACCTTCCTCGCCTCTCTCGCTCTCTTCCTCTTACTCGCGCTGGGTTGCACAGGTGGATCCCCTGATGGTAGCGTCAACCTTTGAGCTTCAGAAGTGTAGTATGCAAGTGTCAATTTGAGGGTGCACGCGTCGCAGTGTGCATCGTCGATGATTTCGATGTTGGTAAAGTATTCCAAACAGGATTCGAGTCGAATCCGGCCCTGTAACGTAATCCCCTGGGTCAGCTCTCGCTTTCACAACATCCGAAGCCCCGTAATGAAACTCACACTCATTGGTACTGCCACATCCAATGCACCTAGCGTCTCATATCTGATGGCTTCACACCACCCACACTTCAAACAACTCCTTCTGTTCGCACTTAGGCCATCGAAAGGTGACATGATCTCCTTTTCTTTGCCCTTCCTACTACCTTTCCACACTCGCGCTCCGTAAACGTTCCATCCAGACGAGGAAGGCAGTCGGCTGTGTGTTGTTGGAAGCGATAGATTAGGAGCCGCGAATCCTAGATCTCTTCGTCGCTCTTTGGAAAGTCTACTGAGCTCGTCGGAGATTGCACTCGCGAGGAGAAGGAACAGCTCGTGTGCGTCCTGATGATCTCGGGTTTGTAGGAGTCTTCGTACGGATGGGAGAGAGGAGAATGCGTTGATCAGAGCGACGGGTCGGATGGGAGGTGGGTAGGAAGAGGTTGAGGGGGTGTTTAGTTCTAGAATGCCGGAGATGTGGTGAGTTGTCGACGGAGGGAAGAAAAGAGCGACAAAGAGGAAACTCACGATCGAGAGTTGATATCAAAGCATCTGTCACTGGAGTAGCTAGGTCCACATCCTCGGCTATCTCGATGACCGATTCGAGATGTTCATGCAGGCGAGGAAGTGAAGCAAAGGCCTGGATGGGGAGGGGGCGAGGGGCGAAATATTGGAAAGGAGGAACGGACGCCAACGTTATCCACCGATTTCTCACCTGCAGAACAGAATTCATGTAGCAGAGAGTACCGGATAGATTAACCATTCCAGGGTAGTTGGAACCTGATCCGACAGGGACGCATTCGTCAGCTTTCGACGTATAGTCGGGTCCCGGTACGGCAAAGACTCACCTATGATCTCCGTCTCTGCAGGGACACTTCTCCTCATCTTCAGCTTCCTGGTACCCTTAGTCGCATCCAGCGCACTCGAATGCCCTTCCACAATGCCGTCATCGGTCCCACTCTCACTCTGAAGCTCATAATCCTCTTTGCTCCCTTTAGGACCAGCCCCTACTAATCCAGCCAACCGCCCACCTATACCACCTAATATGTATCCCATTCTCCTATAGGCAGCGGGTAAATCTATTCCAATCCCTATCAATATCGTGTCGATGACTGAAAAGATGGATGTTATGATGGAGACGAAGAATTGGAAGGTGTGCGAGCGAAGCGTCGTCTGAAGGTATATACGGTTTATGACGTTGTCTAGGGGAGACGGTGCTCCGTTTGCAAAGTCCATGATATGGTGCACGCTCTACGCATGCCGGGGAAGATCCTCCCTGCTTGACATGGTGTGATGAATGTGCGGTGTTGCTGTGGATGTTGAGGAGGTGGGGCGAAAAAAGTGTAGGAAGATGGTTTTCCCTTCACTCCTCGTTTCAATAGTGAATGGCTCATGATGACGCGGCACGACGGTGGCGAGGAAGGGCGAAGGGGGGGGGGGGGGAACTCATTTTCAGAAACTCCCTGGGTTGATATGTCGGATGGGATGAAAGAACGAAGGAACCGATGGAACACAGGCCGTGGACAAGGGAGACGTGCGCAATCCGAATAAAAGAGAAGATCTTTGCCGTAGTAGTAATGAAGAAAAGAAAATAAGAGAGAGAGAGAGAGAGAGAGAAAACCGACTCCTGCACATCCTTCTTGAACTACCTCTTCACCTGCCCACGAGCTCCCCCAATCCCAAACACCAACTCGCTCAACGCTTCACCCCTCTCCCCACCTCATCGTCCTACCACCCCCATCCGTCGATCCAATGAATGTGTACCGCCGAGGAGATGAGAGGGTGAAACGAGGGGGGGGGAAGAAGAATGATGATGGAAGAAGAAAAAGGCGAACGAGGAGGACGAGATTGATATGTTGAGATTTGGGGGGGGGAGACATCGCAGGCCGGGGGCCAAGAACCGATTCCGAACGACCTTCTTGCACATTCTTGTAAACATTTCTCGACACGCTTAGGCGGCAGCCTCGGGCTTGGGAGCCTCCTCGGCGGCGGCGGACTCCTCGTTGGCCTTCTCAACGGCGTCTGGGGGAAGGTCATGGGGTCCGGGTCAATGAGGTGGTTCTGCGCATGGTGGAGGGACGATCCACTCACTGTCGTTCATGTCAGACGTCCACAAGGTGAGGTTATCACGGAGCAATTGCATGATGAGGGTGGAGTCCCTGATGAGTGACGGATGAAAAAAAGGGGTCAGCGTACTGAGAGGAAGGGGCGGTGGCAACGACCATCCCAACACTTTACTCACTTGTAAGATTCCTCGGACAAGGTGTCAAGCTCGGCAATGGCATCATCGAACGCCTGCTTGGCGAGGTGGCACGCTCTGTCTGGGCTGTTTAGGATCTCGTAGCTGTGGGAGAGGGGAAATTGTCGTGAGTGACGGATCTCTACCGATGGTAAGACCACCTCACACACGCACTAGAACACGGAGAAGTTGAGGGCCAAACCCAACCTGATGGGGTGGGTTGGCGGGAGCTCGGCAACAGCGACATCGGAGGCGGCCTTGTAGGCCTCGAGGGACTTGTCGGCGGAGTCCTTGCGCTTGTCACCAGTAGCGAACTCAGCGAGGTAACGGTGGTAGTCTCCCATCCTATTTCAACGGGTGGGGATCAGCCAAAAGGCGGTCGCGCGGCGCAAATCCTTTTCCTTCGAGGCACTCACATCTTGTGGTAGAACACCTTGCTCTCACCAGTTGCAGCGGAAGGAATGAGGTGCTTGTCAAGAACATCAAGGATGTCCTCGCAGATCTTGGCGAGCTCAGCCTCGATCTTCTCCCTGTAACCCTTGATCATAGCGACCTGAGCCTCGTTACCCTTGCTCTCCTCTTTCTGCTCGATAGAGGAGACGATTCGCCACGAAGCACGACGAGCACCGATGACGTTCTTGTAGGCGACGGAGAGGAGGTTTCGCTCTTCGACGGTGAGCTCCTGGTCGGAAGAAGCGACGGTCTTCATGTTCTCGACCATTTCTGAACGGTGAGCGAATGCGAGGAAGGGACGTTAGCGGGTCGGGGTTAAAAGAGCGGTATGATTTCCGAAATGGGGAAATAGGTTCACCACTCACCCTCGTAACGCTCAGCCTGCTCAGCGAGCTTGGCCAAGTAGACAGAGTCTTCACGCGATGCGGACATCTGAGGAGGTGGAGGTAGAGGTACGGTCATGGAGGGAAGGGGAATGTTGGGAATGGATGGGGATGTGGATGTGGATGTGTTAAACAGAGTGGATGAGAAGGGTGTGGGTGTAGGAGGATATCGCGGTTGAAAAGTGCAGAGATGACGGATGATGAAGATGAGGAGAGGCGGAGTTTGCGATCGGGAGTATGGACGGACAAAGGTAGAGGTGAATGGGGAGAGAAGGGGTGGGATGCCGAGTGAGCCGATGGAGGCGGAGGTTGTAATGAGAGTGAAGTCAAGTGAAACAGGAAACCGTGGGTGTCAGGCGGTAGGGAAGGAGGTGAAAGGGAAGGGGAGGACGTGTGAGATGAAAGGCAAATGCGATCAACAGAGGCGGATTTGGAGAAGAAGAGAAAAAGTGGTAGATGGGTCAGCGAAATTGATCGTGTACAGATGAGAAAGTTTCTTTCATTCGTGCATCCGCCAAAGCGAGATCTATCCCCATTTGATCACTTTCCAAACCGTTTTCTCATGTGGAATATCCATCCATCTTGTAACCTATCCCTTCTCCATATCAACACACGCAACTACGGGAGGGGGTGCACACTGCCCTCTCCTTGTCTCCGCCCCGTTACCCCCCACCACATCATCATCATCATCATCGAACGGTGACCCCACCAAAGTCTTGTGAGGATCGAAACGAACAACGGATAGATCGGTGATCTTACCCTCCTCCATCACGTAATCAATTTCCCAAGGCCCGCCCCACATCGCCCGACTTCTCTCTCTCTCCACGCCAATCTCTCTCTCCAAAACATCTCACGACGCCCCAAACGCTCACAACCACCCCCAAAAATCCCACGAGGAAAAAACAAAACTCCGCTTCACGACAACGCACCTTTGATATGCTGATAAAGAACGAGGTTTGAGATTGAAATCTAAGATGATCGATCCTTGAGATGTTTGGATCGAGTTGGGGTAGAGCTGTTGTGGAAGGCAGGGAGGGAGACAGGGGAGGTGATAAAAGGTGGGTAGAGTAGGGAAGAGGTAAAATAGGAGAGAAAGATGAAGTGAATTCGTCAGTATAAATCGATGAAAAAGAGAAGAGATCGCGTGTGAGAAAAAGGCCCAATAATGAGGAATGATCAATCTAGGGAGAGAGAATGGGACAACACCCCAGCCGTTGAATGAAGTCACGTCGGGACACGACCCAAAACATCACTTCTGTCCCATTCCAGCCTAATACACACACACACACACACACACACACACACACACACACACACACACACAAAGTCCCCGAATATGAAAGGAAAACGACAAAACCATTCCCAAATGTCGTCTCTGATCACCACCAAGAAAATACCACCTCCGCTACTCGAACGCCGTTCGGTTAAAAACCACCTTTCTCCTCATTTCATTTTTATATCGATATCGGAAATCCGGTCAACGAGAGAACCGAAAGAATGAAATCAAGAGGAAAGAGACGAGAGAACGCGGGAGAGAGAGAGAGAGAGAGTATAGATGTGTGTGTCTGTATCCGTGTGTGGTTTCCATACGAGAACAACCCCCTTTTTCCCTTTGCACACCGTTGTCCTTCTCAACACGACGCGTCGCGAGGTCGTGCGACTGCAGCAACGACGATGACGAGTTTGTGGTAATCGTCTTCGTCGTCTTCGTCGTCGGGCAGATGACAAAAGACGAGGATGATACTCGCTTTTCATCGCCTCGCCGGATTAGAAGAGAGGAGAAGAGAGGAGAGGAAAAATGGAGGGAAAAAAAAAATGTTTTTCATTCGATCCGGCTCACTCCCGCCTTGTAGGAGGAGACCAATAACTCGTTTCTCTCCTTGTCAGAAAGTAGTGGGGAGAAAAAATAAATAAAAATCCCTCGATCTCCCGCTCTCTCTCCCTCACTTTTGTTAGTGAGCAGCCATAGGATGACTATTCCCATCCCTCAACTTGTCTCTCTCTCGCTCAAGTTCTCGAAGATTCATCCGGGAAAAGAACACACATCATCAAATCATCATCTCCTTCCATCTTCAATCCGCTCAGCTCAGGGAGTATGATTGTATTCCCTTTCGTTGTGCTCAGTGGGGAAAAATTCCACTCCACCCAACCCACCACACACACACTCTATCCTTCTGTGCTCGGTGAGGTGCGATGCGCTGCGCTGCGTTTGGGCGGGAGGAGACGTGATTACTCGCTCCACTTGCTGTGCGGGATCACCCAACCCGACCGACCCCACACTCGGAATCGGTCCTCGCTGGCAGCGAGTGCACTTGCATGAGACGTGATGACTATCTCTTCTTACGAAGAACCCAACCACCCACCCATCGATATCTAAAGACGACGACGACGTGACGGCGGCGGGTGCGTGCGTTGGTTGAATCCCCTTCTCTTCCCTCCTTGGCCAATCCCCAAACCGCCCGCCCTGATTTGAATTGATCTCCACCCACCGACCCAAACCTCCCTCTCACTCCATCTATCAAATCTCGAGAGACTCACCGACTAGCGTCTGTATATGTGGTTGTTGTGTTGTGGGTGGGTAGTAGTGCTGTAGTTGATGAGGAACGGGGGAGTTGAGCGTGTCAGGCTCAAGATAGGGTGAGCCGGGCGGGGAGGGGGGAAGGGGGGGGAAGGGGGACATGATTTCTCACGGTGGGATGGCTGGGCCCAGGGAGGGAAGGGGGGGGGGGGTTGGCTGCGTGGAGAGGCTGAATGGGGGTGTGATGGGGGTTGGTAGGTGGTATATTCCCGTTCTCCTCATCCTCCTCGACCTCATCATCATCATCATCACCATCCTCATCATCACCATCCTCATCACCATCCTCTTCATCACCATCCTCTTCATCATCATCACCACCACCATCACCCTCCTCGCCCCACAAAACCATGACGTGTCCATGCCTCCCGGGTTCTAATTCCAAAACGGGTAAACACCCCCGAAAGCGTCGAGAAAGAGGGGGGAGGGCGGAAGGGGGGCGGTGGCGTCATTCATTTTCTCACGATGGGGCAGAAGCCGGAGAAGGGCCCAAAGGTGGCGATGCAGATGAGTTGAATGAAGGGGGTGGGGTGGCTTCATTGATGGTTGTCAAAATCCAACGTGTGGTAAATTATATTAATGAGTATGACAACCAAGTAGCGGTGATACACAGGGTAATATACACATTAAAAAGAAAAGAAAAAAACCATCATTACAACGAAACAAAACCCCTCTTTCACCAATCCTCGCAACTTGCGCTGTGCCTATTTTTTTTTTTTTTCCTTTTTTTTTTCTAAATCATCTTCATCTTCCTCTCAAACCGAACTCATCGCATTAATCATCCCGACATTCCTAGCCGTATCTCCTAACCCCCTAATCATCTCATTCGAATCTTGTACTCCCGTTTGATTAACTCCACCACCCGATCCAGAAGCAATAGCATTGGGGTTATATCCAATCATCTCATGATCTCCTAATTCTGGATGAGCAGATGCAGCGATCTGTTGTTGGATTTGAGAAGTAGCTGCTTGATTTCCCATTCCTCCGAGGTTCATTGGGACTGGGGATTAGGAAAAGGAGGGGGGGGGAGGTAAGAAAGAGGAAAAAGAAGGAGGAGGGAGAGAGAGCGAGGGTAGAAGAAAACTCACCGAATACAACTTTGGAATTAGCAGCTCTAGCCATGTTCTGTAAAGCTTCCAATTGTCTGATTTGCATAGCTGCAGGAGAAGCGAGGATCTGTGTTTTGTTTCGAGGAGGGGAGGGGAGGGGGGAGAGGGGAGAGGGGTAGAGAGAGAGAGAGAGAGAGAGAGGCGGGGGAAAGGGAAAGCAAGCACGAGATAGGGGAATATTCAGCAATTTGAAAAACACACTCGTAGGAATCGGGGAGAGGAGAGGGGAAGAGGTAGAAGAACGAATGCACTCACATCCGCAGCTTGTCTCATTAACCTCGCAGCATCCACATCCGCCTTTGCTGAAATAATCTATTTTCATCCGAGGCGAGGAAACGAAACGTCAGCAATACGTTGGCACGTTACGAAAACAATTTCTCCTTTCCTCACCTTGGACTCTCCGATCCTCTTCTGGGTAGCAGCGCTAGATAAACTCTGTTGGAGTTCGATGGAGAAGCTATTTGTCGAAGAAGACATGCGAAAAATTGCATATATCAGTGATGTTGGATTTTCTTCCTTTTGCGCGAATTAGTTTTTTTGGAGGAAGGATTTTGACTAACGTGACATCTTTGAGCATGATACTCTCGATACTAACACCCCATTTCTCCGCTGTCACTTCGACCTAATATGTACCACCCATCAGCCACGTACTTCCAATTGCCCATGAGATCCCTAAGGACCCCGCAAACTCACAATCTCTTGGATCTCAGCTGCTAAACCTTCACGATCGGAAACGATGGTTTGTAAAACCCTCCCACCAACGACTTGTCGCATCGTCGTTTCTGTGATAATGTTGATTTTGATTTTTACAATCAGAAGTGTTCCTACTTGTATTGTGTTCCTACTTGTATTGAAGGGGAAGGGGGGAAACGATAAACTCACGAGCTCGCTCGATGAGTGCCCCTCGAACATCGTTGATTCCGTAGGCGGCACGATAAGGTGAAACTACATGCCAGCAGATGACAGAGTCGATATCGACTATTGGAGAAAGAAGGAAAGAGAAGGAAGAGGGGGGGGGTGGAGGGGAGGTGATCGTCAGCCACTGGATTGAATTACCTCGTTTACCATTCCAAATCGAAGCCCCGGGTGACACTCAACCTGAAACGTTATCCTTGGTCATCACCGTCTGCCTTGGAACTTGAGTCATTTGAATCTTGACGTCCACCACTCTGATCGATTCGGAACAGACGTTTACATAAACCAATCCAGGGTCTACAGACTGGTTTATAGGGAGGGGGATATGGTTAACATTTCAACCTCGAGAGAGAAAGACAGAGAAAAGACTGAGGAGTCCCAATAGCTCACTTTGTAGAATTGACCGAATCGAGAGATTAGACCGACGCTACCTTGATTAACATTCTTGTACGGGTTAGGCATCTGTAATAATTCGAAAAAAAGGCCAGAACCCCACATTACATCAGTCTCTTTGCCTTTTCGTAACAGCACCCAAGGAACGAGATCGGAAGTCGGAAAACTCACCGGACAAATGGGAATAGCACCGCACGCTCCAACGAGGGTACCAAGTCCACTTTTGAAATTACCATAAACACCATGTTCAATACCTTGAAGACCCATGTTTTCAGCGTAACTTGGTTGCATGCTGTTACGATTTCGAAAACACATATTCCGCGGTTTTAGTGTTCCCGTGAGACTCGATCGGATGGAACGGCGACGACTCACTCTTGCTTGCGTAGAGGTTGAACGATCTGGTTTTGAAGAGCGGAAAAAAAAGGAAAAACATTCTCGATCTGTCAGTATCTCCTAAACTTCTTCTTCAAGCAGCTCTAATCAAACCAAACCAAACCAAACCTCCAGCCATCCAACCTTCCAGGACAACTGCTCGCTTCGCTCGCGAGAGACAGAGAGCAATGTTTCCACCACCCACCCCCACCCACCCTCCCTAGCCTACTGCTCGCTGTGCTCGCCAAAGACATGACTGCTCGCTTCGCTCGCGGGAGAAATGACTGCCCGCTTCGCTCGCCGAAGACATGACTGCCCGCTTCGCTCGCCGAAGACATGACTGCTCGCTTTGCTCGCGGGAGACATGACTGCTCGCTTCGCTCGCGAGAGACAGAGAGCAATATTTCCACCACCCATCCCCACCCACCCGCCTTAGCCTGCTGCTCGCTGCGCTCGCCAAAGACATGACTGCTCGCTCTGCTCGCGGGAGACATGACTGCTCGCTTCGCTCGCCGAAGACAAGGATGCTCGCTGCGCTCGCCGAAGACATGACTGCTCGCTTCGCTCGCCGAAGACAAGAATGCTCGCTGCGCTCGCCAAAGACATGACTGCTCGCTCTGCTCGCCAAAGACAAGAATGCTCGCTGCGCTCGCGGGAGACATGACTGCTCGCTTCGCTCGCAACTCACAATCAAACCACCCTTATCCCTCGCTGGACGATACTCTGGTGCTTTCATCCTCGGACCATCCCCATTCTGAGTCCGTGGAGGAGAATCATCTGCTACATTAGCTTCGTATGGTTCATATTCGTTTGTTCTAGGATTAGTCTTGTCGGTGGACATGGTTGGTTGGGGGGGGGGAATGTGGAGGTAGATCGGATGGATCGAGAGGGTGTTGGTGATGATTGATGGATGGGAAATGTGAGTGGGATGATGATGATGATGCTGTTGTTGATTGTTGTTCAGTGGGAGGAAGGGGAAAGAGGGGGGTGTGGGATCGAGGTTGGATTATATATGCACAAGGAGGTTTTAAATTGATTCGAATTAACCCAAAACTCGCCACCCCTTTCCCGGCCGGCAAGTGGTCCCATTCGCATCGGCGCTCAATCGCTAGTCGGATCTCTCTCAGCATTGCCTTGGTGAGCCCAGCCCAGCCCAGGTGTGGAGGTGAAGGTGAGGGGACCCGCTTCCGCCCAGCTGCATCGAGATCCAACTTCACCAATCAGGTTAAATCAAAGGTGATGCGCGCGCCCGCCCGCCCCCGCCCCCAGCCCCCGCCCTCGCCCTCGCGCTCGGCATTGTCGCGCCCCACATGCCGATGCGTTACCGCCAAGCGATTATCCCTCATCGTAGGATTGGTCTGGGCAGGGCGGGCCAGGGCAAGGCGAAGAACGTCAACTCCGGCATCGGCAGTGGCAATCGGCATGGATGGGAAGTGGAAAGGGGAGAATGCCAAGCCCCGAAGTTTTGAGTTGACAACCAGCCAACCAGCGTCGGCTTGAGACCCCGCAGTTCAAGTTGAGAGGAACGAATTTCGTCGAGGTTTGTGTGCGACATCGAGTACGTTGTCGGGGAGCACGACTCTAAATTCCTTTCGCTAGGAGTTTTATACGTGGGAGAGCTCGGACCGAGTACAGCGTGGGGATGTTGAAGGGGGCTATGACTCTTGCGTGAGGTAGGTAGTTAATCTTGTAGTCGGGGAGTGTCGGTGATCTCGGTCGGAAAAAAGGATGGATACACAGCCATAAGGGCTACGAGTAGGTCCCTTCTTATGACAAAAGAAATCCTTCTCAGTTGAGGAGGATGTTGGAATCTTTGGAGTAGAGCTCCATGGGAGAGGAAGGATTCCTGCGAGGGTCACTCGCCGTGCCTAGAGCCATCCTCGCCGCGTCAAACAATAGACTCTTTGAAAGATGGGACCTGTTGTTACGGTCCCAAGGGGGCTGCGACGTAGTATCCTTACCCATACGTGGTAATTACTGGCTGATCATCACCACATCACCACCAATCCATCACCACCACTCCCTCACCACCACTCCATCACCACCACTCCATCACTCATCATGCCATACTGTCCCTCACCCTACTGTCCCAACCCCCGCTATTTCTCACACTCGCAAGCCGTCGAATCTCATCTCATCGATGCACCCTACCATCACCCGTGTTTCCAATGTTCACAAGACTTTCCTTGCCATTCTGATAAAATCAATCATCTTCAATCGAATCACTACTATGACTACCCTCCATGTGATTATTCCTTCTCTAGCCAACATGAACTACTTGAGAATAGAGAGAGAGAGAGAGACGAAATTTTGAAATTCTTCTGAACATGGCACTCATCCCCTCCCTCCCTCCCCGCTACGAAACCAAGATGACCACCAACGACAGCAACGACAGCAACAACAACATCCAATTCCATCTATGCCCTCGAAACTTCCAATCCCAATCATCTCTTCAAAATCACCTTCTTTCACAAATCTATACACCCAAATCGATCATATGCAAATGGTGTCCTAAGAAATCTTTCGTATCGTTATCCGCTCTTACTCTTCATCTCGAATCAGGTACTTGCCGTTCTGGGTTAACAAAGCCTAGCATCGATGATTTTGTCGTTCGAAATGATAGGAACAATATCATCACTAATCCTTCTAGGATGATCACTTCCTCTTCCGACTCTCGTTCATCCGCCACCGGCACCACCACCACCACCATCTTCCAAGTCGATCCAAACAGTTTCAACCCTCACACTCGTACTTGGGATTGCTACTTCTGCCCTCTCACATTCCCATACCAACCTCAACTCCTCCAACATCTAAACTCTCCGAAACATAACAAAGGAATCGGTGAAAATCTCTATCGTTGTCAAGGAGGTCCATCTAAGGGAGGTTGTGGAGCAACGTTCGATACGTTTAGTGGGGTACTGAGTCATATTGAGAGAGGTACGAAGGATTGTCAGGTGGGGAAAAATAAGAGGATGAGGGTTGGATTGGAAGGGTTGAGTGACGGGTTTAGGCAGATGAGGGTTGGGTATTAGATGGAGTTGGGAAGAGGGGTGGGGGGGGGGGGCGTGAAGATCGTGAAGACGAGAGGTAAGCTGTGGTGCAACCGTTTTCGATATGTGTCAGACAATGAGGCTAATCTTTATTATGTTCAGTTTACAATCTCCCTTTGAAAAAAAAAAAAACGATCGCCTTTCACCTTGGGATTTTTTTTCCCGATCTCTATGATCGCTTTCCCCCTCGCCAGAACCCCCCAACTCTACACTCTCTCGGAACCCTCTCGGACCTACCCCTATATCCTTATCACTCGGTTGATTTCTCGATTCACCAGAATCACCCCACTCGGCGCTTACCCCGAGTAGAAAAGGTCGAATAGGGAGTAGACTGCAGCCAGCGGGCAAAAAGAGAGAGGAAAGACGGACGGACTCGATGGTGGATGTAGCTGTTGGTTTTCCAATTTGGGGTGTCTTTTTTCCCGGCTTATAGTTCGTGGTGTGGTACGAGTCTCGGTAATGTGGTAGCAAGGCATTTTACAGCCAACGGGTCTACCTCTAGGGATTCTCATGGAGTCCTATGTCGATTCTTGGGTGCCAACGGCTGCCTATGTCGTTGCCGACGGGTCCCTCTATTGATTCCCAACTGTATTCATGTAGTGTAGTGTGGATATCCCTGTCAGATCTCTGGTTGCATGCATTCACACCTACCGGCGGCTCATTCTTCAAGTTCCAACCGTGGCAAATTAACTCCTCGTTGTTCTCAAATGTACGTACATCCTCATTCATCGCGAGAAGGTGTCCCACATATCGCACTATCCACTATATTCCTCATCTCTCAAGTCGAACGTAGGTCCCCTCCGGCGTAAAGACCGAGGAAGAGATCTCGGCGGACTGGGTCTAGTGGATACATATCCAGGTCTGCAGCTGAGCCTCGCAAGCGGTTTTAGATTCTGAATCTGGCTTCGTAAGATGGCGGTCAAAAGCTTAGGGGCAGAATCGTCCTCCGGCATCCCGGCGTCCAAGAAGATCACCGCTCATGCGTCGATGCAGGTATGTGATCAGCTGTCTCATATATATATGTGTGTATATATGATACCTCCGTAGAGAATCCTTAAATAAACATCTTGATCCCTTCTCCGTTACCACTTCCTCGAACGAATTTCCTCGACTTCAGCCCGACCCCTCTTCACGGCACGTCTAACAGTCACTTTGATACATATGAAGCAAGCGGTTGGGAATCTGGGTCTGCTAATTTTAAACAACATGAGAATGGGAATTGGTGGATCATCGGCGCCGACAATGTTGCGGAACTTTGGGACTATGCCAGAGAGGCTCAAAACGCAGCTCCAGTACCACCTTACTACCAATGTTACCAAGTACTTCGGGCTGCGGAGACTAAGTATTCCGGGAGACGTTCTCGATTTGATGGTGCAAGGTCTTTACCCCACGATGGTCACAACGACGGGACTTTTACGGGTCTATCAAATCAATCTGATATAAGACGACAATGGTACTTGCGAGGGTATGTAGCCGGTTTAGATGACTTACCAGTATACGCTCGAAGCGGAGGGTTGAGCGGAGGAGGCACCGCGCCTCCTCAACTTGAGTGCCGGGTCCCTTACCACAGAGGCTATGCTGACGGCCTCTCGGGTGCGACTGACTAGACCGAAGGAGCAGATGGCAGCGGCAATGGAAGCCACCTTGGTTTGCAATCCTACACGCTGAAAACTCTCCATCCTCTTTCTAGAGGCTCCGACTGCATCACACAAGCCGTGGCGGGAAACGATCAGTTACACGGAATGAGCAGATGAAACACTTCGAACGCGGCAGGTCTGTTAGTCGATGATAAGCAAGCGAGGGGGAGCATCGCACTAGAAGGTTCCACAATTTTTACGACCAACATGTAAGCACCTCTCCAGTTTAGGATCAGCGGTGGATATCGACCGCCGAAATTCGTTAAGACCTCCCGGTGCTGAATTGAATGTCAAGAGATCGAGTAGGCTAGAGTCGGGACATGATGAGGATGGATCTGCGAGTTAACCCTATTAATGCCACCTATTAATGCCACCACCGCAGTCGACGACCTTTTTGGTCACACAACCACAAGTAGCCGATCCATCAGATCCTCCGGTGGGCGTGAGCTCCCCTGCATCTCTTTCGTCTGTCGCCGGTCCTTCCAGGCCACGAGCATCAACGTCGTCGCTACCTCCTGCAGTTCAGGCAGCGCAAGGTCGCCGACATAAGATCAAGGTAGCTATTCCCGGGCGCGATACCAATGTGACCTCAGCAAGTGGTACCGAAGACGCGCCACACGGGAATCCCTTGGACGAGATCAGGAGTCTGCTATACGACAAGCGTCCAATGCAGCTTCCTATCTTCATGAAATTGAGGGATCTCCCACAGCACGTCAAAATGATCAGCAACTATACAGGGTTGGGTCCGACGGCAGAACATAAGTGTTCTACGTGCCTCCAGCATCTCGATCGCACAGAGGAGGTCAAGGCCTGCAAGTCGATACGAAAACAAGAGTTGGAAGCTCAACGTTATCGCACACGCTTGGCTGTCCTAAGCTCGCAACTGGGGAAGAGGCGATGCAAGATCTCGTCGATAGATTCACTCCAGCCGCGGAGTCGGCTTTCGTGTGTCCTCTATGCCCTGAGAGTACGAACGACGCCCTGGGCGAGCTACTCCCGGTGAAGACTGAGCGATCACATTATCCGACATTTCAACGACGGAGAACTCGTGTGTTCCTGTGGAACACTTGTCTCAGGCGATCGGGATGCGATTCAAATGCAATTTGCAACGGTACACAATCGGTATTTGCCTCTAAGCCGCAGTTGCGCTGGAATCGCCGATGTACACCGATCTTGTTCATCGAGCTCGCCGTCGTCTTCAACCTCGGCCTCAACAAACTCTGGGGTAATCCATTCGATTGGGAAGATCGCAGCCGAGACCGATTGATCGACTTTGACAACATCGTCGTTCGAGATATTACAGTCGGTGCGTACAACCCCGCGAGACGACGTGAACTGGATGAGCGATGAAACCGACGGGCAACTCGTACTGGCTGATACGCCACATCAGGATTGGAAATACTACGCCGCTGCTACCATAGCCAACATGACTTTCACCTATTCGGGACTTGCTACTGGTGTGTTCACGATACGACTCAATTCGCCAACAGGCGCTTGGGCTTTCACGGCCACAATTTCACAACGCATCTGCTTGGCCAACTGCATATGGTAATAGGATAGGTCAAGATCAAAGAGAAGGCCGCGAGTCGGAAGGTAGCGAGATACAGGCTAATGAAGGTACTGGGTCCGGAAATGATGATAACGAAGATCACGCCGTCCACTCCATGTGCCGACGGCGTATGAGAGCATCACAACTTGGTCGACCAACCACCTACCGGTTTCGAAGACGATGAAAATGAACATTCCGCCGTCCACTCGTGTGCCGACGGCTTATGCAAGCATCACACCGTGTGCCAAGGTGCCACCTTGGTCCACTACAACAGTCATCTGATTCGCGTATATCGACTCCCCCATCAACCGCCGTAAGGAGACTGGGGTTGGTGAACCCCCGGCAGTCAACAGCTTCACAATCACGACGATCACCGAATTCCTACATTACTGTACCAAGCAGATCACCGCTGGTCGCACTACAGGGAATGGCAAGAATACTATCGACCTATCCAAGGCCATCTAGATAATTCTCTCCGCCGGGAGAACCATTGCTCGCATGCATCCAAAAAAGAAGAAGGTGGGCACGTTTGCGGGCAAGGAACTACAAATGAATGAAGAAGACGCCGCCAGGACAGGTCGAACGAGCACCAAATAGCCGAAGGACGGGTGCACGCCACCAAGAACGACGTGTGACAGGCTCCTCGACCACCGCCGGAGGGACTGAAGGCTGCAAAGGACGCAGAACCGAGGCCGATCTCGTAATGAGCTTCTTCCGAACGATGCGACAGCTACGAAATCGAGCGGAAAGGTTGCCGCTCGCGCAAAATGAATGACTTTCAAAGCCAAATCGAGCGTGGTACTCCTCGATATCCGAGGTCGACGATTCAACCACCGCTCCTCTGTGCGAAGTTCGTGCCTAACTTTGCCGGCCCACCGTTGATTTCAGCTCCTCGATTGCGAATGGGAGCGAAGCGCACCTACGGGAGCTCAGAGGAGGCCAATCGAGGTCGCCCTGAATCTACCCGAGACAGGAGCTATGTGACATCCCACTCTGGCACGGATGCAGACGATGACAAAGGGGACACAGACCCCGCTTCCTCCGACAACTCTGTTCTTACACAACGCCTCGCAGGATGAGCGGCACCTCCGTCAGACAACATAAACGTCCCAGAATCAGGTAAGCGAGTCTCCAGAAGATAGATAAACGGGGACGGTCTTTTCGACGATCATGAGAACAAGAACGATGAAGACGAGGCGGAAGGATTGGACGAAGGCGATCCAGAATCCGTATGAAAGGGACCGGCCGATCGACCATCGAGTGATTCCACGAATCCCAACAAGAAGCTGCGATGATATACATATTAATCAGCGAAACGACCACCATACCGTGGGATTGCGACAACCCTTCCACTACCGCGTTGACGACCGTGGGCATACCGCCAGGCATAAATCACCTCTACTCTCGGAATATGCTACCACCTTCTCTTCGACCGACTATATGAAGCCCCTCGAATTTGGACGTCCATCATGGTGTATCTGCCGGACAACTCTTCCACCTCAGAATCCTTTACTCGCGTCAATTTCCTAGCTTTCTATGCGGACCCGAATGAAAGTTGCTGACTTCGTTACGATAACTTCCCCGCTTGTGGCTGGACTTGAATCGCACTCCCCGCGTGCCTTCAGGAACGTATGGACGGAAGGGAGGGTCGAAGGCGGCGATAGACACGAATTGTCGGTGCTCTTTTCTGACGATGTGATTCGAGGATTGCAAGCTCAATTTCGTCGTCGTGAGGAATGGAGGAGAGGGAGCTTGGGAATGTAGCCTTTATCATAGGAAGTGAGGAAAGGCGAGGAGGGTGGATTTGTCTTCCATATCATTCTTCAAAATTTTGACGATAGAGCAATGCCTTAATGATGTGCTCAGCGAACACGGCGGTGGCAGGAGCAACTGATGGCCACCGAAAGGTCGATGGGCACGTTGAGGAGAGTGCACTCAGTCGCTCAGCCGGTCGGCAGGCCGGTCACCTATTGCCCCATCGATAGCGTCTGTCATCCGAACATCAACATAACTCGAGCGCAATGAGTCCCTAGCTGTTGTTATCTGTTATTGCGTTGGATGGATAGCTGTAGCGTAGCGTAGTGTTATCGCGTTGGATGGATAGACACAGCCCTCCACTTGCAAGCATTTCCTCCATGCATGCAATCTAAAGTTGCTACTCTTCCTTGGGTTGTAAATAAAAGAAGTACTAATTGACATTAGACGAATGTTGAACATGACTGGGGGTGTAGCGTAGTGGTTATCGCTTCTCATTTGCATCAGTAAATGTTCTAGTAACAATCCAGATACCTTGAGAGGGTCCCAGGTTCGATCCCTGGTGCCTCCAATCTTTTGTCTCTTTTTGCACATCTTTTTGCCCACCTTATTGCGCGTCCATTTCTACGAGTTGGGGATAACCTTGCTGGGTCAGTTGCAGCATGCTGCTGGGAAGGTAGGCAGAGTAACCGGATGGCCTGGCAGGCCCCTACCACGATTTAATGAGTAACCGGAGCGGTATTGGTAGAGGTGAGTGATACTGACATCGACGCCGGCGAAGCAGGACGTGACGTCGCCTCCCTACCGAGGGCTCTTCGCAACTTATGCACCAGGTGCATAGACTCAGATTAAGGATGGTCACCCGACCTGGTATCACCAAGGACTGACCATGCTGGGCGACGAAGAACCGGCGACAGTAGACCTTGTACGTCTACTAGAAGCGGCCAAGGAAAACATAGGAAGGACAAGACTGATACGCTGTTCAGGGCTAGGTAACCTAAGTCGAGGATCTCCGCCGACTATCACCCCACGAGAACCCCACGAGACACCTGAGAAATCCACAAAAGACGGGGGTGGGCCTTGTGATTCTTGTCGCTGACCAGTCTTTCAACATCACATCATCGATAACACACCTCACTCCTTGAGTGGATTATCAACCAGTAGCCGCGAACGGACAACTAGCCGTCAATCGCTCTTGGTCACATTAAAAAGCAGAAGACCAGGACATGTACCCGCTTATCAATCCGACATCACGGCAAATACCTCCTCGGGAGAATCCTTTCGTACACCTTGAAGCTTCTCTGCTCTGGCTTGAGGTACGGTACTCCCAACTAAATTGTCGTCGTGAACTCTCAAGTGAGAACACGTCTACATCCACTATCATGCGGCACCTACCTTCTCAAAAATCTCCTTCTCATCTTTGACGATGATCCGGTGACCTGGAAGAGACCATGCTACGAGGAGTGACGTCAGCCTGCCTGCCACACACACACGCACCTTCTAATCTTGCCGCAACTCACACGATGAAAATTTGTCCGGTGGCGGTGTGCCCATACAATATTCATTCAAAGTCCACTTCCTAACAGCAACGCCGTGTCAGCCAACGCGCCTGCCACGTATCCCCACCACGCACCTCTGCTTCGCTTGGGCTCTCAATATCTTCATGAGAAAGTCGTCCCCGGTGTTACCGAGTAACATGTAGGGCAGACTAGGGACGGGACAGACACGAATATCGATCTGGCGCCAGGTAGCGTCCTGTTTACCAGGAAGCTTGGTTAAAGCCATGATCTTCTTCTTCCCTGACAGTTGAGGGAGAAAAAAAAAACCCCCCCCCCTCCGGGTTTTAACGAGAATAACAGGCGAGGCCAGGGCTGCAACTCACCATTAGCGAAGAATTTATCTTCTGTTAAAAGTTTGTCCTCCTCCAAGGCCTCGAAGATCTTGGTCTTGAGTGTTTCGGCTTGAGTTTCGTCGTCGAGATCGGAGTAGGATCTGAGAGTGCGGGGGAGGTTAGAACCCGTTTATAGATCCCCCAGCGTGCCACCCACTCATGCCATGCAACCAGATCGATATCCGAACTGTATTTTTCCCCACGCCTATACGAACCCATAATCTCGAACGAAACTGCGATGTGATGTGGAGTTGAGCGAGCGAATGGTTCCCCACCACCCCCCTGAACTCACTTGTCGCCCGAGCTTTCTTGAATGCGGATGTGAGAAGACCTTGGAATGTTTCGATCTCAGCTCTGGGGATCAACGTCTCCATATCCTGAAGGTTAGTCAGGTGTAGTGTTAGGGAACGCGAATCAGGGGGCGCCGTTACAGGTGAAAGGCTCACTTCGAGATGGAGTAAGCCGAGCTGATGGGTAGGATTGTCAGTGTGGTCCCTTGGATCGTTGACCACCTTCCCTACTCACTCTCTGAGCTTTGGTCAATGTATCTACCCCTTCTAAATCATCAAGAGTTCTATACCCAGCTTCTGCGCTGTGTCCACGCACAACAGACAGAACCATCAGCTACGCCCCCTCCCTCCACCTTCCCCCGCACGGCACACTCACAACTGCCAAGCCTTGACACTACCAATCCCATGAACACGACAGAAATTAGCAGCAGCTCGAGTTTCATCGCTCATCTTCTCGAGTTCAGGGATGTAGCCGTCAGAGAGGAGTTCACCGATTGCACGCCAGGAGACGCCGTTCTGGAGGTGGTGATGATGGGGGAGTCAGTTGGGTGAGAAAGAGAGGGGAAAACACACTGACTTCTTCAGTCAAGACTTGTTCGATCTCATTTAGAGTGACTTGTTCTTTCCCGACGATGATTTGGGAGAGGTCGCGAATTGCGTCTCTGCGTGGTCCCGTCGTCGTCGTTGTCGTTAGCTTTGCATAACCCAAACACAACCATCGTTGGACTGCGACATACCGATAAGGAGCCGCTCCTGAATGTGGTCGATACGACGTGAAAGCAGGCAATAAAGCGCCTCAACATTCCAACGATGAAGAATGGAAAGGGGTTGGAGAGAGAAAGAGAAGTTCCGGCCGATTTGATCAGACGGTCGTTTTGTGAACGAGTCGGAAGGCGACGGACGACACTACAGAGTACTCACGGTCGGATTTCTCCTTCAACACCTGACGACATTTTAATAACCTCAACGATTCCATTAAGAGTTTAACGGAGATAGTGGTGGTATCCCATTGAACATCTACGCAAAGCCAAGGGAGAATGATAAGTGACATGAGGAAATGGTAGGTGAGATGAACGACGAGCCCAACCTCCAATACGATCTCGAAGCGATTTCTGTTCTCGTGCACGTTGGGAAGCAGAGAGGGGAGTGGAGTGGAAGGATCGAATGATGGGTGTGAGAGGACGGGTAGAGGATCTGGTCTGATTGATTAGGGAATGACGGAGCATGGTGATCGGGAGTGGCGAGTCTGTGAGGTGTATGTGTGTGTGTGTGTGTATATGGAAGGTTCCGAAAAAGAAGGGGCGGGGGTGATCCATGATCAGCGGTGGGGGTTTCTCGATCACTCTATATAAGTTATTTACATTGATTGATTAACGTTTGATTGATTGATTGACTCTGACTTGAAGGGCAGATGGAGTGAGACACCCGACCCGGAGGTTGGATGTCCAGGAACGCGGTGGCGCGCACAGGTTCGGAGCGGGACCGAGCGTGAGAATGCAGATCGGGGATGGCGAGGAGCGTTTCGGAGGTGATGACGACGAGTAGAGATTGGGTTGATGACCCTCCTTATTCATCATCATCATCATCATCATCATCATCATCATCATGACGTTCGACAACCTGTAAGGCATACCATACCATTCCTCTCATACTACCGCCACACCACTAACACCCTCCTCTCCAGGTTGTATTACCCAGGTCACACTCACTCACCTCTCCGTCTCACCCGTGTCATAGAATTCCTCCCAACGCGTTCATTCTCCACCTCCTCCACTCTCCCACCAACACCACCCACCCAAGACGAACCAACCCCGATCGAACCATTATGTTTCTACGCGCTCACCAAGAATCCAGAGGACCGTTTGAAACTCCCGAATAGATCATGGATGGTGGCGGTCATGTTGATTGGTGAGGAATACGAGGATGAAGAGGGTGGGAAGGAGGATGTGATGATTAGAGTTGCTACGGGGTATTTGAGGTTGGAAATCGAGAGGTTATTGTATCCTGGTGAGTATAGGAACCGGGGTAATCTATTTGTTTCCTAGACTGAATTCGAATCGAGATCACGATATTAGGAGCCATCATTCGACTTCGACCTTCGACTTTCGAATACGCACCTTCATACGAAAGCTATACCGAATTCTCCTCTCCTGATCATCTTCATGTCCGGCAACAAAGTATTGAAACCATCAACGTCAACGACACCAACCATCAAGGAAACATCCTCATCATCCCGGAAGATCCAACCCCGACGTGTTGTGGGACGTTGACATTGAGTATGACAGAGTCCAATTTGAGGAAAGGAATGGTGAAGATCAATGTCATTGAGAAAGATGATTCGGGATTGCAAGAATGTGATGGAAATCAAGTCGAGTCGTTGAGGAAGGTACATTTTCTTCGACGTCGATCTGATCATCTACAAGCGGACGGAGATGAGATCAAGGAGAAGATCGACCATGGAGTTACGAACACGAAATCATCGAATCCAGGTCTGGTTCCAACAACACCGCGTCATCTCCCTTCTTCCTCGAAAATCAATGACAACCGCATGCCAACATGGAAAGGAGATGGATGGAATATCATGAACAAGATGGATCCGAGGTATCGACCGTTCAAGGATTTAGTCGAGACTAGGTGAGCAATGATGGAGAAACGATGAAGAGCGGAGAGGTAGCGCTGATTCGGGGGAGAGACGAATAGAATGGTGGCTCTGGAACAACATTTGATGCCAAGTGATGACGAGGTGGTGGAACAAGATTGACGGTTTGAAACGACGATAATGACGGACAGACGGAATGATCACACGGAGTTTTCTCTCCTGACCAAGTCCCTCCCGCCCCTTCCCTCCTCACGATTCTCACGATTTGTACGCACAAAGACTATGGTCATCGCAGCAAAAGGAACTTGATACATCTGTTTGAAACCAGATGAGATGGAGATCTCCTGAAGACATCCTTTGTCACTTCTCCATCGTCAGGGAGCGAAGCGATGGTTTGGAATAAGGACCACGATGAATCACCCCACCCTCTACGGACGAGATGTGAAATTCCACTTCCGCAACACACTCATCGACGTCACATTCCCCCAGCATGACGCTCTCCGTCGTAGACAGATGCTTTTCAGACACAGCGGCATCGAGAATGCCACCACCAACCGATGATGACGAAGGGAAAATGCATTCAAATCCCCCCGGCTACATGGAATCCGTCTCCCCCGACTATCCGCATTCCGGTGTCGCCCTCACCACCACCACCGCTCCTGGCGGATTCCGACAGGATGAACATCTCGGACACTCGCCACCGGACCTCCCTGTAGATCATGAAATCATACAACCTGATGATGGCTACTTTTCCGAAGCCATCAAGGTACCATACTCGGACGAGGAGCTTCATGCCCAGGTGGCTGAAAGCCTCCTTGCTCCCTCGGATACCCTCTCGAGTTCCGACGAGAGGCGAGGGATGACAGATAATGGCTATGAATCGACGTGGAGTGCACGATCGCCGCCTCGTAAACCTCCAACGACTCCACCTCGATCTCTACGCAGCACACAACCATCTATCCCCGCTGCACCCGTCAAGGCACCCTACCACATGAGCATCCTGACTCGAATGAGCTACGGGGCAATATCGCTCTTGCCCCTGATGGGTGCCGTGGGTTTATTCACAGCCACCGCCGCTCCTTTCTTCTGGTACCGGTCGCACCTCAGCATCATCAGGATAAACATACCACCAAATGTGTGGAACAGCGACCACAAGTCCACCTCATCTTTGAATATGAATGCTGGAGGGACTTTAAGTATGGGCATATGGGGATGGTGTTTTGAATCGATTGGGAACACTCAGTGGGTAGAATGACTCTCCAACCCTTGTCTAACAAACCTGACCTCTTTTCCCACATCCCACAGAGCAGTATGCTCCGACACCAAGCTGTGGTATGACATGTCAGCGTTCTTCAAGCAGGCCGGTGAGACGTATGTTGTTGCGGCCGCGCACTTATCATCGGCTCTGCCCATCCGGCTCACCCGTCCCTTCATCTCCTGACCAGAACTACGACCCTCACGGAGCGTGCATTCGATGTAAACCTCATCCGAGCACTGATCACTCACATCATCGGCAAGTCGTCACTTGTACCAACTCGCGGAGACCTCACGTATCTAACACGACCCAACGTCCCCCACAGCCGGAGGATGCGCATTTGTCGCACTCGGCCTTGTCACCTGGCACATCTACGCGAGGTACTGCTTGAACGACAATAGAGTAAGTGCAGGCTTTACACGAGGACCAGATATTCCACTAACCCGGATCTACAGGTGGATCCGAATTGGCTACAGCATGGAAGCTGCTTCATCGCTTTCTGGGCAGGGGTAGCGGCTGTGAGTGTTTGGCTTGGAAAGATGACAACGGACACGAGAGCTGATCCCCCCCGCCTTCCCCTCCCAGGACATCGTTGACCTAGTATGCCGCAAATCCTTTTCCAAGCATTCTCCGAAAAGCTTCGAGGTGGAGCAAGGGTGAGGGAGGCATATATGACGTCGTTCACTCGGTGAGGGACTAACGCCGCCTCCTCCCTCCAGCTCCATCCCCTTCTTCACTCTAATCGCCTTCCTTCTCCTCCTCCTGGCCTTCTTCGCCTCCTACATGCCCGCACTCTTCAGCGATCTCCGGCAGAAACACTCCTACGGCCATTACAAGTCGAAGAAATCTGGCCCATTTGCTTTGACGGCAGATGTCGATGACGAGGTCAATGTAGAGGACGAGGTTAATGATCACCTATCACGTCGACGAAGTATCTGGCAGCGTGGAGTTGATCGAGTAACACGACAATCCTTGGCTCGGGTTCGCACAAGACATCAAGGATTGGGAAGCGATGGGGCCACCAGGCTCGTAGAACGACATCCGAGCGTACAGTGGGAAGATCATAAAGGGTATACGGACGAGGCGATTCGTATGTATTATTGAAATCACGAGGGGTTGCAGCACTAGACAATGCCCCATACAATCACGACAACGACCTCGATGTCAATACGCGACGCTCTTCCCAGGGTCAGCGGCGTGCAGACCATGCTCCTTGCTCCACTTGTTGCCATGCACAGACCCGTGTCGGTTGGCGCGAAAGTTCATGTAGTCATTCTTGGCTAGTTGTTGGGTGACGGGCTGAGTGGAAGCCCTGAAGGACTTTCAATGATGAGCAGAGGGACATACACCGCAGGACCCTCGCTCACCCCTTCGCAGCCTTCTTCGTTACCTTCTTATGATCCTGATGTGTATACCTCTTCATAGCTTCGTATTCCTGCTTCACTGCTGATGGGATGATCGACGGCAGCCCTTAATAAGCAACCTCATCAACTAGACCCTCTCGCACCCACATTTCGCCGACCTCCTTTCCCTCTCCGCCATCCTTGCTGCAGCATTATCCCTCCACTCCTCAATGGAAGTACTGGCGTCCTGACATCCCCACATCGCATTCAACGCCCTTTCCACGAGCGGGTAGTGTTGATCAGGATACGCCGGACCTCTCGGTGGAAATGCGTAACGAGCGTTTATGATGGGTTGTTTGGTGGTGAAGATCGGAGCAACAAGAGCTGCGATTCCTGTAGGTCGCGTCGGGATCACCTGCGGTGTTGTCGCTTGTTGAGCCGCGACTGGCTGTGGCGTGGGCACAAAACTGACTTGTCGAGGAGCTTCAGCGATGGGGTGTAGTGCTGTATGATGCTGCGTAGGATACGTGACAAACGTCCTGCGAAAGGTGATCTTGCTGTTGTCTGGCAGGATGTACGTCGATTCACCGTTGTCTCCACGGCGTTGAACTGCAGGTGCAGATGTCAGGACGGGTGCAGGGAACGGGATGGCCGGTGGGTTCTGATATGTGAGCGGCGGATACCCGGGTTGCTGATATACGTGCGAATGCAATGCGCCTGTATAAGGCTGCACGTACGCTGCTGGCTGGGTGACGACCGCCGCGTGAGGTTGATGGATTGGCAATTCAATCACTGGCTGAGTGTTCGCCAACGGAAACCTGAGGATATCTTGCGAGTACTCTCGTTCCCTCTCCCTTTGTTCCTCGTGTCTATCGCGCTCGGGGTGTTTGCGATTACACGACCAAGTGGAAGGTTTCCACAAGCTCGACTTGTTTATCTGAGGGCGTGCTCGATGAACTTCGAGGACGGGCTGGTATATGGCAGGCTCGTATACAATGTGAGGATCGTGACGATGATGATGTTGGTGACGAGTATGCTGCCCACCAACCCTGCTCGAGCCGTCTGACTCGGTGGGCACCTCAGTAATCACCTAGGACCGGCATATCAGCCATCAGCCTCGCCACCACGCCTCGTGCCTTGAACATCAGTGTCTTACCGACAAACTGCGACGGTGCTTTGGCTTCTTCTTCCACAACGATTTGGGGCAATACGGCTCACTGTGTCGACGGCGATTCAGCGGTGGCTGATCCCAGTGATGATAATGTTCCTGAATAGGCCTACGCTCATGCCCCGTCTGCTTGGTGGTTTTCTCGTAGACATCGTGCGCGTGGTCATACGTGGGTCTGGCTGGTGTCGTCACGTACCTACCATCCATACGAGACCGAGATTGTCCCATGACGACACATGTGGCAGGGAGACGAGGTTGGGGTGCTTCCTCGCCTCCCGCTCGTCGTCATCCCTTTACAAAAACTGTCAAGTACTTTTAACACCGTCCTTTGCGACCCCAAGGTCTTCTCGGACGATCCCAGCGTCCTGAAAGGGGTCCTACGGATCGACACGACAATGAGCCAGAAAATCAAATCGACCATGTCGTCTACATAGAATCCCTCGCATCAACCCCTCACTACAACGTGACATAAAACCAATCCCCCGGCTGACCTGCAGCTCCAGAGCTGTGATCCTCCAACGCGTAACAGAGCACACTTTTCATTGGCGAGGGAACCCATGCCATACATTCCACTTTGGACTTGGTCGGTATCCGTAACGCGGTGGTACCAGTCGCGACCGACATCTGGAGAGCGCACAATCGTTAGCCTTCGTCTTCGTCTCCGTCTTGCGCCCGCTCGCGTGCTCAAACTGACAATATCAACACATCTATCGTCGCCAGTCACCGCGATCCACTCGCCATCGTAACTGCACTTGACGATTCGGACTTCCTCACTGTTACATTCCGAGGCCGATCAGCGATCAGCGATCAGCGTTGTGGTCATTTCCTTTGTGAAGCAGAGCCGCTAGACTCACGTATACGAATCGTAAGCTCTGACGGTGATCCAACTGCTCAGATCTATCTGATTGACGACGCCCTCTGAACCGCCGGTTGCCACGAATCTGATCATCAAAGGGAGCTATGAGCACGTACGTCTCCATCGAGAAATGCACAGCACAAAACCATACTCACTTCCCATTCGGTGCGATCTCAAGGCAGTTGGCGCATCCTGAATGACACCCCACTTGAAAGAGATACTTGAGCATCTTTGCAGGGATCTCCGGTTCCTTCGGCTTGATGGGTTCCACTGGCTTGGATGCGGTCACCTCCTTCTCCTCTATGACTGCCGCGCTACCGTCTTTCTGCTCTGCTGACTTGGTCGCCAACCCGCTTGCAGTAGCGAGTCCATTCACTGCTTCAGGGCCGACGGCTGACTTCTCCTCCGCGTCCTCTGTTGCGGGGGCATCCTCCATCTTGGCATCACCATCAACGTCCGTTGCCGTGACCTCTGCGGGTACCGCCTCCTCTGCAGCAGGTGATGTTGCCTCTCCCGTCGGTGGTTTGGCGACATCGGTCGATGAAGTTTCCGCTGTCGGCTCCGCACCTGCTGCTTCTGTTGCTAACATCGGTGACTCTTCTACTGCTGTTTCTGCGTCCGTCATATCGACGTCTCCATTTACTGTTACCTCGAGAGTCTCTTCCACCGATGATGTGATTATCGTTGCTTCTCCTGCCGAAGCTTCTTGCGACGTTTGTTTTGACTCTTCGACCTCCATGGCATCTGTATCCCCTTTATCAACCTCGTCATGCTCAATCAAATTCTCAACCTCCTTCCCCTCGTCATCAACGACTTTCTCCGCGTTTCCATCTCCCTCTTCCCTCTCCTCCCTAACAGGACTTCCCCCTCTCCCATCCCCACACAAAGCAGGAGTAACGCTCCCAGTCTTCGTCCCACTCTCCAACGTATCCCCCTCGGTCTCTTCAACGACCGGTGCCGAGTCGACTTGCATCGTCGTCGAATCGAGTGGTGTGGTCGGTAATAGTGACAGGATAGGATATTCCCAAGCAAAGACGTTTCCGGATGTTTCCCCGGCGTAGACACGAGTTCCACATGGGGAAAAGCACATTCCGTTGAGCTGTTCATCCCGGGGAAACGAGAAGAGCGTTAGGGGTTTCTTTCCTGGTGATTCTGTTCACTGCAAGTTGTGGATATACGCACCTCACGAACACCCCACTCCTTTCCTCTTCGATCTCGCAACCTATAACTCTTATCACCCAACTTGATATCTTTCCTAACTGTCCACGTCCTCTTCTCCTCCTTGTTCAAATCCATTATTCCCAAATCACCATTCCGTCTCTTCTCCTCGTCCCTTGCACCAACTTCATCCCATAGAAAAGTGACAGCATCCCAAGACGACTTTTTGAACGCGGCGATACCTATTTGATACCCACTCGGATGGAATGCAAGAGTTTGGAATTCACCTTCTATCGGGAAAGTGGCGATGATGTGGGGATTCGCTTCTGTGCTCCGCGACCGCGATGTCAATATCACCAGGATCCGACAAGGCCAGTGGTGAAAAGCGGGAATGCACGTACTTTGAACGTTCCAAAGCACCACACTCGGACCGTCATGTCCTTCCTTCCTATCCCTATCTCTCCCATCTCTCACTCTTGGTCCGCATACAACTACTAACAGGTCATCGTCTATCGGAGAGAAGGTGATTCGGAGAATGGCGCTTTCTGACGTGGTGGTGGGTTTGGTGGCAGTGGCGGTGGTTGCGGTGGTGGATGGGAGAGCGGAAGTCGACGAGGATGCTGTAGTCAGAGGTAGAAGAGGAGATCGAGATGTGTTGTAGGAAAAAGATATAGGCTAAAGAGTGTGATGTCACGATGATAGAGACCAGCATTCAGACGGATGGATCTCTGCCCGAGTAACGACGAGCAAACTCACCTCATCTTTCCTCTTGACATCGGCATCTCCAACCAGTTCCTTGAACCCCTTCACGTCCCAAAACCTCACCGTCCTATCCAGTCCTGCTGTCGCTAGTATCAATCCAGAAGGTGAGAACGCCATCGTCTTGATGGATTGCCTATGACCTTGAGCTATTCTCGTCGACTGCGGATCATTGGGCACCTGGAATTGGAGGCGCAAACAGGCCAGTCAGAGACGTGTCCTCTGCGAAAGCACCTGGCACATGGCCAAGCGGGCGAGGAAGCACAAACATGTAATCCTCGAACTTCGAACGAAGCATACTCTGCTATTTCGCGTTGTTTTGGGAGTTTCTGAGCTGCTTTTGGGGGTGGTGGCTTGGCTGAGTAGGAGGAGTAGGATTGGTAGGACATGATGTGCGCGTTGGGTGTTGCCAGGTAGGGTCAACGAGGAGTGAGGAGAGGTGTGTGGAGACGAGAGGAGGTCATGAACATGATGGTTATGAATTGCGCGATGTTGAAAGATGTTCCGAGTGACGTGTCATTGTCTGTGTCGATGAGCGATGATGACGAATCAACGGCAAGGACCTCGACACCATCTCATAGCATCACCTCCTCAACATCACCTCAACGTCACCTCAACATCATCTCAACATCACCTCAACATCACCTCAACATCACCTCAACATCACCTCAACACCTTCCCAATAATGGCTCTTCAACCATCAGTCTCATACACTCGCATTGGCACAGGTCCTCAGACCATCGAGGTGTGAGTCTCATCTCAATCACACTAATTCCCCACTTCCCACCATGTCCAACTTCACTTACTCTCTCCTACCGTTCCCACCAGGTATCTCGACACCACTTGCCCTTTCAGCGCTAAAATGACCCGTTCCCTCACCGCTCATATCATCCCTCTCATCCTTCCTACCGGTAAACTTCACTCACAGCTGTCCCTTCTCATCCGACCTTACCCACAACCATTCCATCTTGGATCAGCGGCCACCATCGAAGCAGTCCTCGCCTTTGGTTCGTTGCACCCTGAACTCTTCTGGACGTTCTTCTGCAAAGTGATGGAGGTACAGGAGGAATACTACAACATGGTAGTGGATTCGAGGACTGGCAAGGAGACTAAGGATAAGTTGGCAGTGCTGGCTGGGGAAGTATTGGGGAAAACTCAGAAAGACGGTAACAAGGGAATCAAGGGGCCTTTGTCGAAGAGTGTGGGTGAATTCAGAGACAAGTTGACTATCAAGGGTTCTCCAAACGGAGGGTGAGTAATTGAAATTCTCTCTTCAGCGGATGACGTGAAAAAGGTGGGCTGACGGAGAGGATCATAGGAATGCTGTGACGGACGACCTTAAATACTTTACCAAGCTAGGTCGTCAAAACTCCATTCATGTCACTGTAAGCCCTCTCCTTTCACTTCGGTGTACCCTTGCTTCCTACTCTTGATCACCCGGACTGTCGATAACACGAATCCTCTCTTCATCCGCTACTCCTCGTTCCAACCTGACATAACATCGCTTTTTTACTATCCTCGCATAGCCATCCGTCCTCTTCAACGGCGTGTTCGATTCCTCCGTCTCTTCTTCTTGGGAAGCAGAAGAGTGGAACAAGTACTTGGAGTAAGTCCTTTGCACGCATCCTCGTTGAGTTGGAGAGAAGCACTGATGACACCTGTCTTGGATGGGTCGTGTAGAGGGAAGGGGTTCAAGGTTTGACTATCAAAGCTTTGAACAGCGAAACCGCGAGTTAGATGTGGAGAATCGAGACCAATTAGTCGAGGACTGACTGGTTGTTGATTAATAAGATACCCAAATCGAATGCTCAAAGATATGTCATCATTTCTTTATCAAGGAACACTACAATGGTGCTTTCTTTGCCCGAGAGTGGCGGTGCAAAACTACTTGACATGATGAATGGAACACGTATATGTCAGGAATCTCTTTGAGGAAGTGAAAACGGTTGCAGATACCATAAGGAAGGGAAGGAAAAGGGAGGGAGAAGGTACGTCGACAGTGATATGTGGGAGAGATAGGTGAAGAATTGTCCATAACAGCAGAAAAGGAAGGCCACTCATTCGCGGCCATATCGTTGCGCATCGTTCACGCCCGAGTTGTAGGCGTGGAATGACGATCTATTCCCATCGTTCTGCTTGAACGACATGGAACGGAAGGTATCCTCCAAGCCGACCGCTTCCGAGCTAGCACGTTGCCGAAAGTCCTTGTTGCTTGGAAGGTTCACTCTGAGATCACCATGACTCGCCCTAAGCGCACCCCCACCATTCGTGTTCACTCGCTGAAGGTAGTTGCCTGCTCCAGGGAGCTCCTCGTTGTCCAAGGTGACACCGAACGTCTGAGTGTGGTTGCTAACTCGTCGACGTAAAAGTTCGGAGTTGGCCAAGAAGGTAGGAGAAGGGGAACGTCTGGCGCTATGATCGGGTTCGGCTGGGCGCAGGAAGGAGGTCGAGGAATTCCAATCCGAGCCAAGGCCGAGGGGATTGAGAAGAGGGGTGACGGTGGAGTCGAGTCGAGATGGATAGGAGGATGGCGGGGGCGGGCCATTGCTACCAACGAGAGGGATGGGACTATACAAGGACGCCAGGTCAGGAATGATACCAGACCGGCAAATCAAATAATGCTACTCACGAGAAAGGCTGGAATGGCGGTGTCGAGTTCGGATCGGATTGAGCGTTTCCATACGCCGACTGACCGTTCCCATATGGGTTCTGAAGCGCCTGCATGCTGCGAAGCTGATGTTGTTGAAGTTGTTCGAACATGAGTTGATCCGCAGCGCTTTGACCACCCATCCCATTGAGCTGCTGTTGAGCTGACATCTGACCGAGGTGATTGAAGTTGTTGTTGCCGTAATTGGCTTGAGCGACCTGCGCATTGATGAGAGCCTGTACGTTGGCTGTATTGACCATGTTGTTCTGGGCGGCTGGCATGGTCGAGTTCATGGCCGCTCTGCGATAGACATCATCCGTCAGCAAGCAGGCAATACTCCGAGGCATCAAATTCCAGTCTCACAGCTGCTGCAGCACCGGTAGACTCAAACCATTCATACTTCCAAGGTTCTGCATGGCGAGATTAAGCTGCGCGGCTTGCAAGACCTGCTGCGCTTGAATGGTCGCAATGTTGGTAGGCTGGATGTTAGATCGATCGTCAGAAAACAACGAGAAAGAATGGACGTTAGTATGCTCACACTCGACTGGGCGGATAACTCGGCGTTAGGCCTCCGGGTCTTTGCCTCGGCGGCTGCGAAGTCAGACTTTCCCCATCAGCGTCTTAGTCTCAACGTACTGCACTCTACTCACTACTCGGCTTCCCCCAACTAAGCCTGACCTTCGTACCAGCCAAGGGGAATCCCTGCATCCTCTCGATTGCTCGATTCGCGTCTGATTTGTGAACGTAGTGAACGAAACCACATGACTTGTTGGGAGGGATACGAACCTGTCGGCGCCAGAAGAATCAGTTTCTGTCAACCAGCCTCGACTATCGCCAACTACCGCACTCACATAGCCAATATCTCCAAACGGTGAGAACAATATCTGAAGCGTTTCCTCGTTGATCAAACTGCTGAGCCCCCCGACGAACACGGTCGAATTGTTCGGGTCGTTATATGGGACCTGATGATGGACGGGAGGACCGTTGGGATTCGGAGCGATTGGCAACGCAGCCAAGGCTTGAATCTGGAGGAGGGTGAGCGCCAATTGAGGATCCAATGATTGACCCATAACACTCGCGCTCGCTTGTTGCATTTGCAATACGGAAGATAGATCCGGAACAGTTCCCAAGGACGACGTAGCAAAGTCAGAACTGAGCAAAGGCAGGCCGGGAGAGGGAGTTCTCATCCTGAGTCCATTACCAAGAGCGTAAATCGGAGTAGCGTGGTTCGGCACCGCAAGTTGAGCGACCGGTGCGGTGACGCTCCTAGGTCTCGGTAACTCTTGCTGCCCGGCGAAGGGGATACCCAACCCAGAAACGGCACGGGGATGAATCAAATCCGGAGTGGTCGATCTGGAGACTCCACGAGAGGGCAAACCGAGTCCGATGGACATTGGAGATGCGGCCGCTGACGCTGTGGTGGAGGCGGTACGGGTTTTCACGCTCGCGCTGGAAACTCGCATCGGACGACCGAGGCATGATATACCACCCATCTCAGCTAAAGCTCGTTGTTGATCCTCCTCGCTCGTGAATCTGAGGTTCATGCAAGTCAGCATACCAGCGGCTATTACCCACCAAATCCCCCCCCCCCTCCCCCCTTCAACTCACCTGACAAACCCAAACAACTTGCTACTCCCCGAAACTGGATCCCTCATGATTTTCGCTCCAACAGTACTCTCAAACGCCTCGACCCCATCCGGTGGACTCATGAAGACTCTGACGAGATCCTCTTCCGAAGTCTGGGGCGTGAGATCACCTATGAAAACGGAATACTCCTTGTCTCCCGGTGCGGGAGAAGAGTGGAGGGTTGTCCCGGGAATCGAAGTGGAACCACCGGTCGCCCAGTTGGCTTTGAAGTTGTTGATGGAATTAGGCCTGTAGGAAATCAGGTTTGTTAACAATCACTTCTAAGAAAGGACTCGTGGTTAGGCAAACGAATACTTGCATCGTAACAGGAGCATTCGTCGGGGTCGGAGTCACAGTCGTCAAAGCGTCCAGCGCATCTTTTTGGGTCTACCATTCCCAAACAACTTCGATGAGCGACGCGCCAGAGACAGTTGAAAGATCTTATCGGACTCACCGGAAAAGTGATGAAGCAGTATCCAGCGTTGAGAGGTGCCTGACCGGTCGGAAGAGCGAGAGTAGATTGAGTTGAAGCGCGAATGAGCTGCTGGCCACAAGATGTTTAAGTATTTTATGTGGAAGAAATAGGAAGAGAAGATGCGAACTTTGATCGATTCTATCCTCCAACTCATCAACAAACAAGTCTGACGTATATAATTATCATCCATCCAAGGTTCCTGTTGACGAGACTAGCAGGGTTAGGATTCCCCATGGTAGAACCGTGTCATCGCACTCACCAAATCACCAAACCACAATGTTCTCTTCTCAGTTTCTTTCATCTTCTCCTTCTCCCTTTCAACACTACTACCTCGTCTTGATCCTCTCTCCTCATCTGCCGCAAACCCCGAGCCAGCTAATAACGCCTCATCGATCTCTGCCGGCGATGATTTTTTTCCACCGAGCATGTACCTTGCATCTCCATCACCTCCTACCGAGCGACCAGCAGTAGGGGACGTCGACCCGCTTCTCCTCGTCCCGAATGATGAAGAAGGAGTTGGTCCGATCGGAGTAGCTAGTTGAGTTTGGATGATAGGCATGTTCTGAGCGAGTTGAGAAGGTGGAGTCGATGGGCGGATCAGCGTGGGTTTGGAGGAAGGGGTCGGACGGAGAGGGGAATCATCGGGTGAGGCGGGGAGATGAGTGGAGCTGGTCATTGCTGGATGCAAAGCTCCTTTCGCGATTGGACGCTGCAGTTGGCCTCCGCGATTGGCGAGTTGAAGAGGCTTGAACGGTTGATTTACTAAGGTTGCCGCTTGACGTGAGAGAAAGACCTGCTGGACGTCGTTTTAGGATGGTTCAAGTAGGTGGATGTAGCGAGCGTTGAGGGAGGTGGAAAAGGTGAAAAGGTAGGGAAAGTTCGAGATGAGGAAATGGCCTCAAGATCGGACGAGCTGGATAGTGCGGGCGAAGTTTACGAGGTGTATCGCACTGTGGCTACGATGATTGTCCTCCATCAGAAACACCACTCATCCCTTCGACGATTCAACCACCACCGTTCACTGACCTTACACGCCCCTTTCTTCGAAACGGTTGAAAAAGAAACTGGAAAACTATAATCTCCGTTTGAATTGGAGAAACCACCGAGCTGGAGGACTGAATCGATGGTGAGAAGTGAGAGGAAAACAAAATGAATGACGGTCTACCTCGTAGAGCTTGACGTGGATTGGAGAGTGGAGGTGTGAAGGGGTGACTTCTTGAAGCAAGTAGAATGAGAATGTTAGTTGATGGTGGTTTAGTACTCAGCCTCAGCTCTCTCTCCGGCTCAGCTTCGCGTCTTCATTTGCGCGACGCGACGGCCAAACACCGCTGGGAATGGGTGGCGGTGGCGAATGGGCGAGAAGGCAAGGTGAAGGAATGGTTATACAACCCTATATGGATGACGGTCACTGCCTACACACTGACCACATGGAGCACAGGCACATCAAGACTTACACACACCAACACCCCCGATACAAGCAACCACCAACCACCTCCTTCATCTATACCACCATCGCGTCCCACGTCTCACATCCCAATCTCGCCAACAATCCCACCACCCTCTCCCTCTCTCGCCCATCCACATCTTGCTTCCCACTCCTCGTCCTCGCTTCACACACCAACCCACCTCTCCCGCCTCCTAAAGAATGTACACTCATCCCACTAGACCGTATAGCCTCCAATACCATTGACTGCCACTCCGCACGACCGTAATGGCCAGGTCCAGGCCGGAAAGGTTGTCGATAAGCGTCAATTCCCACAGTGTTCCCATTTCCTTCTAGACCAGAGCAAGCGAGAGAAGATACCATACGGGCTTCTTCCATGAGAGTACTGGAATCTTTGGCGTACGACAACAACGCCTCGATTTGCCTTGCCGATAAAATCCCAGGTCGATCTTGAGCAAACTCCAAGATGAGAGGCACTAAATCCATTGGAAGATCGATGAAGCGAAAAGTATCCACCTCATGCTTCCCCTGTTCCATCATTCGCTTCATCACGTCCTTCCCACACTCCTCATCCGATCGCTTCCTTGCACCCAACAGAACCCTCGCGATGGGTAACAACCTCAATGCATTCCACCTCGTCATAGCAGCGAGTTCCTGATTCCTTTCTACCGAATGTCTACATCTCGCCTGAGCGGTCTTCATGACCGTCCCCGAGAGACCTTCGAGTAGCATCTCAAGCCGATGATGTGGTAGAGCAGACAACGATATCGGAGAAGGGTTCGACGTGGGCGTTGTGGAAGGTGATGGTGATGGTGAACCCGCGTAAAGGATTACATCAGGGTCGGGAGGATCGATTCGGTATCCCGCCGAACGACGTTTAAGACTTGCTACCTCGATTTTCTCTCCATTCCTCGTCCTGAATTTCCCTCTGATCGCCTCATTTTCCTCCTCCAATACCCCGCTCAACATCATCTCAACCGCATCTCCTCTCAACACTACGCCTTCCTCTCGTTTACCCTCCGAGAAGGTCTCCTCCGGAACAGAATGATTTGAAGAGACTTGTAACGCTTGCAACGTATCGCACCACTTCTCCATCGCTCTGGATATAACCAACAAGCCCCTCGCTCCGAGATCACAGTTGTTGAGGGCTAGAAGATGAAGCTTACCGACTCGACCAGGAACGGCCAAGAATCGAGCGATAAGACGAGCACCATCGAGTCTAAGAGGACATCCGGAAAGATGTAAGTCGGTCAATGAGTGCATAGGTGATGTGGAGGTCGAAGATGATCGAGGACGAGTTATTCCCGGATTGTTCAGGATCTCGAATGTCAAATTCGAGGTAGGGAGAGAAGACGGTGGTGTGACTGGAGGAAGGCATGTTGTTCGCATTTGAACGTCATCATCGTCAACATCCTCCAGTGATGGGGAGGGTGATGATGGAGAGAGGCCTTCGAGAAGAATCTCCAATGATTCGGCGTTGAATGGATTGTTATTCAAACTGAGGACTTCAAGAGATGAGTTCGCCACTGCCTTTGCGAAAGCTTTGAGATGGTCTCCTCCCTGTTGGCACCCAAGATCGCCAATACCAGCATCAGCAACCGGGCCAACCCCCTGCTCACCTCTTCACGACTCACCTCAATCTCATTATGTGGCAAATATAACTCCTTCATAATGCAATCATCCATTAGATACTCAGCAATCCCAGCTAACGCCTCTCCTGTTATACGATTCGACGACAACGTCAACTTCTCTATCCCCCATTGACCGCCTGTTGAAGATCGCCATTGAGAGCGTAGCGAACGGAGTGACGAGAAAAATGCAATGATACCCTCTGATTGGAGGGAATTATGTCCAAGGGAGACTTCGACTGTTGAAGGGGTTAAGCTGTCGATAGCGAATTGGGCTGCGGTGGAAAAGGATGGAAGGTGTTCGGTGTCAACGCGGTGGTAGGAGGTGAGACAGTTGAGTGGGAAAAACTCACCACCACGACGACCCACGAGACCCCGATCATGCAGGAAGATATGCTTCGTGTTGTCCATCTACAATTTGTGGGTGGACGGTCGCTTCTGTGAGGATACCGGGATGTCGATTTATCCGACCATCTAACTTGGTATACTTGATTGTCAAGCAATTGCTAGTTCGACGCTATCGCCTCCAAGGTAGATTGATCGCTCACACACTCCCTCTTTGTTGCTGTGTATACGTAGGTGTGAGGTTCAGACTGAGTAAGATATTTTACGCTTGCTCTCCCTCGTTCCAACCTGAATGATGTTATCATTTATCTCAGTCACTTGTCGCGTGTTCGTGATGTCATCCACTACTGTTGCTAATAACTCGCCAAACTTATTCGTCTCGGTCATTCACCAGTGCACTATCGCACCACGACATCACCATCTCCAACACCATGTTCGGCCATACCGGTGGCTTTGCAGTGCCACCAATGTACCTCCCCAACCATGTCGTCGACCCTCAAGGTCCGGCACGTCGAGCGCTCAGTCCCAAGATCGCTACGACCCCGGCACCCGCACCACCACCGCCACCACCACCATCGAATCTCCTCACCAAGCGATCGCGGAAGAGGACATTACCATTCGATATGAAAGAGGAGATGGCGTTGAGGTCGTTAAGAGCGAGTCAGAATCTACCGAAAGCGGCGTCTTCGAATATGGCTGATGAGTGAGTAATGACTTGCCGCTCAGATTAGGTGTTAGGGGGCTGCCCATGACTGACCGGAGGATTTTTCACGTAGCAACCTTCTCGACATCCTGAAATCTCTGATTGCGCAGTGCAATACAGAAGAACTCCGTATTCAGACCTTGGAAGGAACCATACGGCATAAGATCTCCGAGTATCCAACCGTCATCACTCGATTAGATGAACTTGATGCAAACGCCATCGATCTGTACGACTCGCTGATGGATTCTCAAACGGTTCCCGTCGATACTTCACCTTCTTTCCGACCGTTCGATCTCCCTTCTCCACTCAGCATCGATGGGGAGAGTGATATCGACGGATTCATGCAAAGTAAACCAGTTGAAACTTCACGCCCCGCAGCCGTGCACCCATCACCTTCGGCGTTGTTAAAGGAATTCACGACTCATCTCGAAAAGGCAGAAGCGGAGGTGAATGCCTCCAAGGCGAACATGCTGGAGAGGGAGGAAAAGTTGAAGAAAGCAGCAGCGGTGTTGGGGAGGGATGAAGATATCGTGAGTTTGGTCGGATTCAGCATGACCAATTCAGATGCCAGTTAATTGAGCCAAGACCCTCTCGCCGACCATCATCGTCATTAGATCGCAGAGCTTGAAAGACGAATAGCTCAACGGAAGAAGGATATAACAGCCATCAGAGCTCGTCAGCAGATGCAGAACAGTGAGTTTATCGTGTATCTTGCGAAGATAGTACATTCATAAGCTGATGATATGATCATCTTTTTGACCTTCAGTCGCAATGCTAATCGCTGCGATTGTTGCTTCGATCGTTGTGTGTATGACTGCTGTTTGGCTCAGCTTGAAGCAAACAGATCGTGCCTCCACCGGCAAGGGGACAGAGTAAGACAAAACTTGGCACACGTTGTAGTGGGTTTTCCGATTCCTCGAGTTTACTGCGCGACCACGTCTTATGGATCTTTTACCTTTTCGGAATAGTCGAGCTCACGAATCCCAATCCACACCACGAGGAATTCAACCAACAATTTGAACGACCTCAAAATGACCCCCAAACGATCTCAACCGACTCTCCATACAGATTGAAAACCACCTTGAATCTCATTCAATTTTCCATTCCCTAAATGAACAAAAACGAGACCAAGAACCAAGGAGGAACTTTTCATACTGAATCCATACCTTCCCAAGTAAACCCCTCGCATCCAAGGGTGATGGCTACGTATTACTCCTCTGCGGACTTCTTGGCGTTACCCTATTTTGACGACGTTCGTTCAGATGGTAGCGAGATGATTAGAGTTGAACCAGACCATGTTATTCCATATCCGGGTTGTAAGAGATGATTATCGAATACGTCGATGTCGAATGAAAGAGGCGAACATTCGAAGGTTGTCGTAGGGGATGGAGACCAGAACGGGGAAAAAGAAAGCAATTTGAATGAAAAGAAGGGAACAAAAACCGTCAGTACGAAGTGGGGGATTTGATTCCAACTAGGCATATCGAACAGCAGGTATCGGTTTTGGGAATTTTGTCGTATCGAGGTCGTATCATCACCTCCTTTGCTCAAAATCAATCCTTCAAAACCCTCTTCACCGTCTCGTCTTTACTTTCTTCATCCGGGACATCCCACATCCTGCCCTAGCCAAGGATCCTTGATATCACAATCTCGTTAAATCAATCGTTACGATCCTGATTCCTCCCACCCTCCGTCCTCTTCCCCAAATTCTCTTCAAATCCTCATCTTCATCCCTACTCTCTCATCCCATCTCATTCCAACTATATACCCTCCATATCCCTTCCGCTTCCACGTCCACTTCCACTCCCTATTACCACCACCACCCACCATCACCACCACCCACAATCACCACCACCACCACCACCACCACCACCATCTCCCAAAGAAGGACTCACCAAACCATATTGAACCAACGTATACAAACTACCCGCCAATCCGACCGAGAACATGGTCATGTACGCGGCTAATGACGAAGATATGAGATGAAAAATACGCCAGGAGGTTGAAGGTTGGGATGGGATAGTAGAGGAAGTCGAGGAGGATTAGAATAAAGGAGGAGATTTGAAGGTTAGTTTGGTACGTTTTTCTTTTCTTTCTTTTGAGATGGAGAGGATGTGGGGGACTTACAGAAGTAAAGCTTTGATCGACCACCACGAAGGAAGACTAGTTCCTTTCCATTAAGACCCTGTATATGATTAAAATGGAAGAATATGTGTAGGAAGATAGTTTGTACGTGAGAGAAGGAAGGAGGGAAGGAGGGAAGGAGGGAATGTAAGAATCAACGTTTTGAGCATGTTAAAATCATCGTATGGCCAGGTAGGTAAGGTGAGAGATTAAAGAGAAAAAGACGTACCTGGAAGAATCGTTGTTTCTGGACGACGTGGTTTGGCTCTGAATTCCAGGAATGGTAGTTGTGGAGTTGGAAATTGAATTATAGAGGATTGATGATGGTGATATTGTTTTTGGGTAGAAATTTGAATACGTCGATGTAGAGAGGATGATGGTGAGAAGATTGCGTTTGAGATGAGGGGTGGAATGAGGAATTGATCAGTGAGGTTGTGTGATATGTTATGATTTAATGATATGATTGTTACGCACTGTTAACGAGGAAGTCCATATTGAGTGATGGTGATGGTGGTGATGATGATGTTGATGATGAGTGATGAGTGATGATGGTGGTGTCTGATTGGGATGGATATCTTCAACTGGCTGACCGTCCTGGGCGGGTAGAATCGCAGGGGAAATGGGCGACGATGAGGGAAATGACACGTCATGATTGATAAGGGGACCCCGCCCCCCGCCCACCCTTGGCTGACACGTCACAGTTGAAATGGGCATGTGCCCGGCCCCGCCGGTCAATGACACGTGATAGAGGGGACTTGGACTGGGGTCTGTTTCCCATCCGTTGACACGTGATACCGTCCCGGTTCCCATTTCTTAAAAGTTCGTTTGATTCTCCAACCTTTGGAGTATCCCATTTCTAATATCTCATCGTCAACTCGTTCAACTCGAATCGCATCACCATCATCCATCATCATCCTCACCATGGACGTATCAGCTGAACTAGCAGCTCACGCAGCGAAATTGTAAAGTCCCTCTTTCCCTCATCTCCATCTTGACACCTATCTGAAACAATTCAACTAAATCACTTCCCTTACCCAGCTCTACAGCAGTGGATAACACCGAAATCCCTATCCAAGTCGATGCCGGTCTACTAGTTGCTTTCGATGATTCACCATTGGATGAATCCGAATACAAGTACGTCGTCGTTGGAGGTGAAAACTCCTCATCATATAAACCAGACCCTCATCACTTGAAACTCGATACATTCTCCCATTCTTCCTCAGGACCGACCTAGAAACCTACCTAACTTCCCTGTTCACAACCACCACTCAATCCCTCTTAAACTCTCTCTTCTCCCTCCCTACTACCAAATCCTCTCTAGGACCCATGGCCATTCTCCCTTCCCCATCTACCATCCTCCCACGTGAGAAACCCCTTCCAAAGAAGAAAGTGGAGACGAAATGGGAACGGTTTGCAAAGGCCAAGGGAATTAGTCATGTTAACAAGGAGAAGGATGTTTGGGATGATGAGAGGCAGATGTTCGTGCCGAGGTGGGGTAGAGGTGGAAAGAATAAGGATACAGAGGAGGCTTGGATTAGGGTGATTAAAGGTGGTGATGGTGAGTTAGAGCAAACCTGATCCCCCAACATTTCAATGACTAATTGCCTCTCCTATACATTCCGCTTTATCTTTACCCTTCCACCTCATAGACGCAGATCATGACCCCATCGCAACCGCCCGTAAAGAGCGAAAAGATCGAGTCGCCAAAAATGAACGTCAAGCATCTCGAAACGCATCCGCTCTCGGTTCAGCTCCTACCACATCTCTCGCATCTAGACTCCCTGCACCACCCGCCTACGCTGCTGCAGCAGCAGCAGCCAAAGGAAAATCTAGAATTGAACCTTCTCAAGAGGAGAAGAAGAACTCTAGGACGAGGAGAAAGGAAGAATTGGAGAGGAGTATGGCGATTACTAAAGGGAGTACGGCGAGTTTGGGAAGATTTGATAGGTTGATTGAGGGAGAACCAAAGGTTAAGGGTGTGAAGAGGAAGGTGAGTTCGAGGGCGTTTCTCCCCTCTACTTGGCAACAACTTTGCTAAATGTATAATGCCTTTTTTTTTTTCCTTTTTTTTCGTTTCTTTCGTTTACCTCGCCCGTCATACCAGTTCGAACCAACCGCACCTTCCTCATTCACCAATGAAAAATCCACCTCACTCTCCATCCTTTCCAACGTCGGTAAACCGTCTGGAATAACTGGATCGGTGGTAAAGAGATCCAAGAATGGAGCGGAGGGTGATGTTAACGTGAGGAAGGCGTTGAGGTTTCATGGAAGGGAAGAGAGTAGGAAGGGGAAGGTCGGTGGAGGTGGAGGTGGGGGTGGAGGGAAATCGGGAGGGAAGAAGGGTAGGAAGTGAGGAATCGAGACGGGTTTCTCGATTTGGTGTAAATTTATTCGGAGCGATCGATACGACTATCATCATCTTTTTCCCAGACGAAAAACGGCTCAATTCTGCATCTACATAAAAGTATTGATCATACAAATCGTTGGGTCTCATCTCCATCAAACGAAAATCCCTCAGCGCAAGCGCATCACTCCCATCACGCCTCCCAACATCCGGCCGATGCCACCTCTCCCTTTGAGATCACACTACAAGGGCTGTCCACCACCTCCAGCTGATGCTTCCATACCGGCTCCGCCACCGCCTGCAGAAGAACGAGGAAAAGCTTATCAGCGATGATGAGGGTGACAAGTACGGGTAACGTGGAGTATAGCAATGGTCGTAGAGGGTGGAAGGCTTTGGGTGGGTTTAGCTGTTCCGTGAACCACAGCTGGGACTTTAAGTCATCGGTGGCGGAGCTTCCCACTCGCGATGGCTGGCTTGATTCTTCTGATTACCACTCGCATACCGCAACAAGCGGCCAACACCGCGGCCACCCTCAATCTCCGGATCCACGCACCCTACAATTCTCAATTCCCCTCACTCACTTGTTATCGGAGTTGCATGCTCGACCACCAACTTCGGACCCTCATATAACCTATTCACCACCGCCGCCCTCGTCAGGACTTCCAACTCCTTACTCTGATCTGCATAGAACTGCGCAAGATCCACACCGTTACCAGCTACAGGTGCGGATGAATCCAATGACTTAAGAATCGGCGCAAAGGATTCCTCGGTACGCCGGGCGAAGTAATTTTTGAAGTTGTAAGATGCGAAACGGCCGGAGGTGTTGAGGAGGTTCTGATAGAGGGTACGGATTTGAGCGGGTGTTGGGGACATGTTCGTTGGGTATAGCTTCGGAACTATGAAAGAAGTGTTGGAAGGTGAGACTCGTGTTGCTTTGCCGGATCAGTGTCGATGATGTTATGCAGATATCTTGAGGATTTCAAGCACATCGAGTTGAAATCGTAACAGCCGATTCATGGACATCTGCTCTGCTCATGTCCGCGAATTGAGTGAGTTGCAAACTTGTCCCGGTATTGAAGTTGCTAGGTTGCTATGTTTCCATTAAAATCCATGTCTGAATAATACGAGTAATCACAAATATCTCTACTATATATGACTAGGACATCCTCTGTTTATTACGATATTGCTAGAGCTGATTTTTAGCTGTCCTTGCAGTCAATCTAGTGTGCTACAATGTTAGCCTCGATGTCTTGGTGGTCGCGATGAAAAATGAGGTGCGTGTCGTTTATCGTTTGCCCTGTGCCCTGTACTATTCGATGTAAGACGAGGGTTCGCAGTTCAGAGGCTCAAAGCCTGCCCCGAAGAGTTGTACACCGAGGCTATTCAACTCGTCCGCTGTTAGGCGGTCACGACACGATTTAGCAGATCAATCGATTCTCGGACATGTGCAAACACTCACTACGACCACCAGACCCCTGCTCATACATCTGCGTCATCCCTCCGAGAGTGTCACTGTAAGAGAGGACATTTCCTGCCGTTGGTCCCACCAACGTATTCATTGCAGAAACTCCTCGTTGCGGCACTGGGTTGAGTATCTGTGGGGCGACCGTCTGCGCTTGTGGTACCGGCGTATGACTCGTGAATGATGGCTCCCCGAAACCCCTATTCTGGTTGACCACGTAACTATCGATCTCGGCGGGTATAGCAAACTGCAGACCCTGGTTCCTCCAGCCTTGAGACTTGGTTTGAGCTCCATCAGCCTGGAAGGATGCTTGATGATTCATTTGGGTGTCTAGTGCCCAGGAAGTCCTGTTATTTTGGTGTGGCATATCACCCACTGCGGTCACTAAATTGAGGTATTGAGATGAGTCCCAGGTGGCTCGTCTATGTGGCTCCACGGAATGTTGTTTCAACATGCGAGAATTGTTATGATCCTTTTGGACATGATGGTTCACGAGCATCGGTCGAGGGTCGTTAAAGTTTTCGTATGGCACAGACGGTTGCATATTGTGTTGCTGCATGGTCGAGGCATCACCTGTCCATGAATGGGATACGATCCATGGACTGGCGTTGACCAGGGACTCGGTAGCGGGAATGGGTGGCGATTGATCAATGGAGGACGCCACGGAAGAAGAGTCGTCAGACCAGGTGGATTGTTCCATCGAAAGCTGTAGTTGGGAGGTACCAGGCTCCACCAACAATCCATGAGGTGTACCATTCGGAGTGAGTTCGTGTATAGAGACCAGCATGTCCACGTCAGCTGCACCTTCCAGGGGTGTGTCTACTCGTGGAGTGTGATCGGGTCCTATATTGTTGCCTGCGACGGCGGATTTGAGCTAGTCATCGAACAGACGTTAGAGAACACTTGGCACCGGGTACCATTCAACACCCACCACTATATTCTCCCTCTGCAATCGTTTCATGGCGACGACCAGATCGCTGTTGGTTTTGGCAAACCCTTTCATCTTTTTTCCCATTTCCAATATCTGCGTGTCCAGCTGTAGGGTACCATTTCGTCAATTGTTGTACATAAAGTTTGAACCCGATCTAATTAGAACTCGCGGATGAAACAGAACTTACACTGTTGTAATGCTCCTTCTGTCGTTTGCGGAACGCTCGTTGGGCTACGCGATCTGGTGGAGGGAGCACGTTCGCAGTGAGCAAGGGAGATCGCTGGGATGCCAGTGACAAGGACGTATTGAAGCTCACTCTGCTCTTTCCTCTTCGATGACGAGCCATGGGATCTTGGGGCCTGAGGAGTGTTGCATATTTCATTTCGAGGCCATCTCTTCGGAGCATTCCACAACCGACTCACCCCCTCGGCACCCGCGACTGAGGCACGCTTCTTCCTCTCCGCCGTGGCTCTGAAGTTGGACGCTTTAGCATTCAGTGATGGAATCATAAGAACAGGAGACAATGGGGAAGTCCATGGGCCTGATGCGATCGAGCTGTCGACGGCGGATGAGCGCTGTTGCGATTGAGTCGACGAGTTCATTGACCGATGTTGTTCATGGGAATTGCGATGCCCCACTCAGCAGAATGGAATGGGAATCTGTCGCAAATGTGGTCGTACTCTCATGACTTTAATAACGGGATGGGAAAGGGGAGCTGAACGTGATGCTAGAAGCTTGGGTACTCGGCGAAGGGGTATGTGCGCATGGAGGGACGCAGGACGGACTGTAGAGGTGCCTGAACAGCATCCTATCAGGGCGCAGCGGAAGATGTGTACGGTCACCTCAGGGGTGTGTTCCAGGCCCCGCTCCCGCTTTTCACACCCCTGTATTTAATCTCCGTTGCCCGCCCATTGATTGTTCCAGGAAGGTCGGCGGTGCTTGGCATGAAATGGGTAATGTACGTCACGTTAGGTACAGACCAGGTGGGAAGGAGGAGAACGACCGCAATTACATTAGTCACTGGTATGAGGACTCCCTCGGCGGAAAAGGTGAGCATCCCGAAGTGACCCCGGAGTCTGAAAGGCAGGCAGGGCCATATTACCGGGGCATGTGTCACATACTCAATTTGGCTATTGGGAGCTTGTACACAGGGAGGGTCCAATACCTCCTCTTAACACCCCTCCATGTATCTTCCGCCATGTTGTCATCTATCAACATTCGATGCCATGCGACCTGAAAACCAGAGGATGAGGTCAACTTCATGTTGAGCGGCTGTAAAAGGGTCGCGGATGGAACATACCACCATGCCAACGTCATTGAGATGTAGCTCAGCTAGGTCGGATGCGACATCGTATATTGAGAGGTCTGCGGGTAACGATTGCATAAACATTAACCATGACCCGAACACAAAAACCTTGTTCCGAAAAGGATACGGGAGGTGACTCACTCGTAGCTCCCAGTCCGTTCCAAAACGAAAACGCGGCCTGAGGTCCACTTAATAAATTTGGAAGTTGCTCGAAGAATAATTTGAGGTCTATCCCCGAGCAAGCCGAGCGCGTGAAAGAAGGGACTCAGGATCACAGCCAAGGCTTGAGCCAGGCCGCCGGAGGCCCGGGATCGATAACGCACGCACCTTCGTAACCCTCGGCGAAAGTATCAACGAAGACGGCATCGAAGCCATTCCCATAACTCTCCCAATCTTCTTCTTCCTCCGGCGTTCCGGCCTCGGTTGCTGGCTTCGCTACCGAGTCCTTATCTCTCGCAGGCGCAGTCAACTTCATGACCTCCCCGATCATCTCATCGTTGATCCAATCCTGCCATCTTCCTTCTAGGATCGTTACACCAGGGATTTTGTCGAAACCGGTGGACCTGATATATTGGAGGACTTGAGGATGCGCTTCGATGATGACGTGATGAGTAGGTTTAGGAGTGAGGGATTGAAATATTCGATCAATCTATTTGAAAGCAGCCATCGTCAGGTATATAATTACGGAGCACGACGAGATCAGGCGACGAAATGATGGAAAAAGATCAAGCGTTGAGATGGGAACTTACTATTCCAAGTCCAAATCCAACGTTCAAAACAGTCGGACCTTCCTCATCCTCTCCTTTCGATTCGCACATCAATCGTACATGTTCCTTCATGAGTGGTTCTTCCCATCCCATCATGACTCTACAACGATCATCCATGTGCCAATCTATTTAGCCATCACATCCCTAATTCTCATCTAGAGGTCCCACTGTGATAGGAGTCTGCACTCACCCATTCCCATCTCCGTCCATCACCCTCTCCCTCCCATCATCTCCCTTCTCCCATATCAACTTGGATTTAAGGAAGGTCAAATTGGAACCGGCAGAGGTGGTATCACTTTGTCTAAGAGTCAGGGTGTTGGATGATTCAGTGAGTGTTGATGATTCGGTGTTGGTGGTTGGTTCGATGGAAGGTTGGGCAGGTTGGGCAGCCAGGATCGCGTGATGTAGCATTTCTGAAGGAGGAAAAGAAAAGGAGGCTAACAGTCAGTTACCATGTAGATGAGATATCAGAAAACAGAACTCGAATCCTTCCTCACCTGATCTTAGACCTTCGTTCTTGATGAGGAAATACGAGTCGGCATCATTGACCGAAATGGCCACATCCGCCGGTGTATAACCCAAATGATCCACCGCATTCCACACCGCTCCTCCTTGCAACAAGGCCTTGACGATCTTTGGATCACCTCTTTCAGCCGCAAAATGTAGACATGACCAGCCCATCGTGGGTTCTTGATACCATGTTGGAGCTCCTGATTTGATGAGACGACGAACCTCGGAGAGTGGGGATGAGGTGGATGCAGAGATGAGTTGATTGGCTATCGAGATGAATGTGGCCTCGTCTGATGTGGTCGGTGTAGGTGATTCACGGGACATGGTGTTGGTGCTCGTATGGTGAGCGGTGGTGGTGGTGGTGGTGCTGATGATGATGGTGATGATGAGTTCGAGGTGATATGGCGATGAAACAATTCAACTAGAGGGGATGTTGACATGATTACTTTTATCTGCGGGTTTGAAATGACACGTCACTAAAAGTTGTCTCCCAGCGAGAGATACAGCTTCACGTGTTAGTCCTCAACACCGCGGATCCGGTTGTGGGTTGGGGATCCGATTCATCCGAAGATTAGATTAAGCGATGCCCCGCTTTCCGGAAATTGGGTGGGACCGCCAGGGAGCGGGAGGCGGGGTCCAGCGGGCAATTCATCCAAAGTGGAATAGAATTGGAATCGGCGGGACAGTGGTCGGTCACAACATCGCAGGTGTCATATCATTTTCTGTCCCATCACTTTCTCCTCTTCATTCCAGTCCAGTCCAGTCCAGCAGCCCATTCAAAGCCATCAGGTCTCACTCCCTGACTCTTCCACCACTCACCAATCCCATCATGTCCATCCCTCGTGGTTCAGGCTTCCAACTCTCCGACGACCCTTCCACCCCACTCACATCCGCCACCGTCCCTTTCCGTACCCTCCTTCCTCCCTCCACACATCCTCGAATCGCCGGTATATCATCCCACACAGCTCAATCGTGGTGTGAATCTCGAAGAAGAGTCGAAGCTCCAGCATGGTTGATCAATCGTCTCGATAAGAAGAATATCGAGGAGTATAAAGGGTTTTCGAGCGATGGGAAACCGGATATGAGTATTTTTAAATACAAAGAGGATGAAGGTGCACCTGTGGAAGAGGCTTGTGAGGCTGTTAGGAAGCTGCTAAGCGGGTTGGGAGATGAGGAGAGGAAGGCGGTTTGTAGAGGATCGGTGGAGGATAACGACGAGTTTAGATTGTGGTCCAACCCGGAATTGTATGTGAACCCGGGTGAGTGCTAGGAGATGGCCGGTAGGTTACACGCTCCTTCGCTCAACCTTTTCATACCCGCTTCTTCCCTCCGACAGGTGGTATCCGAATGGACGAGACTTCCACTCAAACTCAAGATCTCATCCTCTCCGTCCTCGAATCTTCTCTCTCCCCAGAAGGATACACAAAAGCCATCGGCTGTACACTCACCAACCATTTCCTTGGTCAACTCGTCAATGGTCAAAAGGTACTCAATCGTCATTCTTACAATTTCAGATTGTTCATTGATCCAAAGGGTGACGGACCAAGTCTTACCGCTCCTTGGGGATGGACATTCTTCGGTCATCATCTTTGTCTATCCGTGGTCTTCGTTGGGAAGAGGATGATTATCGGACCAACATTCATGGGTGCCGAACCGGATAGGATAGATGAAGGTCCTCACGCAGGTTTGAGGTTATTCTCTCATGAAGAGATACCGGCTTTGGAGTTGATGAGGGAGTTACCGGAGGAATTGAAAGAGAAAGCGTGTTTGAATAAAGATCTAGTGAAAGGATTAAGCGAGGATAGGTGGAATCCATTCGATGAGAGGCATTTGGGAGGGGCAAGGCAGGATAATCGAATTGTTCCTTATGGTGAGTTCGAGTCTTGTTTCTCCTATCCCTGTGCCTTTTATCCATTCACTCATAATCCAATGTTCCCAACAACCTCACCTTACCCCCCCCCCCCCTCACATCAACAGAGGGCTGTCCAATCTCCCTCATGTCCCCATCTCAACGCTCAACCATCTACTCCCTCATCGAGACATTCAACATCTACCTTCCCGCCCCAGCTCTCTCAGCTCGTATGGAACGAATCAAGTCTTTCGAGGATCAGACATATTTCTCTTGGATAGGTGGATGGGGATTGGGTGATGCTTATTATTATAGGATTCATGGACCAATGACGTTTTGCGAGGTGAGTGATCGGGTCTGATGGGGGTGGGGTGCGGGGAGGGGGGCTTTGGGAACTGATTGGAATTTTTTTTTGGGTTGATAGTTTGATTTCCATTGTGGTAGTGAGTCTTAAAGAAACCCCATCCTTTTCCTCTCCCAAGGGTTTCCCATGAAAACTCAGCCGACGAAACGCTCATCCTTCTCTCTACGCTCGCAGTCTTCTTAACCAACACTTCCCCTGCAAAGTGTCATATTCACACTGTCAATCGTTTGCCTAACTGTGAGGATTAAGGCAAGGCTTTGATTGCTCAGTATCATCGTGAGCAGAAGGATAAGGAGGGGAAGTAGATTGGCGGTATATGATATTTTGCACTTTGAGTTTGAATGTAATGATCATTTGATGTGGGAGTTGTTTTTTTTTTCAATGCGGCGAGTGCGATCTGTAAAGCTCAAACCCCTCGTTTCTACATGTCATTGACTACGCCATGATCTCATCGATCTTTCCCTTCAAATAATCTACCACTGCATCTGGACCTTTCTCCACCTGTAATCCAGTTGGGATGGCCGCCGTTCGAATGCCAGGAATGGTATCACGAGCGATTTGTTGAATTTCAGCTTGTTGTTCTGGAGTCCACATGGATGCGCAGAACTGAAGTGTGGGAAGATTGGGGTCAGCGAGGAGAGAAAGGGAATAGGGTTGGAAGTAGTTCCTTACTAGGATACCAGGAGGTGGTTGGATTGATTTCAACAGTGGCGCGACACCTTCGATAGCTGAATAAGTTATTGGAGAAGGGATTGATCATCAGAGTTCTAAGTCGACTACACTAGACTATGGCAAGAGATGCTCCAAACGTACTGTCTGAATTGCCAGCATGTACGATGTTATACTTGTCTTGTACATCGACAATGAGACGACCTATGAGTCGCTTTGCACGTTCTGGAGCGGTGTTGACCGAGACGAGGTTGACAGGTGCGGAGGAGGAGGACATGGTGGATGGGAAGAGGAGTCAGTGATGATGGATGGATGGATGAATGGATGGATGGATGATTCGAATGAGTTGGATGGGGAAGACGAGGATGAGTTACTCTGCCCTGCCTTGCGCTGTCCGCCCCGGTGGACCGAGTTTTAAATCGCCGCAATGCCCCGCTTTTCCACGTTCCCACGCGTCGGAATTGCCCGCCAGGCCGCGCCGAGATGAGATGAGATGAGGTGAGATCGGGTCCGGGCGAAACGGACGGAGATGAAGGTGAAGGTGGGGACCTAGTGGGACGGAGGTGGTCAACGTGGTGCAAGCTGGGTACTCGCTCATCGCAGAGGTATATTCCTACTCTCATCGCTCTCTTCATCTCTGAATGCTCCTTCCTAGATATCGTCATTTCACAGCTACAACAACTCGACTCCATCGCACTATGTCTACTTCTTCCTCTTATTCCCGTAAGTCCACAGTCTCAGCAACCATCCAACGTCCTCTCTAACCCTCCCTCCGCGCTGCACCTCCGTCTCCTCCTTCCTCTCCAGGTCTCATTCGCTTCCTCCCTCCAAACTCCACAACCCCGCTCCTTGGTGAACCCGTCGACCCAACTATCGACGTCGGTCTAGCCACTTACTCCTCCCAACCCATCGAGGTTTCCGTCTTCAGTGGGCAAAGTATCCTCTCACCTGGTGAAAAGACAGACAGGAAGGAAGTGGTTGGAAGGTTGTTGGCTCCGTTGAGAAAGGAGGAGGTCGGGACTATTAGGTGTATTGGATTGAATGTAAGTGGAAGGAAAAAGCTCGACGTTACGAGATCGGGTTTCTCATCTGAACCACCGTAAACCTTCCTTCTGAACAGTACGTCCGACATGCAAAGGAAGTCAACATGGCCATGCCGAATGTTCCGGTACTCTTCATGCAAGTACAAGATCAACTTTCACAAGAACCATGCTTTTTATCGACATCAACGCTGACTTTTCACCCCACCGTTTGGTTATATTTAACCTCTTAGGAAACCATCAACATCGTTGGCTGACCCATATCCAGCTCCAACCGTCATGCCAAAAACCTACGAATCCACTGATTCAGCAGATTACGAGAGTGAACTTGTAAGTAAATTCAAACTCGGGAAAATGATCCGAGGTGGATTTTTCAAACGAAGCTGATGGTGAAATGTCACACGATATAACAGGCAATCGTCATTGGTAAACCTTGCAAGAATGTTTCCGAAGCCGAAGCCATGGAATATGTCCTTGGGTATGTCTCATTCCCTATCCCTACCTCCATCTCCCAAAAAAATCTCTCCTCCCCACTTCCCCCGGGCAACTAATCACACTCTCGACTCCACAGATACACCGCCTCGAACGACATCTCCTCGCGAGCGCCTCAATTCGCTCAATCCCAATGGTGTTACTCTAAAGGATTCGATGGAGCTTGTCCCATCGGTCCGGCCTTCGTCCCTGCCTCCAAGGTTGAAGATTATCAGAAAATGACGATTAAAGGTTCTTTGGTTAGAGAGGGTGGGGAGAAGGTGGTTCAGGAGAGTGGATTGGAGTGAGTGGACCCGCGGGTCAAAGGTGGAAGGATATTGTAGAAGATGGGAGCTGATGTTGCGACTGGGCGGAATCATAGTGATCTTATTTTCTCGATTCCAAAGATCGTCTCGTTCTTGTCTCAAGGAACGACGCTTGAACCTGGTTGTTTGGTCTTGACTGGGTGAGTGTGGGAAATGGGATGTGGAGTTTGAGATGATACCGAGCATTTTTAGGGCTAATACAATTTAATCTTTTTCTCTTTTGGTCATACTAGTACACCGGCAGGTGTTGGATGGTCGGCTGAGCCTCGTATCACACTCAGGGCAGGAGATGAATTTAGGGTATCCGTATCCCATGGGGTAGGGACTTTGATCAATCAGTTCGAGGTTGAAAAGTAGACGGGGGATTTGTGTCCAAAGGGGGATGTCATCATCTGGTTTAAGCTAGTGGATACAAGTATGATACTACATGCGAAGCTTCGTCAGTGGGGTAGCGTAATAGGCGGAAAGGTCGGCCTTTTTTGATGGAAGTGGGGGGGGGGGGGACTTATATCAACGCCAGTGTCGTGGATAAGATGGCGCATCCCATCAATCCTGATAACCAAACGACCTCTCGTACCCCATCGCTTTTCTGAGTAGCAGAAGGGGCGGCCGAAACATACGATGTTGCCGTCGCGCTCCCGCTCCCACTCCCACTCCCACTGCCACTCCCACTCGACGAACTTGAATTCGTACTCGATCCCCCAGCTAGAGCTGCCCAATCAAAGTCAGGTCCATAAGGATAGTCCGGTTGTCCAGGCACTTGAATCGGGATGAAACAAGTCAGACCTCCAGATGTACCGTTGACGTATTGATTGGAATCATCGATGGTGACGTTGTTGGTAGTGAGAGTTGATTCTATGATGTATGCGGTTGGAGGATGGGGAGTTAGTTGAGCACCTGTGCAGTTGACGCCGTAAGTCCCGGACTTGAGATGTGAAGGGAGGGTGGGTTTGGTTTAGTCCGGATATAGAACGCGGACGTGATTGAGATCACTCACAAAGGTCGAATTCCCAACGATAGTGTTGTTGAGAAGGGCAAAGTTCGCGGCAGAAGCAATAGCCTGAACGGGAACCGTCTCATCAATTTTTTTTCCTCTCAACGACCACTTCTTTCCCCAGAACACAACTCACTATTCCGAAATTCATAGCTCCGGAATACTGGTTGTTCGCAACCGTGACAGGACCACTGGATAGATTTGTCCCATATTCTTCGTTGAACCAAATTCGAGGCCCGATGGCAGTACCGATCTTGATCAGTGCAGTGGAGTTTTTAGAACCAAAGGTGTCGTTGCCGTACTGAATTTCCCCGTAAAACGAAGGGAAAAAAACCCCACCCGTCTCCCACTCATTAGCAAAATGTGTTTCTTCGAGATGAAAAGCCCAAGTAGAATTCACTCACCGTATCAGCGAATCCTCCGTATATCCTATTGCCATCCACCAAGACATTGGAATAATTCCCATCCCATGGTAAATAATCGACCATGTTAATACCACCCAATAAGACTCTATCCGTCGCTCTGATTGTATTATTCCTAATCGTACTACCCGGCGCACCAAATATGACGATCCCACCATCCGTTGGATCGGTGATGACATTCCCGTATACATCCGATTGAGAACAAGATAAAGATATTCCATCAGACCATTGTTGGAATGAATCAGATCCACATGGTCCGATATCATTATATCTTATAGTTGAATTTCGACATGTGAATGGACCTTCGGCGATGTGAAGACATGACCAACCTCGTGGGTCGTATGAATGGACGTATTCAACGAGCTGGGAAGAGACGGCACCTCCGATTTCGAGATTGGCACCTCCGGATAGGATAGGTCCGTCTGCTCGATTACCGTTTACCTGGAAGAAGGGAGAAGATACGTCACGGGAAGGCTCGAGGCGGTGGGAAGGAGGGATGGTTGGGGAAAACCCACTTGAATATTCCGGACTGAGATACCATCACAAGTCCCACAATTCCCACTGATAGCTGTAGTATGAGCAGTCCCATCGTTCGCTGTCGATCCATTGACGAAGATGATCGCTCTACTTGAATCCGTCGGATAAGTTTCTGTCGATATTTCCTAGAAGTCGGGCATTAGTTCGGTTGTGTGGCACGCTTTAGGCGCGGCAAAGGAGAGGGAATTGGAGGAACTAACTTGATTAGGAGAAGTGAAATTCAAAGTGTCTACTGTGGTGTATATTTGATTGACACATAGGGAGAGGATGTAGCCCGTCCCACCTGTCGTGAGTAGTGATTGGAGGGCTGCGGTGGAAGTTGTGTTGGGTATGCAAGTAGCAGAAGTGGTATGGAGGAGAGTAATGAGGACGGTGAGTAGGGATGAGGCGTGTAGAGTGAGCATTGTAGTGAGTGAGTGTGTACGTGATGTGAAGTGAGGTGTGTTGCTGTTGAGTGACACGTTGGGATGGTGAGGAGAAGGTGCTTAGCGGTCGGCGATTCTAAAATAAATGTGACTTGAGGTCGCGCTTGAATCTCTTGGAAATTGTCAACAAACGCCTCGTTCTTGCCACGTGGTGACACGGGTCGGATGAGTGGCGTAGGATGCGGAGGGTGGCGGTGGCGGTGGCGGAGGTGAAGTGCTCGGCTTTAACACGTCATTGAATCTCCATTCTTATTCCCATTCAATGATGAGTCATATCTAGATTGATAACGATGTGAACCAACTCAACCACCCACCGTCCGGAGGTGTCTGTCTGTACCTTTGCTGAGCTGGTCACCATATCAATTCATTTCCATTGCATATCGTCTCCCACTTCAATCATGGATGACCTCCTAGACTTGTCATTCTCATCAACTCCCCTTCCTCCTCCTCCTCCCTCGCTCCGACCAGCATCTGGCTCTGGTACTCGAACCCCATCAGTTGGAGGTGGTTCAAACAACAACACAGCGTTTGATCTACTCGCTTCGGCTTCTTCTACCGGGAATGGACAGGGATATGGTGGATTCAATGGACCTAGTAGGAATGGTACACCCTCTTTGAGACCTAATTCTACTCAAGGACCCTCGGGCAAACCGAATATCCCATCAAAAACTAGCTCATCAAACGATGCATTTTCATCACTCCTATCTTTCCCTACTCTCGCTAACCCAAGTTCATCATCGTCGGTGAATACTTCCACCTCCTCCAACTTCAATCCAAAGACTCGGCATCTATCAATGGCAGAACAAGCTATGAAGAAGCAAACGATGGAGAAGGAAAAAGAGAAGAGGGAGAAAAGCATGTTTGATTTTGGACAGTTGGGAGGGATGGAAGGTTCTTCCTCCTCCTCCTCCTCTTCTTCTTCTTCGCATTCTTCGAAGAAAACTGCGATCCCTATGAAAGTACAAGTACCTTCCTCAAAATTTCATGGCGGAAATCTTCCACCCATTCGTTTAAACGGAATGATCTCTGTGACAACTCCCCAACCAACCGTCGAACCGAGCCGTAAAGAGAAGATGACTCTAGAAGATTTCGATGATGTTTGGGAATCACCTCCTTCAACCAATCGATTCGATCCTCCTTCAATGACGAACGTATCAAACGGTGGTGGAAATCGAATACGAAGTGAGATCAACGTGTTTTCCAATGTCAATGAGGAGTCAAAAAACGTGAAGGTCAAAGATCCTTGGGATTTCGATGAATTGTCATCTTCCATTCCTGTGAATGGATTTACAAATGGTGGTGGTGGTGGGATGATAGAGGGAGAAGAAGACGTTTTGGGAATGTTGGGAAAACCAGTGGATCATTTCGTCGTTCAGAAACAGCAATCAATGGATAATCACGGAAAAGAAAGCAAAGAATGGAAGAGTAAATCGAATTCTCCTCGTTCTTCATCACCTCCCCATCCAGATCAAACAAACCCTTCGTCATCATCTACAACGTCTACCTCTCATTCAAGGACTTCTCCCCATCGAAACTCCCGAAGAAACACATCTCCACCGCCTCATATTCTAGGTAGGATTGTAGAGATGGGATTTTCCGTTGATCAAGCTAGGAGGGCATTAGAGACTACGAAAGGAGGATTGGATGTCGAAGCTGCGTTGGAGGTCTTGTTAGCTGGAGGAGGAGAATTTGGTGGAGTCAGTAGAGGACGGTTGGAAGATGATGAGAGGGATAAGGAGAGAGAAAGGGAAAGAGAAGCGGAGAAGAGAAGAAGAAGAAGGAATGGACCGAGTCGAGAAACAATTTCAATGGAACCTTCGGGATCAGGCTCTGGATCGGGGACCGCGACACCGTTAGGAATCGATGCTGATAAGTTGTTGATTCAAGCGACCGAATTAGGGAAGGGGTTTTTAGGCAAGGCGAGTGGGTTGTGGAGTGTTGGAAAGGAGAGAGCGATGAAGGTCTATGAGGAGAGGACGGTGGTGGTAGGCGGTGGATTGGTTAGGGAAGGGAATGGAAGGCCGAAATGGATGGTAGATCATCCTGTCGATGAGGATGAAGGGAGGTTTGAGGGCGAAAACGGGAAGATGAGATCGAGCTCGAATAAAGAGGAGGAAGAGCTTGGCAGAGGGAATTGGGATGATGATGCTATCTTGAGTGGTAGGAAGTCGACACCGCGTTCCAACCCACCACAAGACGTGGGAAGGGAATCACGACAATCCAGCATAGAGCGTAATTCGACCTCTTTAAACACGAATGCTGAATTATCAGTTAAAGAGAAGACGGCTGCGTTATTCAAGGACGATCCTCCTGGTTATCGATCGAGCGGTCGTCGAAGACCTGGATCAGGAAGAGAGACACCTAGAACTTCTACGCCAACCATGTCTCACACGCCTATTCGACCTCGTTCTCCACTCCGGAGCCGTCCAATCATCCAGGTCACACCTCAACAGATCGCCACCTGCGCGAATCACAAAACCATCGGGAACGATCGTTTCAAACTCGGGATGTTCTCAGAGGCTGTGATGGCTTACTCGAGAGCCATCGACGTCTTACCGGATGGTCATCTTCTCAGGATCCCGTTACATAATAATCGAGCGACTGCGTATTTGAGGTCGGGAGGTCATCACGAGGCGATTCAAGATTGTACCATCGTGATCGAGGTGATAGGTGTTGAGTATCATCCTGCAAAGGAACAACCGTTACCCTCCGACTTGCAAGAAGTCAAGTTGGGGGAATCGTTGGTCAAAGCACTGAACAAGAGAGCGACGGGTCATGAGATGGCAGAGAAATGGGAGTTTGCAAAGGCGGATTGGGAGAGGCTGGTCCGTGTCTTGGGGGGAGGAGTAGGAGTGGAACTCGGCGCGGAGAGAGTGATGAAGGAGAGGGCTTTGGCAATGGAAGGTTTGGGGAGGTGTAAGAAAATGCAGGAGGTGTTGACGGGAGCCATGAAACCTGCGACGGCCATATCACGGAAATCATCGAAACCACCAACGAGGAGCTCAACACCTGCAAATCCAGACTCATCAGTCGCTGTTTCTCGACTCCGTCTCGCTGCCGAAGCTCAAGATAAAGAGGATACCCTTCGACTTGGCTTGAAGGATGCGACGGATGCGAGGTTACTCGCTTGGTCTGCCGGGAAGGAGACAAATCTTCGTGGGTTGTTGAGTTCGCTGGACAGTGTTCTGGGAGGGGACGAAGGGTGGAAGGCGCTAGGTATCAAGAAGTTGGGGATGGCGGATCTCGTCACGGATAAACAGGTCAAGTTGGGGTATATGAAGGTTATTGGGAAAGTGCATCCTGACAAGGTTAGTGGATCGATACTTTGGCTTTGGGATGTCGGGTGTGCATGACTTGTTGACTAAGAGATGGGTTACAGCTCAATACGACGACGACGACGCTTGAGCAGAGAATGATAGCAAACGGGGTGTTTGGGAGATTAAATGAGGCGTGAGTTTGGATTCGTTTGTTGAGTGATATGAACGTCAACCTGACCCGCGAATTATCGGCCTGTCAGATGGCATGCATTCCAACGGTAGAAGAGATCGATCGTCGTTGTAACACATTAGCATATGACCAAGTGCCATCCATCCACCACCAACCTCTTACGCGCTTCCATTCGCGTCACCGTCTTCCCCGGGCTAAGCGCAGAAAAACGTAACAACGTCGATGTTTAATATTGCTAGGGTGGCCATTGTTGCGGGGTACAGCTCAACTCGGTCGACGTCAAGCACATTCCACATAGTATCATACAACTTGTGCTCTACGGTTTATATCACTCGATACATCATGGCTTCTTTCGTCTTGCCGCCTCTTCAGGACAACCAGGACGGGTCATGGGGTCCAAGCACTTCCCAGACTCCTTCCCACTTCAAGGAGTATGTTCTCCCTTCTCCTCTTTCCATCATGTAGATTGGAATATACCATCTGACTCTTCTTACCTCTCACTACAACATAGGATCCCATACGTACCTTACTCCAAATCAGACAAGATCACCCACGTCGCCGACTGGTCTGAAGCTGCCTCTGCCGCTGAAGCTGCTTCGCGAGCTCGTGGTCCTACTCGAGGTCGTCGAGAAGCATACGGAGCTTCTTCATCCGCAGCAGCAGCCTTCGGATACGTTCACGATGAGGATGAGAAGAGCTTCTCGTTGGTTGATTCTGGGAGAGCGGCTGCTCAGTTGTCAGCGAGGGGGAGAGGAGGTGGATTGTTGGGTGGTAGAGGTAGAGGCAGAGGTTATGCGGCGAGGGGAGCGGTTAGAGGCCGAGGAGGATTGACGAATTCTGGAAGGGGCGGCGAGCGGGGTGGATATGCGGGTGCTTATAGGGGTAGAGGCAGGGGTGGGTATAATTCATGGGATAAGGTGAGTGATGGAAAAAGAGTCTGCCTTGGTGTCAAGGAGATCGCAGACAGCTGAATGTTTTCGCGTCGTTTGTCCTTAGCCACAGCGAATCCGTGACTCCTCAGTCACCATCGGACCAGAATGGCAAATGCTCGATGAAATCACCTTCACTCGTCTTCAAAAGCTTAGTCTCCCAGTCCAAGAGCCAGTGGATCTGTGAGTCGGGGGTTCCGTGTCCACCATTATTCAGAACACCTAATTGACAGGATGTTGGGTTCGATAGGTCCATGCATGGAACGATCTACTCTTATGACAAGTCTTTCGATGCCGTCAACACCAAGAACGAGAAGCCGCTGCAAACTATCGATATGGTCAAGTACAACACCACTACGAGTGAAGATCCTGTCATTCTGGAGGTGAGCTCCGTCAATACCATATACCTTAGAACCAGTGCTTATCGATCCCTCCCCCTCCTCCACCCCTAGCACGCGCACAAGAACGACGCACAGGTATTCGCTACCGATGCGATTCTTTCGGTCTTGATGTGCGCTCCGAGAAGTGTGAACTCGTGGGATATCGTCATTGGAAAGGAGAATGGCAAGGTTTACCTTGATAAAAGAGAGGGAGGAGCTTTCGGTGAGTGATGCTGGGGAAGGTATCTTCTGGATGTTTGGCGAGTTTTGAGTCTGACTTCTCCCGCGTGCCTGCTTGTGGATTAGACTTCCTCACTGTCAACGAGAACGCCGCTGATCCACCCGCTGATACCGACAAAGCCGATGACATCAACTCACCTGGATCCCTATCTCTTGAAGCTACGTACATCAATGCCAACTTCGCATGTCAAGTTGTCGATGACACCAAACGCAAGGCCTTCAAGAACCCGAATCCCTTCTACTCGACCGACGAGACTGAGCCGTTGGCGTCTTGCGCGTATCGGTACAGGAAGTTCGATCTGTCCTTGCCTTCTGAGGAAGAGGAGCTTAGCATGATCGTGAGGACCGAGGTCACCGCTTACCAGGGGAAGAAGGACCAGTACATCACGGTGAAGGCTTTGAATGAGTTCGATAGTAAAGCTCAAGGCAGTGGTAAAGCTCCGGATTGGAGGACCAAGCTCGATGCGCAGAGAGGTGCGGTCGTCGCTACGGAGATGAAGAACAACTCGGCAAAGTTGGCCAGGTGGGCAACTCAGAGTTTGTTGGCTGGCGCGGAGATGATGAAGGTTGGGTGAGTGCTTGACTTGCTCTCTACCCTAGCAGCCACGTGTGGTCAGGGAACTGATATTTGTACCACGTCGCACCCTCAGATTCGTGTCTCGAGCCAACCCCAAGGACGCTCAACGACACATCGTCGTGGGTGTTCAATCCTTCAAGCCCAAGGAGTTTGCTCAGTCAATGAACATCTCCCTCAACAACGGATGGGGTATCGTTCGTATGATCGTCGATATGGTTAACAAGCAGCCGGATGGTCGATACGTGTTGGTCAAGGACCCAAACAACGTGAGTTTGGCCACGTGTCGCGTTATCCTCTTGACCGGGATGCTGATGCGTGAGGAATCTCGAACCAGCCCTTTATCCGCCTATACGCTGTACCTTCCAATGCATTCGACCCTGTTGAGGAGGAAGGTGAGGAAGAGGAAGAGGAGGAGGTTGAGGAGTAGACTGAGGGCTTGTGGAGGATGGATGATGGAGGATTGTTTGACGGGTAGTTGTTAGCCTTTTTACTGCCCGAACCATTGATTCGTCATCACATGATCTCGAAGCAGATTTCTTAGTTTGCAGCCGAAAACACTACAATTGGAAGAAACCCATCCAAAGTTCCTTCAGTTATCACATCACCAAACACTCACCTACACTTATAACAACAACAACAACAACAACAAGATAATGTCTGCTCCTATCCCAACTGCCACCTCCGTCTCTGAGTCCGCCGTCATCAGGGCCGTGAGCATTGTATTTCCTCGATGAGACACCTTCACACACGTTCTGACGGGGTAATTGCCATCTCAACCCACCCAGTCCCTCACTGATGTCTGGCACTTGATCAAGTTGCAATGTAAGCGGAGTTCTCGTCTGATGGTATCTCTGTTATCTTTGCTGACTGCCTAAGTGGTCTTTAGCTTTCGCTCAATGGTGGACTAAGCTCAAGTCTTCTGATAAAGTCAAGGGAGTTAGCGATGAGACTGACGTCGTCAAGTGGACTTTCAAGGTCAGTCCTTCCCTCCTGCGATGCCTACGACCCAGTGCTGATGAGACGTTGGATGAATTCAGGACGGTACAGTCCAAGAAGTCAAGATGGAAGAGCACAGCGTATGTCGTCTTTTTTAATCCTTCCTGTCCTTGACCCTCAGACCCAGACACTTATCTCGAATAAACCCTGCAACCCACGTTCGTTCTGCTCTATCCCAGACCATCGACCACAAGATCACATACAGTGTCATCACTTCTTCCCCAGCTCTCACCTACAGCTCTGTTTTGAGCACCATCAAGTGTTTTGAGGGTACGTCTTGCTTCTCTTTCCGTCCATCCTCTCATCATTCCCAAAGGACTAATGAAATCCTTTCTTCTGCATTTCCTTACAGTCACTTCCGGCCCTGAGGCAGGTTCCACTTTCGTTCAATGGAACGGATGGTTTTCTTCTGATGCCGATGCTGGTACGTCTTTCTTTCCTTCCCGTCAGAGGTTGTTCTGAGCGCTGACATTGGAGTGACGGGTGGGGTGATTCGGCGAAAATAGGTGTCGTTGAGGACGCAAAGTTCAAGAGGAGGGATGCATTGGCTGATTTGGCCGCTGCTGTTGCCAAGAAGTGAGAGAGAGGAGGAGGAGGAGGATGTCGGATTTGAAAAGTTCGTCGACGGGGTGATAAGAGATGAAAGGGGTTTTCGATAGGATTGGGGGAAGTTTTCCTGTTTTTTTTCTTTGGCTCTCTCGTTTACGCTGGGAAAATGAAAATGATATCGAAATGATGAAAACCGACATATGTTCAGTAATAACGTCTCCTAGATTCTCTCATCCCCACACCAAGCTTCCACCTCCCTCTCCCATTGTTTCTCCTCTTCACTGAGCATCGTACTCATCATAGGAAACGACTGCATTTTCTTCATTTCCAAGAGGATCGTTTGGATTCGACGTTTAGTATATTCGGAATCGACGTTATTTCCTTGAGATGAAACGAGATGAAGGATGTTTAATAGGGAACCTAGAAGATCAGGTTCGAGTATTGGAGAGAGAAGATTAAAGAGATGCGACGAAGAAGTCGACTATTGTAATAAAAGAAGAAAGTCAAAGAGAAAGACCCTCAAATTAGCTTTTCTTTTCCACCACACCGATAGAGAGTAAAATAAAGGAAATGACAGAGGAGAACATCACTACCCACTCGTAATAATTCCCATTTAAGGCTCTGATCCCTCCTATCCCATTCCAACATCCATTCCAAACCTGAATTTGGGATTTGCAATTCTCTCACATTTCGATGATCCTCCTGGTTTGTGGTGAAAGTCGATTGAACGGCGTATTGTTTCTTGGCTGAGCGTGTGGATTTGAGCGATGAAAAGGATTCGTTGCGAGGTTGAAGTTGTTGGGATGAGGGAGGAATAGTGGTCGGTAATGTGGTAGAAGTACTAGGTCCAGCGATAGCGTTTTCCGAGTCATTGATAGGTTTTGAGGAAGAGCCAATGAGGATATTGGAGAAACGATCTACGATACGTATTGGTATGAGGGTTGAATTGGTCGACGATGAAGGATATGATGGGGTTGACTTTGGATCGGATAGTTTGGATGGTATTGAGGATGTGGCGGAGGGGATTGAACGAGGTAAAGTGGATAGTTCTGATTGAGCAGCTGCATTCGTAGGTTCCAGTCGTAATATCATTTCTAGGTCTGAAGTTAAGAAGGTTGCAGTGTATTTTAGGTTGGTATCCACTCCACTGTAGAGTAATGAAGGAAGAGGAAGACATACCTTCTCGAGCACCATCAACATCTCGTGTTTCTTTTCTCCCTGTAGCTCTTCGAAACAACGCTTTGATGTTCTTTTCATTTCCAGGGATTGAGAGAACGGAAGTACAATCTCGGATTGCATCAGGCCATCTTGGGATGGTGATTGTGGAAGCAAAGATGCGTAGAGGGATGGTGAGAATGGTTTAGTTGGAGCTTTGATTATAGCTTGGGATGGAGGGATGGGTTGGGTGGTGATGATGCTTACTTCTCAAGTTTGAGATACGCTTGTGCTCGATTCAAGAGAGGCGCTGGATCTGAAGGGTTGAGAACGGAGGAAGTTGTATAATGACCTGGTAGAGATGGCAGATTATTATGATGAAGCGTGTGAGTTGAAGAATGTTAGGAAGCAGCGATTGAGTGACTGAGACTGACCGATTGCTTCTACCCATTTGCCTTTCTTGAAAGACGCGTTGCCCTGGTAGGATGTGGGAACGGGGGTGTTTAGTTGTTGGGAGCAATGGGATAGGATAAGGATAAGTGGGAGGAGGAGCTGACTAGGTCTTTGGCTTGAGATGCTGGTGTGATATGACCGTTGAGAGACATGATGGAAGACGGATGGATGGATGGATGATGATGATGTTGTTGTTGTTGTACATTGTCCATATCCAACATCCAAACATCTTCCTCGAAGTCATTCCCTCAAAGTCTTACGTCATCAACCGAACTGAACCTCTCGACTTTCTCGATATTTATTATCAACTAGGGAACCAACCTCGAAAACATACTTTCCTCATCCTCTCATCAATCATCTCACTACCTCTCCATCCAACTCAACAATGGAATACGATGAAGCTCTGGAAGTTTATCGTTCTATTCCATTTAATCACGCTCTACCCGTATGTGTTTCTTTCCCTCCTGTCCACCCCATCCACTGACACAGCACCACCTCCAGTCAGGAGCTGTAGCAGGTCTTTCGGTAGATCTACTCTTCTTCCCTCTAGACACCATTAAAACTAGATTACAAGCATCTAGAGGGTTTTGGAATTCAGGTGGATTCAAGGGGATATATAGAGGTGTTGGTTCAGTCGGAGTGGGTGGTGCTCCTGGTGGTGAGTATCGTCGGTTTTGGTGTATCGATATCGGTTTCGGTATCGAGATAATTGTTATAAGAAGATGAGACTGACTCATCGGGATACACCGGGGAAACAGCTGCGGCTTTCTTTACGACTTACGAGACTTTGAAAGAGAGATTACCACAATGGTCCGAAACGTTACATGATTCACCTGCATTAGCACATATGACAGCTGCTTCTGGTGGTGAACTCGTGAGTTCGTTCTCTGTCCCTCTTCTCGATTTCCCTCACACAAAAAAAGCATAAGGAAACCACCGAATGACTCATCCCCGTTTCCTTCTTTCTCCCCCCTCCCTCTCCTGCAGATCGCATGCCTAATCAGAGTTCCAACAGAGGTAGTCAAATCATTAACTCAAACTTCCGCATACGTTGGTCTCACAAAAAACAAGACGTCAAGTTTGGAAAGTGCGAAATTGTTATTAAGGAATGAAGGGATAAAAGGGTTTTATCGAGGATTTGGAATAACAGTGACGAGAGAGGTTAGTAGTCTTCGTACTCAATTCTCCCATAACACGCATTTCCCGTCAATTAAAAACGTTGGAAATTCTTCTCTGCTTCACCCTTTCTATCTCTACCTCCTCCTACCTCCCCAACCCCCTCCCCTCTCCTCCAGATCCCATTCACTTCGATCCAATTCCCACTCTACGAATTTCTCAAAACCACCATGTCAAAACGATATCTACCTAATGGGAGAAAACCACAAGCACATGAAGCAGCTGTTTGCGGTATGATAGCTGGTGGTGTTGGAGCTGCTTTAACTACTCCTTTGGATGTTATTAAAACGAGAGTCATGTTGGAAGTTAAAGTGAGTGAATTGATGTTGTTGGGCAATTCAAAGGCGGACGGGCGGGCGGGCTTTCGCTGATAATCAAATGGGGGTGAATCTTTCCAATAACAGGATGTATCAGGTATCCAATCTTCCAGAATGTCAAATTCATTCCTTTCAATTCCATCTCGATTAATATCAATTGGATCGAAAGAAGGGGTTGGAGCTTTATTCTCCGGCGTCGTACCTAGGACGATATGGATTTCTTTGGGTGGAGCTGTTTTTTTAGGTGTTTATGAGGGTGTTGTGGATGTTTTAGCTGTTGGGAAAGTGGTTGGAGTTTGATGGAGGTCGGAGGGTAGGGGGCTAGGGAGAGAGAGAGGTAAGAGGGGTAAACGAGTTGAATTGGGGGGTTTTGGGTTTCTTGGTTGGAGGGGTTTGGATGTCTTTATGTTTTTTTATAGAGAGGTATTTTGAGAATGGATAGTACGGTAACAACCCAAGTACAAAAGAAGGACGGGAGGGCTGTGTGGGTGGGGAAGGGAAATCCACAATCTGTTTGTTTACTTCTTTGCAGATTTCTTGATACCACCTGTTTTGGAAAGAGATGGACGGGTTTGGGTCAGCGAAGTGAGCGAAGGGAGGTTAAGATTTCTCCTTGACGGTTGACGTACCTCCAAGCATAGGTCCCTTAGCAGCTGGAGTAGACGGAAAAGAGGGAGCGAGAGAGAGGGAGAGAGAGAGAGATCGAGAGAGAAAGAAAGAAAGAAAGAAAGAGACATTGTATATAAAACGTTTCAGCAAAAATCTCACTCAGAACCAGTTTCATCACTTCACACCGGGAAACTCACCTCTCACAGCAGCAGCTTTAAGTTCAGCTTGTTCTTTCTTTTGTTTCTCTTGGAAAGCGAGATCGTCCTGGAGTGGGATTGGGTGAAGGATGTTTGTTGTGGTCAGCTGGATGGAATCATATTTCGAGAGAGGGAAGGAAGGAGGGAGGAGGGAGGGAGGGAGGGAGGGAGGAAGGAGAGACCTCACCCCGACCCAGAGAGAAGAGACGATCAACTCACCTCGTCAAACTCCTTCTTTTCTTTCTTTGGAGCCTTCAATGGCTTTGCTTTACCACCTTGTCTGCCTGACATTGTGATGGTGGGGTGATGGTGATGGTGATGGTGATGAGAGATGAGAGGTGATGCATGATACATGTATGATAATAATAATCTAACCTCGTCTAATAATTGATGACCCATTGTGAGAAAAGCTTGATCGAGGAATAATTAAATGACACAGTGATGTCAGTGTGAGCGAGTGAGCGAGTGAAACAGCATCCAACGACATCATCAGTAACATCATCATCATCACCATCACCACAACCACAACCACTCACAACACTCTACTAACACCACAGCATCTTCACTCACAATGGTCAGTTCATATCTCACACACACAATCTCGAACTCCCTCCCTCCCTGCGCGGCACAATGTTACTCATCTTGCCACATGACTCGCTCGTCTGACCTTTGACCGTCCCTTCCTCCCTCCAACCGCAACCTTACCTCCCTACAGTCTGATTGGGATACCGTCACCGTTCTCCGTGGAGGACAGAAAAACCACGCTACAGTAGCAAAGAGCGAGAGTCAAGTCAATGGTGAGATCATGGGAAATATTGATCGGTGGGAAAAATGTCTGATTCGGAATTTCTTTACACCAACAACGCATCTTCTTTTTTTTGCCACCTCGTCTCTCCTTTTTCCTTTTCTCTGTTAATTTTCTCCTTTCCTATTCCTTAGCCGCCAAGCGTGCAGGTATTGCCGTTTCAACAGAAGCAAAAGGTAGATCTACAAACACAGCCGCTGCAAAAGGTCGTAAGTGTCTTTCATCGTCCGCTAGTCCCAAAAAGAAAAGTGGAAGTGATCTGGGGGTTTTTTTTTTTTGACGATACCTCTCCTTTGTTGTCTACCTTTTCCCACGTAGCTACCGATTACCAACATATGGCTAAGCTAGATATGGAGAATGAAGTCAAACCACCTGAGAAGGTTGATATGAGGTTAGTCGAACACATCCATCCCCGTATCAGAAATTGTCGATCTCCCTTTCTAAATTACATCACTTCATCAAACGCTCTTCGAATAGTATCGGAAGAGCAATTGCAAAAGGAAGAGCGGATAATAAGAATGCAGAAGGCAAATCAATGACTCAGAAAGATTTGGCAACTAAGATCAACGAGAAACCACAGATTGTAAGCGTCAATGGGAATGATTTGAAAGCGAGGAGACCGACCTAAAGCAAGCAACATACTGAACCTTATCTAATTTACATCAACAGATCGCAGAATACGAATCAGGAAAGGCAATTCCAAACACTGCTCTTCTCGCTAAGATGGAACGGGCACTTGGGGTTAAACTTCGTGGTGATCCAAAGAGTATTGGTCAACCCCTTGGTGGACCTAAGAAGAAGTGAACGTGGTGGGGCAATTTGAGAGAAGACGTTGGGTGAAAAGAGGGGGAAGACGAGAATGAATGATGATGGAGAAGCAGCGTTATCTTTTTTTTTTTCTTGACCTTTTTTCGAGATCACATCGTTGGAGTTTTAGGGTAGCAGGGGTAGTAGTTCTCTCTTTCTCTCCCTCTCTCTTCTACAGTATTAAATGTATCCACATGATCATTTTTGATTCTCCCAACTTTTTATCGTGACTGTTAGGATCATCAAGATCTGATCCATAATACACAACAGCTTATATATACAACTGCCAAAACCCGACTTCGCAGTTCATGCTCTATATGAAGTAGCAGTCACAGGAATTCTTTTTGGCAACCACACACAAACGTTCTTTCCACCTACCTCTTTTCGAATTTTCCATCTTTTACTCTGACCTTTTTCTCTTCAGGAGTTTCCAAACTCGTACCGATGCAGAAGATCCGATTTTTCTGATTGACCAGAAAAAGGATATTGATTCATCTGGCAACATGACACAACAATCACGTCATTAACATATAGCATGCATATACAAATTGTGAAGAATCCGACAAAAATCGCAATGTTCTCCCTGATGGCTAGCTTTAAGACCTCCTGCGAACGCTGCCCCTTAGGGTCCTATTACACTCGTTACGAGGAAACATGGTCGTCAACGTCGTCATTTTGGTAAGTCTCGTCAATCTCAAAAGCAGTCTGAGGATGGTTTCATTATGAGTAGGGAAGGGAGAAAGACGACAGCCGGATCAGTAGTGTGTTAACCTCGCGCCCGCCAAGGCTGACTCTTGCTCACCACTTGAGGCAAATACGCCGAAGCTGCTAACTCGAGACACCAAATATCGTCAAATACCGTCGTTCCATTATATCCACCCATCACAAAGAGACGGGAATCATGTGTGACCGCGGTATGATAACCTCGACCTGAAGGGAATTGTCCGAATACCGCCTTCTTCTCCCATGCGAGGGTGACTGTGTTGGAGGTAGAGGACGAAGGTGAGCAAGAGACGTGAAATCAGTTGAGAAGCTAATTACCAAGGTTCAGGAGAAGCATCTCTTGGGCGTATTTTTGGCCTAGAGAAGATCGTCCGGAGGATGAGCGACCACGCCTATTGACAAAATCGCTCAACGTAACGACACTCACCATCATGCCCGCCAATCACGAAGAGGTAAGATCCGACCTGCGTTGCCGTGTGCGATAACCTAGAGTGATTGACCTCCGTTTTGACCAGAGTCCAGACCATGGTTTCTAAGCGATTCAAAGACCATCAGCATTGCATCATCAAGGACTTCAGACACATACTCACTCAAATCCAAGACGTGAACGTCCGAGAAGCTTGCATGACCATCGCTTCCTCCATAGATGAGCATTTTGTGCCCCACTAAATTAGCCGTGTGATACCCTTTACTCGGCGGTACATCCCCCTTCGCGTCCCATTTCGACCACGACAGACTCTGAGGGTCGCTGACGTCCAGCGCCCACACGTCATTCAAAGCAGCCTGGCCATTGCCACCGCCGAAGACGACAAGGTGATGTAGATAAAGCACGGTGCTGTGTGCTCGGCGAGTTGGTGGCCAATGCGAGCGGGGGGTTAATATGTTTGGTTTACACCATTTATTGGTGGCTGGAGAAGAGGGGCAAATGAGGATTCTCTTCTCTTCTGGCACTCCGGCGCCACCACTTACTAGTGTCAAATGCCCACACTTCGTTGCTGTATATCGCACCATCCCCTCCACCGAAGACGTACAGGAGCTTGCCGACGAGGGTAGTAGAATGAGCTCGGAGTTTAGGAAGCTTCTCGCCGGATGCTTTCACGAGGGACCAGCCGAGAGTTTCTTCAAAGTCGAGATAGCTCTCAGCAACCTGGTCAAAATCACTAATGACAACGACTCACCCGTGTCAAACTTCGCCACGCCCTCCCAACATCTCCTGATATCCGTACCACCTATGACGTAAATCTTCTGGCCTACCAAGGTAGCCGTATGAGCGCGAAGCGGTTGAGGAGGTGGCATACCATGAAATGGTATCTGATAAAAATACATAGCTAAAGGAGGTGAACAAAATCAGGTGATCTGCTATCGAACTGGATTTAACATAATGGCACTCACCTGACTTTGGTGCTCGTACGACCTTGGCGTTCGGCAAGGACATTTCGACGGGTTCTCGTGCACTAGGAGGGCTGTTTGGCTCCTTCTCTCGTCCTACGCCCCGCCTCGAGTGCCGGGGTAGCTTGGTCGGCTCTTTGCGAGGCGAACCGACCCGTCCGCTAGTTTCCATCGATGGTCGCTCGTTCACATCCCGAGCGGCTGAGGCCTTGCGACGCTGGCGCCACTCCTCGCGATCATGATCACCATCTGCTGTCGTCTTGCTCAATACCTTGTCCTTCCTGAGTTTCGAGCTCGTCGCCATAGGATCCGACAGATCACTAGCATGTCTAGCATAGTCTGGACGAGGCAAACCACCATCGCTGTCCGTCCTTGCTCCATCCGTTTCGTCCCTGAGCGACCGACTGGATCGCCGGACTGGGATAACACGCCGAGGTGGATCGTCAGATGGACCTTCTTCGCTGGACGATGCAGTGGCGTCTAGAGTATCCGCTGCACCAGCTAGCCCATCTGAACGATGAACGCGGGCAGGGTTGGTCATGCCAAGGGTGGATGCACGACGACGCAGTCGATTGCGAGAACTGATTCTCCGCTGAACTCCTGCGTCGTCGGTGTTGCCAGGGATCGAGGGTGATGATTGTGATTCCAGAGGAACAGGGAAACGAGATGAGTTTGGGTAATCGACGGCTGTATGTGGTGCAGACGATGAAGCAGATCTTGCCCGATGATTGGAGATATCTCGAGTCGAAATCTTGGGAATAGGCATCGCCGGTGAGAATGACGAACGTGGAGCCTGACTGACGGAGGGCGGTGGTAGATTTGAAGACGCTGCCATGTTCTCCACCTCTCGAGTTGAAGCTTCAGCAGCAACGTAATAAAACTGACTTCTCCGATTTTCTAACCTAGCTGCCATCTTGTATTCCGCCGACGACTTGACTGGACTCGAGACACCTTCGTCCTCGACCGAGACCGCAGGGAAATGTGCACGTACCGTCGCAGCAGGAGATGTCGCCGACATAGTTGGTGATACGTTGATATTGTTTTTGGCCGAATCGTTTTCGACATGGCTACTACCTGCGCTATATCGACCGGACACACGACGACCAGCGTTTGTAGGTGTTGGAGGAGTGAGCGCTATTGACGTATCTATTGCTTCTTTATCCGATTCTCGCAGCAAACCGTTCGTAGGGAATGAGAATCCAAACGGATTGACAGCCTCTTTCGTTGGTGTTCTTCCGTCGTCCACGACCGAGCTCTCGCGATGCCCAACGACTGGACCCAAAGCTGTGAACGTCCCACTCTCTGGAAATCCAATATCAACCACCTCCTCCACCCCTTCGTCAGGATGTTTACGAGATTCACTCCCACTTATCACGCCTGATTGCGCTCCGTCGATGCTAGACGATCTAGACCTCGAACGAGCGAGTGAAGTTGAACGAGATTGATATCGGGATCCAGAGGGTGACGGTGATCCAGCTGAACGATCGTTAGACCCTCTACGACCGGTTAAGAGAGATGACATATGGTCGTTTCCTGCTTGAGCGTGAGTACTACGTCGACCTAAAAAAGAAGAGATAGATCCAGAAGCGCTAGATGAATCGACACGCCCATTCGTCGATGGTGAGGAGGTTCCAAAGATGTGAGGTGGACGGTGTTGTGTCTTGCTCGCGCTCCCACTAGCTGCTGAAGTTGTGCTAGAAGCGCTCGTACTAGGAGGTATGTTGGAGTTCGTAGGTTGCGAAGAAGGGGAAGCAGGTGACGGATTTGAAGCAGGTGAAGGTGCTGTTGATCGTTTGAACGGTGATCTACCTTTTCCTAATCCAGGAAGAGCAGGTAGTCGTCGGAAAGCGGAGGAAGTGGAAGATGATGAAGAGGAAGGTGGGGGCGGTGTTGAACCACGAGGTGAGGAAGTTGAGATGGGTGAAGATCGTGTACGGCCTGCAATGTTGAGAGAGCAAAGTGGAGATCAGTGATCATCCGATGAAGAGAAGGATGTTTAATTGTTGTTCATGTTCCTCACCATCGGAATCCATCATCATTCCGCAGGCCGACGTCAACAGTCCACAGTGATCAACGGTTGTTCAACGTCTCAGCTCTTGCACCAAGCGCTCCTCCCTTTCCCGGAAAGCGATGATCGCCTTTCGGTGGTGGTGACCTGAGGCGGTCGATGATGGGAAGATCAGGTCTCGATGGAAGATTGATTCCCTATACTGGATGGTGGATGGACGATCTCTATATTTCCCGAGCACGTCCTGATTTCCTGACACAGAATGGTGCAAACTGACAATGCCCTCCTTCGCAGTGACCAGCAGTTTTAGCAGGTCCAAAGGCGTTTCACTTTCGTTGAGCGAACGATCAGGGATAGGTCGATCTTCCTCTAACAGCGGTCATTCGTTGTGCGCATCTTGTGGAACGCCGATGCTAGATATATGTCTTTCAAGGAGGATATCTGGAGTGGAGTCGGGGAGAAAGAGTGGTTGCGAATACTAAGAGCAATGTTCACAAGGTGTGATGGTGTGTGGATGTTGTGGTGGAATATAAGGAATCCTTGATGAAACAATATGTGGACAACGACCTGCACTTCCTCTCGCGTCGCGTTGTCCTCTAGCTAGACTCCTGCTATGGAGGAAGATGATAGATGCACCTGATCTCGCACTCTCTCCGCATGGATATAAAACACTCGGAGCAACACCCAAATCCCACTCCAGGCCAGGATACCCACTTTCTACTCCCTATCCACCGACGTCAACAACCCAACAACAGTCTTTCAACCAACTCATGGTCATATCCCTCTTAGAGGCGTCAAAATAAGTCTCAAAATTCAACCAAATTTAATTCCCAGCTCACTCTCCCCTCCGGCCTCGACTTGAATCTCATTTATCGCTATCACCAAACCCTCAATTTCATTCTCAACTACCTCGCAACTTCTCTACGGATATCTCTCCTCTCATCATGCCAGTCCCTTTCGAAGCACTCATTCCATTTGGTACGTCCTCCTCGCTCCTCCTAGAGGATGAGAAGAGAGCTAACGGTCGGGTGCGTAATGGATCGGTTAATCAATAGGTCTCTTGACGGTCATGTTCGGCGCTACGGGAACATTGTTCAGTATCGCAAAGAGGGCCACTAACGATGGCAAGGTGAGTGCTTGCGCTCTTTGGAAAGGTATCGAGAGGGGGAATGGGTGGTGGGAGAGTTCGTAATTGGGACTTGTGCTTGGGAAATCGAGAGTCTGAGGGTTGAAAATGGATTGATATCAACGACACTCGTGATGAATTGACGACAGGAGAAAGACTTGATAGAGGGTTCGCTCTATGTGCATTGCAATTTACTGACATTCTTACTCCTCGCCATCTATGCTTTATGACATCGACGCTACACTCGCCTCGAACCTCCATCATCTTTCAACGGTCCTTAACCACTCGAATTCCGAACTCGTCAATCTATCAATCTCCTTCGAATCTCCCAAACCTTAAATAACACCATTCATTGTTACATCTATCACATCTCACTGCCATCCTGTCAATTTCACTAGCCACCTCGCTACAACATCGATGCATGGGAACAAATGATGATGAAACGAGATGAGAGGTTGACAGGATCATGGAGAGGTCAAAGTGTACGTTTTCTCAATTACTAAACCTTCCCAACGCATGGAGCTTACTCTTCATCTCCCTGGGATTCTCGATCAATAGTCCGATCCAGTAGCACCAGAATCATTCGCAACCAATTCGATATGGGAGACTGAGAGGATCCAATAGATGATCAAGGGATAGATAGGGTTTTGGTAGTGTGTAACGAATGAGCATGTTACGCTTTAACGATGTGCATGCATCCTCCGAAACAAATTGCACGTCCAAGATTACAACGGGATAAGAAGGAAGGCTATCATCAGCCAACCGCACGCCTTAAAACATATTAGCCAGACTCCTAGCAGCGGCTTTATCATCTAATCTACGTCGTTGAGCCGCGTACGCCAGAGAAGGTTGCTGCTGTTGAGACGACGGAGGGAGAAACATGGATTGAGCCATCGCATGAGGGTTAGGAGGTGGTGGGGGTTGATAGAATTGGGGAGGTAGTTGTTGGTAGGAAACTTGTTGAGGAGGTGCGGAGTATGACTGCGTATGTTGAGGTGCAAGAGGAGGTGCGGAAGGTTGATACGGTGCTTGCAATTGTCGAGTTTGTGGTTGGTATGGAGGTTGGTATTGGGATTGGGGTTGATATTGACCATGAGAGTAAGGTGGTTGAGGCGGTTGACCAGGAAGGTAGAGAGATTGAGTCATGGCGGGTTGACCTTGGGTGATGAGAGTTGGCTGAGGTATCGGAGGTGCAGACCACGACGTAGTCAAAGGAGCTGACATGCTCGATGGCGGAACCACCACCGCCGCCGCTCCACGTTGAACCTCCCTCCTCTGCTCCTCACCACTCATCATCCCTACCTGTTGTTTGCCGACGGCCATCTTCCCAATCTCAACTTTCCTACCAACACTCTTCAGATCAGGTCGTAATGCCTCCAATTCCTTCAACGTCTGTCGTTCGTACATGATTTTCGTACGAGCGAATTCAAGGAGGATGGAAGCTGCGTCTTCATGGGCTTGTCGGGAATGGGTTTGGAGAGCCGTTCGGAGATGGTTGGAGATTGCTTGGACACGTTGGGCAAGGATGGAATCGAGTTCTTGGGCCTGTTGAGGTTAAAGTCATTTCAGACTAATTACTCCGAAGAGAACTCAGCTGGATTGACTCACGTCTTGCATCTCACCGATTGCATCGTCTACTTTCTGAGAACTGATATTAGAACTGCCCTTGAGACGCTCGAGCGTTCGACGTTTGGTGATGGCCACCTTGGACGCGTTTTGAGCGTCTTCTAGGACTTGGATCCGATTGAGAAGTGTTTCCTGATATCGAAGAAAGGAAGCCCATCAGCGGCTGTATATGAATCAAGGATCTTCCCACTCCCCTCACCTTCGCTGCTCTAGCATTCAACGACTGGTATCCCAAAGGATCACTCAAAACGACGTTATCGCTTACAGCCTGATGGTATCATCAGAAAGTGACCCATGATCCATTAGCCATCGCCCGAACAACGTTCGCAAAAGGTGTCCCCTCACCTGAGCTTGAGCGACCCCAGCCAAACTTTCGAACCCTCTGCCCACTTTCCTTATGGCGTTTGATAGCTCAGGCGATGGCTCAACCGTCGCTAACGAGATCAACTTTGCGCCTGTGTCTGCTTCTGCCGTTGCGATAGCTGTTGCATTCACATCCTATCAGTCTCTCCTTCACCCTTCCTGTACGAAGAATGCAAGAAAAGCACTCACCTCGTCGTGCAGACCCAACCTTCCCCACACTGACAGCTAAGCCGCCCCATCTCTCCTCGAGCTTCTCGATTTCCCCTTTCGCAGCTGCTAGGTCTTCATCCTCATCCGGTGGACCTCGTTTGAAAACCCTCGTCAGGGCCGATGGTAGGGTGACGGAGGGCATGGATACTCCAACTCGGGAAGAAGATGATCGAGAGGAAGAAGAGGAGAATGGAGTAGAACCGCCATGGCGGGGAGTTGGTTGATACTACCAACAGGGAAGAATGAGTGATGAGCGATGCGATGCGGTGCAAAGATTGACGACAATTAACTTTACCCCGAAATCACTCTCCAAGAACGACCGCAGCTCATCTTCTTTCTGTAACACCGGGTCTTCACATACCCTCGATAACCATCTTTGAAGGGAAATGCGGACTAATCTATCGTCTGTCAATTCCAAGCGGGCAACTCATCAGCGTCCTCGCGGTCACGTAGTGTTATCCAGGAGGACCAACCTTCTTCGTCGGTGACCGCTGAGGTGTTCGGTAGAGGCAAGGCCGGTACAATAGCTATCGACCCATATCATCAGTTCAAGCCGAGAGAATCCTATATTGGCCTGCGGATCCATAGAGGCATTACTCACTGTGGGGATTTGAATATGCCATTTGTTCGGCGAACAGCTGGAATTCGACATAAGATCGCTGCATGTTCCTATAGAGGGTGGCTCTGAAGTTGGGTAGATTGGTCTGCTGGACAAAACACTATCAGTAAACTTACGTATCCAGGTCTAGGGTGGCAGATGGGGAAAGCAGACCGATGACTTACACTGACATCAAAGCGAACCAGCAAATCCTTGCGATTGCGCTCCAATCCACTTATTCGGACTTTGAGATGAGGTGCGGACTGGCCACTCGTCATCCCATCGCCCATCCCAGGTCCAGAGCTCGCACCATATCCACGATTGCCTTCATCGACGGGTGGAGAGGTCAAACTAGGGCTCGGCATGCCAAAGATCTTTGGATCTCGAGCAAAGGAGGACGTGGTAGTTCCGGAGGTGGGGACTCCGATCGTGGAAGGTGTAGATGGATTCACGGAAGAGGAATATGCCGTATTTGACCATGTATCCCTTGTGAGAGGGTTGGACATGTTGGCGATGGACGGAGATGGAGGATGTGTTGCTGTAGCACAGGTTGAGCTGGAACTCGTTCCTCAGGATCGCGGTTCTCTGAAATGGCCGCAGTGGGACGCGGCGGGGTAGTGGCGAATGGCTGTCACCACCTCCTTGCTCATCCCTTCTCCTTCTCCAATCCACCTTGGATTGCAAGTACCGTCTTATTGCAAAGTGGATGAGAGGGGGATGATAGTTGTTTTGAGTCGACAATCAAAGCGTATACTCCTGCCGAATCATGTCAGGGAGTATAGAAGCACTGCATCGATCTAAAGTACATGAGTGTTCAGAACCGGGTTTCACCCAGGTACACCAGAACCTTTGATGCTGTGTACACAAGTATAGAGACGAGTCTTGCAAAGTCCCCTTTGCACATACCTTGTGCTTCTGACAGCCTTTGAGCCTGATCTCCCTTTCCAGGCCGAAGATCACTCATCAAGAAAGAGCCCCCTAACGGAACCCATACCTTCCGTAGACGAACCGTCCTAACAGGTCTCCCAGTAGGCCGTCGTCGTTGTTTATCTCGGCGTCTCTTTCCCTTCTGTGCACCTGCAGATCTACCTGCAACCGTCAACTCTATTTGACGCAGAGAACTGTAGTTTGGCGATGAGTTGAAGATGGGTCTCTGTTGTCCTGTAATAGATGGGTCTCTGCTGTCCTGTGATAGTTCGCTATCGAGGGGTCCTCTGGAGTAACCTTCGAGCGATTGACAGAAAAGTCCGTCATCTTGGTGGTCTTGAAGATTGTCAATTGCCTTTGCTATCTGTTCGTAAGATGGGTCTCCGGTGGGCTCAAACCCATTAATCGATTCAGGCTCCGAGTCCGATGCAACTGCTTCATCAAAGAAAGAGAGTATGAATTCCCGAGCGTCGTCGACTTCAGACTGATTGCCCATTACCTTTACCGATGTGTGGTCCGTGGTGTGGGACATCGTCAGCGGATTGACTGTGACTGTGTAGTTTATACCTTGACGTGGAAGCGTCCTTGGCTAACTTGGGTGATAGTCATATATTGTGTATATATGTACATCAAAGGAGAGACTGAAGAGGTTGGCCGAGTTCGAAATGGTCACAAATCGGGGAGACCAGCTTTGTTGTTTACTAGTACCTACTAAGCAGGACGTCGTTTTCCAACTCTGTTGTGATCCCCTAGCAAATTGGTCAATTACCAGTTTTCGTCCGTTCGCGGTTGACGGCTGGACACATCCGTCGGCGGGACAAGCCTTTGAAGGGGTCGATCAACCTTCGATTCGAGCAAAAAGGGACTGCCGGAGTGTAACGTAGCTTCGTTTCCTGAACGATCCTCTGCGATCGTCCTCCCACTTCGTCTTTGGCACATCCCTACCTTGCTTTCCCGTCGTTCACGACCTGGAAGCATGCCAATCACCTGTTCCCCCACCAACTTTCCCTGAGAAGATTCGCCACCCATCGATTACGTAATCACTTCCCATCGCTGGAAAAATCCCGACCGAGGCGAACGAACGACCATCCGCTGGCAATATCACTCCAACGTCGACGACGACGACGACGATAACAGCATCACCACGATCTTTCATCGATCCTTAATACTTGGGAGCTCTCACCTCTTGTAAGTCTACGGTCGAGTCGAGTGGGGAGGATGCGCAGGGTGGAGCAAGTGGGAGAGCAAGGACAACCCTCGAACTGATCAGATCCACCCCCTTGTTGTTGGCCGACCTCCACAGTCCTCTTGTCATTTCCAATATGAGTCAGCCTGATATAGTCCCTCCGACTACAGAAACAGCTAAGACTCCAGCTCCACCGCAAATTCCTTCTACCGTCGAACCTTCTGAACCATCCCAACCTCCTCAATCGAAACCATCATCTTCGAAAAAGAAATCGCGCAAACCGCGTCGTCCGACACGAAGAGGTCGACGAGATGAGGGCGAGGATGATGAGGATGGTGATGGCGGTGGTGGTGATGGCTCAGAAGGCTCAGAAGGCGAATTAAGCGAGAGTGAGAGCGAGGAATCATCCTCTGGATCGGAAGACGAGGAAGAGGAATCTCCAAAGGATGAGATCAAGAAATCTGAAACTGCAACGGCTCCTATCGCAACTGGACAAGTCAAATCGACAGCTTGGGCCGATATCACAGATGCTCTGGATGAGAACGATCAGGATACACCAGTCGTCGGAATGGACGAGTTTAATCGACATGGTTTGGATACAGCCACCTCAACCAAAGGAGAAGGCAGCGCGAAGAAATCTCAAAACCGACCGGAACAGACAGAAGAACAGAAACGAGCAAAAGCATTGGCGAAAAAGGAAAAATTGAAAGCGAAAAGACTGGCCGCGAAGCTTTCCAAGAAAGCGGGTGGTAAGGATAAGGAGGATACCGAGCATCAGGTCGTGGCTTCAAGTTCAAAGACCGATAGGAGGGAAGAGAAGGAGGACGACGACTCAATCGAACGAGAAGTCGTAACGGAGACGGTGTCTTCTACTTCCACCATTCCTCCCGTACCGCAACCTCGTGTCTCCAATCGTCAAGCGTACCTGGCAAAAATCTCATCCGATCCTTCCTTCGTTCCTCGCGTTGGCCGATTCTGGACACACGATGAACGTCATTACGCCGCTGGGAAATTCGGACAGGGTGACTCGGAGTACAGCGGCTTGAGGGAGATGTCGGATTACTGGAGGGGTAGGGGAGGAGGATTCAGAGGACGAGCGAGAGGGTTCCCGATGAGGGGGATGGCGTTTAGGGGGAGAGGTGGAGCATTTGGACTACCGGGTGGGATTGGACATGTTGTTCCGGTAACACCAGCGGCAGCGCCTTTAACGTCTGGGACGATTCAACCGTCAACGGACGCTACCGCCGAAGAAGCTGCTCAGACTTCTGAACCTACGAAGGCGGCTCCTATCGCAACCGCCGATACTCCCGCTAAAGTCAACATCCCATCCTTTGGCAAAGGTAGATGGGGGGCTGGCACCAATCAGGAGGTAGAACGGGATTGGAACCACGATGGGTACCTTCAGCTTGCCAAGGAGGACGAGAGGCGTGCCGCTCAACGTGCAAGGGGAAGAGGACGGGGTGGGTTCGTTCAGCAACCACGCGGCGCTTTCTCCGCGAGAGGCGGGAGAGGTGGGAAGTTCTTCCCGCCTCCTATTGCGACGGGTGCGCCGGAATTAGGACAAGATACGGTAGAGGCCACAACGTCGACTTCGGTAGTGGTCAAGCTACCGCAGTCCGCGACATCCGCTGAGGGTGTCTTCCAGGCGCAAGCTGCGGAAACCTCGATCGAAATTCCTGAAGCGCCTCTGGACGAGCGAGCTACATCAGAGACTGCTTCACCAGCTCCTCCGGCCGAAGCTACCTCCCACAGCACTCACTCTTTATCCGCACCACCTGCCGTCGTAGCCGACATCTCCTCGCTCCAACTTCAAGCAGAATACGCCGCTCTTCGCCAACAACAGGAGATCATGCGACAGAAGGAGCTCCGCTTGCAGGATGAGATGCGTCGTCTAGAAATTGATCAGCATAGGCTCCGAGGCGGACTCGGATCGGCTGCAATGTATGCTGTCCCGCCCTCGACCGGAAGTGAGAACGGTTCGATTGGAAGTGGTAGTGCGTCCGCGATGGCTCCGCCACCCAACGGCACGATGCTACCTCCCGGCGTGGCCATGACCGAGAACGGCTCATTCTACGAGATCGCCACTGGCCAACCTGTCGTCTTCGTCCCGACACCTTCCCCAGGTCCGAACGGCCCCGCCAACGGCTACGAGCAGGGTTACCGAGCACCACCTCCGGTTCAGCGTGCGCCTTACTACCCTCCACAGAACGCTGCGCCGTATTACCAACCACCGATGACCCCAGACTACTCGTCGCCCCGCGGCGTCCCACAACAGCAGCAACATCGCCAATCGTCTGGCAGCGGATCGTATTACCCACCCGGCGGGTCATCGATGCCACCGATGGGTGGTCGTGAATCACCCTATCAAGCTGCTCCTGGACCTGGATACTTTGCTCTGCCACGCCAGAACTCGAGGATCCAGATCCGAGCTCCCAACGCCTCCGGATCGCCGAACGAGGATATGGCTTCGGCGGTGCTGAAGAAGCATGAGCGCAAGTCATCCCTTTCCAACGCCTATGTGCCCGATCAAGGCATGCAGACGAACGGAATGTCATACCCCGGCGGCCCCGAATACGGCTACGCTGGACAACAACATCAACAGCAGGATCCATCGAGGTATTACCCGCAAGCACCGCAATACCCCGCTCAACCTCAGCAGTACCCGGCCGGCACTTACGGAGAATACGGTTATAATGCACAGTACGGAGCTTACTGAGGATGACATTTGAAAGGGGAGAGTTGTATTTGGCTTTCGTGTAATGTAGACTCGGAAATCACAAAAGATACATTCATGGGCAGCGGACATTATCATGCTCATGGGAGGTGGAGGTCGTCATTGCATCTAAGAGTACAGCATCATCAGAGCCCTGAGTCGTGACATGTCAGGTAAGGATCGCGAGGAAGGGAAACTTGTCATTTCGGTGTTGGAGTACCACTCGCCGGCGCACGTCGTCCAGCGATAAGGCCTTGGAACTGTGGCAAGCAGCGAGTGAGCATGACCTCCTACGAAAAGCTCGATTCAATTTTTGACTCACAAAGTTGGATAGCACCTCCGCAGAAGATCCTTCTCCAGTCGGTGAAACCACGTCTCGACCCGAAGACTGCCTCGTCACCACGTTAACCTTTGCCGTCTCAGGCATCTCTGCAACATCGCTCACCTTCTTAGCCTGCTCCTGCCCACCTTCCATCTCCCTCATCGCCATCTCTACACTCGGCATATTCAGACCCGCACCTGCCAACGGACCAACAACGCCGACCCCTCTGCCGGATAACGACCCATCGTCGATTACCCGGGATGACGATTGACCAGACGCGCTACGGAAAGCTTTGCGTGGGTCGCGATGAGGGTCTCGCATTAGGATGTCCAATTGCCTCGAGAGGAAGTCTTGTTCTGGTTCTACTGGGATGATTCTCTCGTGTGGATTCTCGATCTGCAATTGGAATCCAATCAGATCGAGAAGAGAAACCAACTAGACGGAGACTCACCTTCATCCCTTCCTCAAAATCAGGAACTACCGCGCTCCAGATCTCCTCAATTCCCTTCTCTTCCCCGTCCATCACCACTCCCTCCTCCTTCCGTGGGCCTAACCTCTCCAAACTGACATCCCAACTCTCTCCAATCTTTCCTGGTTCAAACCCGTCTCTTAAAACGTTGATCTTTCCCCACGAATCCCACCCTGTAGGAACCATGATGGCGTTCCTGTCGATGACATTCGCTCGGAAAGGAAAGGTGAACCGAGAACCAGTGCTGCTAGGTGGGACACGAGGTGGTTTGCTGATACTTGCGGTGGGAGTTTGGGCCGTGGATCCCCCGGGATGAAGAGATGGCGGGATCGTGTACAGACGATGTAGGATATATGAGCGAAGGTTGGAATAGGTCTCGGTTCTGCTTTGCGATGTATAATATAGGGCCGCTCCATCTGTTTCCTTTGGCGGTCATCTCTCTCTCCCGGCTCACCCGCAACACAACAAAGAAACTACTCACATTTCATTGCCACACATCTTAACATCTGTTGAACCCAATCTACTCTCTCATCCCAAACCCAAGCTCTTTCTCCGGTTCCACCTCCTCTCCCAGAAAGAAGGCCACGAGAGGATAATCGATCTCCTATTGAGTCGATTACGTCTGACTTCGTACAGACGATCATTATGGGTACACCGGCTCTAATGGTTCGAAGCCGTCAGCTTTGAAGACATGAAGTCGATGGCTCGAGGAAGGACGTACTTGTTGTGAGTCAATACACCATCACCTAGAGGTAATGGCTCCCCACCAACTCCATACGTGCTGGTACTAAAAATGTTCGTTTGCGTGGAATGACCTTCTGTGGGCGCGGAGGGTTCGACGTAATGTTGAATGTACGATTGGACTTTAGATCATACCAAGCCCCAGGATATTAGTTCTTGATGATGTGAGGGGATGCAAAGGTGGACATACGACGATCGTGGCCTTCTTCGACCTGCTCCGTAGAGGAAGAGGTGGATGTCCATTTATCAACCCATGATAACCATTTTACCAATTCCTCCATCTGATATGCGGTGGACGCCCATGGAGCCCGCCAATGTCAGCGTTGAAGATTCATGAGGAGAGATCGATAGCTCACCATCGAATGTGGCTTTGTCCAATCTAGGACGACTATCAAAGCTGTGTCCTACGTATCGGATTATTAGCTCAGATGTAAGCCTCGGACAGATGCAGGCGCACTCACACTCATGCTCTCACAGCCCACTGCGAGCGGTATCAACTCCCTGGCAGATTTTTCAGAGGACGCTACCGAGTAGATTGATAATGGCGGGGTTGTTTCTATTCACAATTAGGGATGGGGATATCAGACGAGTGTCAGATCAGCAAACGGCAAAGACAAGGTGAAAAGTCGGTCGACTGACCCATATCACCGTCCTCTGAGATATCAACCCATTCATATCCAACCGCTTGGACAGATCTTTTGGTGACTGTATCGTCGGACTGCCTCTCATTGTTCTTGGTGGATGTGGAACGAGTGGTTATTGGGATGTCGAGAGATGATCTTGGTGGTTTACCGTTTGGAGAAGTGGAAGATCGAATGAGAGACTCTATGAGCGTACGTTTACCATGATGAGGTTCACCTGTTCCCTCCACGCATCCAACTCATTAGTGCTTCATACCCACTACCCAGAAGACAGCATGAGCTCACCCAGAACAACTACATTCTTGCGAGATAATCGTTGACCTCGTCGATTGGCCGATGCGAGGATCTCAGTCCATAGATTAGAAGAGGAGGTGGAGGAGGATAAGGAAGAGGTGGCTTGTAGATGGGCGGCTGGTGAGAGGATTGAGAGGATGGTTGACATGATGATGTTGATAGAGAGCCAGTGAGGATATGTTGTTGATGGTTGAGACGCGTTGAGGTGGTTTCCAAAATATGACGAAGCAGTGCGGCGGGTCATCCAACTGGAACAACATTTTATCTGTCATACCTACCACTCTCTACATCAACTACATCATCCACAGCCCATCATGACGATATATGAATCTGCCGCAGGTCCATCCTTTTCATCATCCCCATCATCGGCTCCTCTATTCGTGCCTTCAAAGACCGCAGCGACGAGCGCAACCACCGTCACAGTAGACGATGCAACCATTGACGATGCTGTCGATAATGACGAGGGAGACGACAATGTAGGGACCAAGACGACCCGGGAAGCCGAGGATCCCCTCCCTGATGTGAGTCTCGCAGTGGACCATATGCATTTGAGAACTCGCCGAACAACAGCTCATCGTCACCGTCCCTCTCGACTTCCTCCCCATCCTACGGATGACACAGCCTACAATCCACACCTTGGCACAAGCAGGCGACATCGTCGGTCTAGAGCGTCTCCTAGCAGACTGTGGCGGTACCCTCGATCTTGACGCTCGAGACGAATCGAATGTCACGGCACTACATTGGGCTGCTATAAACGCTCATGTTTCTACTTGCCAGTAAGTCTCCTTTGTCTGACAGTAAGGTGACTTTCATTGCTGATCATACCACCATGTTTCCATTAAGATGGCTACTGGAACATGGAGCAGAGGTAGACCCAATCGGTGGGGACCTTCAAGCTACTCCCCTACAATGGGCTGCTCGATCCGGTCATCTGTACATCCTTCACCTACTTTTGCGGTACAACGCCGACCCTCTCATCCTGGACACCCAAGGTTTCAACACATTACATCTCGTCACTCATTCGAGCGTCGTCATGGCTCTGTTGTACATGCTGCATCAACCGGTGGCAGTCGACGAGAAAGACGGAGATGGACATACCGCTTTAATGTGGGCTGCTTGGCAGGGTGAGTTCGCGCCGGTGATGGATGGACCATTGAACCAGTGAAACGGGTCGCTAATCGAGAATCTCACTCCCGTCTAGGCGATGCAATATCAATAGACCTCCTCCTCCGCCATGGAGCTTCCGTGTCCACAACCGATTCCGCTCTGCTCACTCCGTTACATTGGGCAGCCGTCAAAGGTTCTCGAGCATGCATCAAACGACTTGTAGAAGCAGGTGCCGATCTATACGCCAAGGAAGAAGGGGGAAAGACTCCTAGAGATATGGCGGTGGAGTTGAAGGCTTTGGAACCTTGGGTGGCGGGGTTGAAGGATGCAGGAATGGATGAGGAGGGGCGAAGGAAGGTGAGGGCGTTGGGTGAGGTGAGTGATTCTGGTAGCGTTAGGGTGGCGTGAGATGCCGTGCTGATGTTGGCAGTGGATGAATAGAGAGCGACAAAGTATACCGTCATGCTTGGTCCTACGGTGTTCTTGTTTCTCATCTTTTCTGCAACCAAATTACCTGCATATTCGGGGATCCCTCTGGCCATAGGATTATTCTTTGGAATGCATCATGTGGGTAGAGATTGTGAAGTAATACAACCGTTGTCCAGCGCTGAGCTGATCACTGTCCCCGTAGCTACTGACCCGCGTTGTACTGGGATCGAAAGGCATCGGTGATGAAGTATCCAAATCTCCCTACTTTGCTGCTATCATCGGAGCAAGTCTGTTCTGGGTTGGATATTGCTGGATCACGAGATTGATATTAGGTGAATTGTTACGTGGCGTGGCAGACCGCTGTGTGTCAGCTGACAATGAGTCTCAAACCGCCAGGTACCCCAGGTCATCTTACCCTCAATGCAGTCTATGGGATTTGCTACATCGCGTGCTGTGTGAGCTTCTACAGAGCAATCGTTTTGGATCCGGGATGGTCGAAGCCGATAGAAGATGACGAGGAGCTGAAGGAGGTGGGTTGGGAGAGTTTTATTTGCTGCGGGACTGCGAATCTGATGATCAGGCGAGTTACAATAGGTCATTGAGTATTTGACGTCAAGTGGGAGGTTGAACGGAACGGTGTTTTGCATCAGTTGCATGGTGAGCAGGGTGTCTTGACCCGCCTCAAGGGAAGTCACCGATCGTGGCATCTCGCATCCAGGCCAAGAAACCACTCCGAGCTAAACATTGTCGGGTGTGCAATCGATGTACGGCGAGGTTCGATCAGTGAGTAACGAGTGAATGTGCTGGATGATGGAAGGAGTATTGACGGGCTCCTCCGCTACAGTCACTGTCCTTGGATTTGGAATTGTGGTGAGTCAACATTGATTTAATCTTCGTTCAAAAAATCGTAGCTGAGAATCGAAACGTGATCCTTCCCAAGTCGGGTTCAACAATCATCGAGAATTTCTCGTCTTTGTTGGGACGCTCGTCGTTGGTATTTGCTCATTTCTCGGCCTTACCGTACATTGTAAGTGGGACGATCTATAAAGCGGTGTCTCGCAATGTCCTCACTACTGACCGTATCCCACCCTCATTCTCGAAATCTCAGACTTCTCCGAAAACACTCCGGAAGACCTTTACCCCTCACCCTCCGACTCTACACTCTCATCCGCCTACCCAACAATCTGCAACGTTTCCCCTTCTCTATGTGCTGCCTCTCATTACGACGCCTTTCTCCTCTCTACCGCCGCATGGTCTGCTCTCCAACTCACATGGACGATACTACTCCTCGTTTCTCAGATCTGGCAGGTGTGTCGACAGATGACGACGTTGGAAGTGTCTAATATTGGGAGGTATGGTTGGATGGGTGGGGCGGGAGGAACGAGTCTGAGAGACCAAAGTGGAGCGTTGGCAAAAGCGATGTCTGGGAAAGGTGTCCCAGGGACGAGTGTGTTTGCTCAACCTGGAAGTGAAGGGAGTGCTGTGGGGAGTTTGTCGGCCTTGGGTGCTGGACCTGGTCTTGGGGGTGTGGATGAGGAGGGGGCGATGTTACCGGATGATGATGAGAATGGCCCTGCTATGGGAGTGAGGTCACATATTGTGAATGGTGGACATGCGCATGCGCATGCTCATGGTCATTCACACCGTTTCGGACTGGTAGGGAAGATATGCACAACAGCATCGATGGCGATGGGTGGACCAATGGGACAGTTATTAGGATTCGATAGGTTTACAAAGGGGAAAGCAGTCAAGGGGTTGACTAGTCGTGGTGGTAATCCATTCGATATGGGGGTTATTGTAGTGAGTAGGGTTTCGGTTCGTTGGTCGTTGGTACTTGCTTTCGACTGGGGATACTTACCCGATGGTTTTTTTTTTTTTTTTAAAACAACGCGCATAGAACTGTCAAGATTTCTGGACAAGAGGTGGCGCTCTAGATGTTGACTATCGAACGCTCTACGATTTGCCTACGGAGGGTGAGTCCCGATCTAACGCTGACAGCTTTCAAATCTCAACCTATTGACATGAGAGGACTTCTTTCGACCTGTGAAATACAAGGATTCCGCGCTCGTCGGAAGAATCGTCAGATGTCAGGGACGACGATGTCATCTGGGATTGGACTAGGAGTTAAAGGGTTGAGTGGTATTTTGCCTTTGCATCGGGAGAGAGGGAGTGAAGGGTATGAACTCGTAGAAGGGAGAGAGAGTGATGTGTAGGGAAAGAATGTGCTTGAGTTGTTTTTTGAACAAAATATGAATATGATGTGCTGGGAGGATGTGGTGTGGTGTCACGGGAAAGCGCGTGTGGAAAATTGATCGACTGTGGGTTCTCCGCGGAGCTCTCGAAGGAAAAGAGAACGAGAATGATGGGGATGATGATGCCCAAAAAGGTTTCGGTGATATGCAGGACGAGGATAGTCTGTCTGAACCCATCCATCTTGGCTAGAGTCTGGCACATCGCTACGATGGGGTGATGGAAGTGATCAACGACTGGCTGCTGTGTCTATTAGGTCGCTAAAATGCTCCACTCTCGCTCCCGTGGGAAAATAATAACAACCGTCGCACTAAATACCTAATCCCCTTTCTCCCCCTTTCTTTCTCTTCCATCGCAACAACAAATAAACAAATCAACAAGGTGACTGACATTCCGCCGAGACTGCTTCGGTTGGTTCCATTCGACGAACATCACACAACATCACATTTCTCTCACAGCAGTCCATATCACCTCCTTCTCCTCATCACATCGGGTCATCCTTCATCGTCATCCCCGTACGACCCATCTCAAGACGACCATCCCCACCTTGGATCACTCCACCTCCGTCGCGTCTGCCCGCCACCCTCGACGACGAACGAAAAGAGCTTGCTCGGCGTTATTTCTTCATCACTTGGTTCCTATACCCTTGCTCTTTCCGACATCTCATCAACGTCTCTTCGCCTACATTCACTCCTCTCCATCACCACTGGCCAAATCCTCCTCCCCCTCCCTCCCATCGCCATCAGACACCGCGCGTCCTCTCGTCACCTAACACGACGATATCCTCATTGGGATAATCAATATACCAAAAAAAAAAAAAACACTCCGCATCTCACTCCATCTCCCCAAGTCGACCTCCCACCATCGACGTCGTCCAACGCGCCCGTCCCAGCCATTCTCAACTAACATATCAAACACCACATGAGACCACCCTCATCCACTGGCTTGGCCATCTGTGATTCGGATATCGCGGGATCATCGTTCAAGTGGTGTTGATTGATTAATTAAACCCTTCCACCCCTTCACCTCGAGTTAGGTTTGGGGGAGAGAGGACGAGGTATGTGTCGATTTGAAGGTCCTGTTATTGAATACCGATCGTCAAGCTGCGTGACTGATATGGTACCAACAGTTCACCCCCCACTAGGAACATCAGTAGAGGATAGATCTATTCAACCTTCCCTCTACCATCTCCACCATCTCTCCATCACTCCTCACCAATTCACTCCGTTTTCTACACAACCATGTCATCCTCACCACGTCAATCCGCCGCTCCACATCTTACCCAACGCACTCATTCTCACTCATCCTACTCACGTCAATCTCACTCTCGTCAAGCATCATCATCACACGCCATGTCTTCCGGTACGACATCTCCACCTCATCTTTCCGCTGATAATGGGAATGTAAGGTTTGGAGGAGGAGGAGGAGGAGGAGGAGGAGGAGAACAAGTTCAGTCGGTTTATGGTCAGAATCAAAGTCAAGGTGGAAGATCATCACCTTATCCTGACACAACGAGCTCTTTGTTATCACCTACGAATACGGGAGGGAATGGTGGTGGTACCGGTGGAGGCAACGGCACCGGCATCGTTGCTGGCAGCGGCGGTGGTTATGATCCAACATCGAGTGGAAGTGCAAGTACGACTGGGTATGAACAACCGCATCTCCCGCAAATTCAATCGAGGAGTTCAGAGGATTATGATCGGAATTGGCATCACCAGCAACAACGACAGCAACAACAACAGCAACAACAACAGCAACAACATCAACATCATCACCATCAACAACAACAACAACAACAACAACAACAACAAGAAGGCAAATGGAGGAATCAACAAGATGAGCGATATGGATATGAAATCCAACCACCATCAGGAGGATTGAGTTCCAACGTACCTGAATTCATACCCACTTATTCGAATCAACAACAATCAAAGGAACTACCATCCTCATCGTCATCAACATCTTCCAACTTCTATTCATCTGCACCTGGATCCTCCTCCGGTTCTATCCGTCCGAATGGTGGAGTTGGAGCGTTTACACCATATCAATCACGATCGCAACAATCTCAGGGGTACATGATGAGCGATCGACCTCAGGGGAATGGATATGAGGAAGGGAGGGAGGGTGAAGGTGATGATGATCAAGGAAGAGGTTTCGTAGGCGGCGGTGGAAATGCAATGGGTCTGGCTGGTCTACCGCCAAATCAGTCTTTCAGAGCTTTTCAATCTCAATCGACGGGTTCGACGGCTCCTCAACAACAACTAGGTCATTACGGTGGAAGCAATCAATTTCAACAACCTCAGATGTATCAACAGCAGCAACAGCAGCAGCAGCAACCGCCACCACCACCACCACCTGAATCATCTAACCCAAATGCGGGTTTCTACTCCGCTGGACATCCTGATAACACTCCTCACGTTTCATCTGCGTCTGTGGCGAGTAGTGCGGGATACGGCCCATCTGCGCTTGGAATGAGAGGATTGCCACCTCTTGGAACGGCCGGTCAGCAATCTCAGCACTCGGTTCATGCTCCACCACCGCCGATGATGAGTCGATTGAGCATGCGTGGTGGTAGTGTCAGGAGTGGGGATGACGAGGTTGGGCTGGAAAGACTAGGGAGGGACGGAGAAAGAAGGAGAGGTGGGAGGAGAGGTGAACGTGAAAGGGTGGTGGGTGTTCAAGATAGGGAGAGGGATCAAATGGATGAGGAAATCAGTACGATTTTCGTAGTTGGATTTCCAGAGGACATGACAGTGAGTCTTTCTCTGACACTCGGCAAAAGCGATCGAAGCGATCGAGTGCTCACTGGGCCGGTTTCCGGTTCGTAGGAACGTGAATTCCAAAACATGTTCACGTTCGCCGCTGGCTTTGAGGCAGCCATGCTCAAGGTTCCTCACGCCGTCGCTGCTGAACGTCGAGAGAAAGAGCTTGCCCTTGCTTCGGTCACTCAAGACGGCCCGACTGCCATCCCTCTCTCGCTACAACAGCAAATCGCCGCTCGTCATACCAATCCAGCATCGATGCTAGTCGAGCTTCAAGGTCTCCACGAGCAATTCAATAGAGGATCTCACTCCGTCACCACATCTTCGGAAGATTCGATTACACCTGGAATCATTGACGACGCATTCGCTTCTCAACTACAACAGACGATGAGTTTGTCTTCAGATGGCGGCAAATCTAGAGGTGATCAATCTCGTGATCCACCGCTCGCCATCTCGACACGACGACAGACGATCGGTTTCGCTCGTTTCAGATCTCGTGCCGAGGCTCTCGTGGCGCGAGATATCCTCCAAGGACGCAAAATCGACATCTTCCCTGGATCCGTGCTTAAAGCCGAGATGGCGAAGAAGAACCTGCACACGAAACGTGGGGTCGCAGGCGAAGAGATCGTGGGTATGCTCGTTCGAAGTGGTCGTCTTCCTGGCCTACTCGCTGGTATGGGAATGGGAGGAATCTCCAGCAACGCCAGCGTTACTGGCATGACCTCGGGGACCAGTACACCCAGCGGTCAGGCATTAAGTACGTCGGTCATGCCATCAGGTCTGCCTTTGCCCGGCGCTGGTAGTCGGTCGGCAACCGCGGCCGATTCGTCGAGTCGAGGAGACTTTGGCGTCGCCCCTCGCGGCTTACCCCTCTCCGAGTCTGGCCACGAGCGTCAAAGTGACTGGCGAGAGACTTCGAGGGCAGTCGATCCGCAATCCAAGCCGAACTGGGCTCACTGGGCGGAGGTGCGAGGTGAAGAGGAAGGGGACCGTACGGTGTTGGCAAGTGATCAACCCTCATCTCAACAACGCCCTGGTCCGCCAGAACATCGACGGTCGGAAGACATCATGCGCTCGCCGCTCCCTCCACCTACTGACGAGGAGTCTCGGCGATTCGAGCAAGGTGCTAGGCGGCCTGCAGATTCTGGGGTGGGGTTCCCCTCGACCGATCCATCACCAGAGTCCAGCGCGGCATCTCCCTCGGACAAGCCAAAAGATTCCAAGGCGTTGTTGGCTTTAGCGGAGGAAGCGGACGATCTCGAGATCTGGCGAGTCGGCGGAATGGACCAGCTAGGCCAATTCGACGGCGAGTCTAGGACCGGCACGCCAAATCACCAGACTATCATTATGGGCGATTCAGCCGCCCCCGGACCTCACTACCGTGAACGCCAGTCAGCTCCATCCACCTACCCCGTGGATTCCCGCGAATCGATGGGAGTCGGTGACCCCCAAGGTCCACGACAGTTCATGAGCCTGGGGAGCTCACTTATACCGAACACCAAGCCAGCTGATCAGAACCCACCCGTGAGTGCATGTTCAGGGTTAATGGCGTTCGAACAATCGCTGATCGGTGTCTTGCTGTCCCTCACAGATCAACACTCTTTACGTTGGCAACCTCCCGGCAGCGCCATCGCCTTCGCACCCGCCCAACCTGCTTGAAGATTCGCTCCGTCACCTATTCGGACAATGCGTCGGGTTCAAGAGGTTGAGTTACCGACAGAAGTTGACGCCGCAGTGCTTTGTCGAGGTGCGTATTGATGATGACGCTTGCCAATTCTGTAACCTTTCTTTGATCACTTTTCCACCTTTAGTTCGTCGACATTCCTTCGGCCACCCGCGCGATGCGAGAGCTTTACGGCCACACTCTCGTAAGTTTGCGGTGTGCTCTGATCTCTACTTCCCCAACGCTGATGCTTCCTGTTCTAGAACGGTCTCGTTCGTGGCGGAATCCGAATCGCATACTCTCGCAACCCTCTCGGCCAACGTGGTTCCAACTTCTCGCCACCGAGTCGAACTGTCCCCACCCCGTTCACCTCGTCGGTCAGCGCCAGTGGCCCTTACATTCCCGCACCTCTCAGTCCTTCCTCAGCAACAAGCAACGGTCTTCCATTCGCCATGCAGTATCAGTCAACGACACCCGGTCCTTCAACCACATTCCGCCGTCCGAGCGAGTCTACCCCGCTCTCACCCCAAGCACCACCATTCTCCGTCTCAAGTTCCCACTCGATGAGCGCGACGACGTCTCCCAGGTTCAATCCAAATGGTCTACACTCGCCTCGCGAGTATGCGCCAGTATCTCCCCCTATCACTTCGACGATGCCATGGTCCACGAACGGCCCTTCGACTGCGTCAACGTTCTCGGCTTTCGATGCCCCGAGAGGTCGAGGCAGCTGAAACGGCACCGGCATCCAACCATAAAAACACTCTGAATCCAATTGTTTCCTTCTTCAAGGCGACCCCTTTTCTTCTCTTGTCAAATCACAACATACTGCATAGCCCCATAATCTTCTCGGCGGGTCACTAGGAGGATGATCCTCTTGAATCTAGGATCGCCTTGCTACATAGAATACATTACTGCAAACTGTTTCTCCTTCTTTCAAGGCTTCTCCTTCTTTTTTTTGTTGCATCGTATCATGGGCGCCGCATCGACAAAGCGGTCTTCATTTACATCTCTCTGTTTATTCCAAAACTCTACTACCCGTGTATAGATATCGTAATCATGATTGATTTTTATTCGCATCTATTTGGGCCCAGTGGTGATTGGGAACGCCTTTTTTTTTTGGGGAAGGTTTTATTTACACTTTGTATTACACATCTTCTACTACAACAGGGCGGGCTGCACTCATAATAGTGAGCGCAGGTTTGAGGTATATATCCCATCAAAGGCTGATGGTGACATCGCTGACTTCCGTGAAGGCCAAGATTACTCCGAAACCTGGTGGCGGCGGTGGGGGTCTGTGATGGAAACCAGAAGAGGATCAGCCCGAGTTTGTCTTTTTTGAAAGGTCCGTTGCCGTCAACTTACCCATGAGGAGGACGTGGGCCATGACCGTCAGGTCCGTGAGGTCCCTTGTGGCCACCTGGAGGTGGTGGACCGTGGCGCGGACCATCGTGACGACCGTGTCGCTCGTGTGGTGGTGGGCTGATAGGTATGTAGTGAAGTCAGCGAGGGTACATGGTGAGGCAAGTGAGTAGAAGGCGCAAACTCACCCAGGAGATCCTCGGGGTCCACGGTGACCGTGACCTGGAGGTCCTGGAGGCCCTCGGTGGGGTGGACTGTATGATGAACAAGTCGTCAAGTCAGTAATCTGAAATGGTGAATGAAAGCAGCGGGTTGAGACTAACCCATGAGGACCCTCGAACTCGCTAACCATGTCGAACCAAGTAGCCTCAACCTCTTCGTGATCTCTAGCTGGCATGGTAAAGTTGCTAGATTTCTTGGTAACGAAACCCTCGATGAAAGCACCATGAGCGCTCTTGATCTCTTTGTGGACGATAGCCTTCTTCTCGTATGGGTTGGCAATGACGATACTACCGACCCGAGTGCCGGCCTTGTATTTCCCTTGGAACTCTTCAGCGAGCTTGACGTTGACCGAACCGGTCTTGGAGAAAGTTTTGCTGATGAGCGAGACGTTCGCGGGGTGAGAGACGTAGTTGACTTTGATGGAACCGGTGACGGAGGTGATGTCGACGACGACGGGTGGAGGTCCATGGTGATGGCTGCGTGGTCCTCGACCTCCGCCTGGTCCACCGTGTCCACCGGGACCGCCATGTCTACCATGTCCACCAGGACCACCAGGACCACCAGGACCACGAGGAGGACCGTGAGGGGGTCCATGAGGAGGGCCATGAGGAGGGCCATGAGGAGGGCCATGAGGAGGGCCATGAGGAGGACCTTCAGGTCGTCGACCTGGGCCACCAGGACCACCAGGACCACCAGGACCACGATGAGGTGGCGGGGGCGGTGGTGGTGGAGGGTGTCCCCCATGCGGTGGTGATGGTGGTGGAGGAGGAGGAGGAGGAGGAGGAGGAGGGAAAGCTTTCTCATTCTCCATCTGGTAACCCTCCTCGTTATCCTCCTGCTCGACCATCTCAAAGTCCTCCTCCTCTTCGACGGACATCTCGTACGTGAACGCTGGTCCTTCGATGTCTTCTTCTTGATGAGACTTACCGGAACTGAACCATCGTTTGGAGATGGTACGGTCGGCTTCGTCCTCTTGTTTGGAGTGTTTACCGTGATTACCGTGTTCACCTTGATGTTTACCCCCTTTGTGATGATGAGGACCGTGTCCGTGGTGGTGAGTTCCGTTTCCGTGGTGTGATCCATTCCCGTGATGCCTAGACGGTTTAAGAATGGAAACATCGACATCGATCGCCCCAGTGACGGTCCTCAATTCCAACACCCTCGATACGTTGTACTCTCCCTTGATATCACCCGTCTCCGAAGAGAGAGAGACGTGTCGACCTGATAATGGGAATGAATCACCGAGGATGATATCCCCGTCTACGGTCTTGACGACGAGTGAATCAAAGGTGAGAGATTGGGCAGATGGGGAGATGATGAATGTTAAATCTTGACCTTGGACGTTGAGACGTGGAGAAGAGCCACTTGGAATGTTGAGGATGATGTTGTGAGAAGCAGAAGAAGGGAGTGTGATCTCCGTGCCGAAAGAGGTAGTCGAGATCTTGGTATCCAAAAGGAAATCCTCATCGACGTTATCGTTGGTGTATGTGGACTCGACGACAAACGATGGTTGGTCCGAAGAGACGATTGTGAATACGCCGTTGGCACCGTCTGTGAATTGGACGGAGAGGTCGAGAGAGAGGTCGATGGGGATAGAAGAGGTGGCAAAGAGGGAGTTGGGGGATTCAGAGAGGAAGATGGGAGCGGTGTATGTGGCGGTGGTGACGATGGGCTGGTGGTGGTGATGATGATGATGATGGCGGGGTGGAGGATGAATATCAGAGTGTCTAGGACGAGGAAGAGGACGACGACTCACCTCCTCGGCAATCCAAGCCTCCTCCTTCCATCTCCCACAACCCTTTCCGTGAGCTCCATGTCTTCCACCATGATGACCATGGTGACCTTTCCCAAACACCCTCGCTCCGAGTTGTACCATATTACCAACGAGATGAATACCGAAGATGGTGATGAATACTGTCAAGAGTATCCTTTTCCACTTGGATAGAGCTGTCCACTTGTCTTTAGCGTTGGAGAGACGGGTGGGAGGAGGACGGTAGGGTGTAGGCGAGGTCGGGAAGGATTGTTCTGTCTTGTCGTCGGTGTAAGTTGGGAGTAGAGGTGATGATGGTCTCGAGATGTCAACCGAGTCCTTAGGAAGGGATACCATGGCTGGTTGTTGAGGACGATGATGAAGAGGGCAGGGAGAGGGGACGATGGGATAGTAGATTAATTTTCTTTTCCCTATATAATATGTTCTTGTTTTGCTCTCCAGGCGGTGGCAAAATCAACTTGTCATCCTCTGTCTTTCGTTGTCGTCGTCGTCGTCGTCGTAGTAGCTGCACAGTCGTTTTGCTGCAGTTCCTTGATGAGTGTGTCCTGATCTAATAACCCGGCGAGGCTGACTAGACTTGTTAGTTGCGGCGGCTCAGATGCTACGCTACATGCATGACACACGTCCCACTGACCGAGACTTGACCCCGGCATGCGGACTGTGCAAAGAATAAAATTCCCCCAACCCGCAGCTGTCTCTCCTTCAACCTCTGTATCCCCTCACAGCCCGATGACCACCATCCTTGCGCAGTTCCACGTCCACTTTCCTTTCATACCCCTTAAAGGCAGTCGCAGTCGCAGTCGCAGTCATGATGCCCACCAAGTTACCCTTTGGTAAAAGTGGCAGTAAATAATAGCAACATCCGACTTGGAGCCGTGTCAGCCGGGGTTATTAACCCCAAAGGTCACGACTACGCACTTTTTTCTTTTTTTTTCCCTTTTTCTCGCAGTCTCAGAGTAGGAAGGTGAAGGCTCACAGCGCAGTGTCGCAGCAGTTCGGGCATCTCACCTAGCCAGCCAGCCAGCCAGCCAGCCAGCTGCTTGCCTCCTCGGTCTATGACAGGCCGATCAGAGAGTTTCTCTAGTGCTATAATAATCTAATCATTTTCGATCGACATTCCGCAAGGGGGGTCGGTCCACTTATCGATTGCAAATGCCAAGAAGCCAAGGTGGGAAAACACCTCTGAGCGTTATGGAAATCGGCGTTTTAATGATCGAAAGCTTTGGATAGAGTAACATTCACGCAGTTGAGCAGGTAGTCAAGTCATATTGCACCGCCGTCTATCTTTAATATTCACCACCGAGGCCTGCCTATCATGTCCATGACCTCCATCCCGTACGTAAGTACACCCTTTTTCATTATATAGCACGGTCTCCATCCACCCGTGTACATTCGCAAAACCTGAAGATGCACATCAACGACTTCTTTTTCACCCGAGATGTGGAGGATCTTTTGTTTAAATAGAGAGTTTGTCAATCAGTCAGAGTGGTTGATCAAGTCGATGAGAAAAAAAGAATGGATGTATGTGGAGAGTTCATGCTAGGAGAGGACACACTACATAACTTTCAAGAGGTTTATTGAGAACTGTTGTGGAACAGGGAGCATTCATTTTCAGCGACCGAGCAATATAAAACTGCTTTGGTAGTCGGGGCATGTCTGTGTCCAAGTCATGGAAAATACTTGTTTGAGAGCGTAGGGGAGTGGGGGATTGGATTGGGAGGATGGTTCGAAGGAAGGGGTAAGGGTAAGGGGGAGTATTGGTGGGTTCGCGAGATCGGACATGAGGGAGAGTAGTAAGTGGAGGGTGAGGACTGAGAAGTAAAACAGAGAGGTATGGGAGGAGGGATCTGTCGGTACTATTTGACTGGATGACCACGGATAATCTCCCTATATAATTCCTCGACGAGTGCTTCCAAGGGGACCCACCCACCCGCTTTTGTGTGTGTGTGAAGCTCACACGAGTACTTCACTCGCCCTTGCCTGTCCAAAGGGGATGATTACGTTACCAGCTGGAGAAATCATAATTAGAACCCCCTCTATATCTAACTAACAGCACTATTGCTAATAAAATCCTTCAGTCGGTTCCTCCTCAAGAACTATCATCTGGCATTGGGCTGGCTATACTTCCTCGCCACCTAGGTCTTCTCCCCAAACCCCCACGGAAAACCCCAAACCTCCGGGAAAACAAAAAAAAAAAAAGGGCCAGGAAAAGAGGGGGAAAAAAATCCTCTTTTTTGTCAACCTGGAAACGAAGAATGAACCAATCAAACGACGATGTATGAACTGGCCGGCCCCCCTTCGAACAAGTCCAAAAGCGTCGTATGAGGGCGGGAGTCCCGGGTGAAGGGAGTTTTTAGGAATAATCTTGTTTCTTTTTTAAAAATTCTGTTTTTTTTTTGGGAGAGAGAAAAGCGTCATTGTCACGGTGGGGAAGGAGGACGGGGGGGGGTGGGAGGGCAGGAGAGCTGGGGTTGTGGGCTTGGGCTGCAGGACAAGGCAGGACAAGGCAGGACAGGACAGGGGCTACAGTTGTGTCACTGGTCACATAACTTCCCAACCCCCCGGCCGAAGACGGTCTTTGGTTTTTCATTTTCTTCGGTTTTTTTCCCCCCCTTTTTCACGCGGCGACGAACGAGCGAACGGTTTAATCGTATCAACCGGGTCACTTTCGCAGATATCCACATCGCATCCCATCCCACAAACACACACACACCCTCTTCAAAGAGAGATTCCTCAATAAACCTTGGTTGTATATATCTTACTTCCATCTTCTCACACCCTCCACACTCCAACCCAAACCCAAACTCTCCCACCAACCGTATCCTCGTCGTTGACTCGTCTTGGATCATCCACAGTTCATCGTTCATTCGGGAGAACTTTTTCTTATCGGGTGAGTTTTTTTGGGCGAGTCGAAGAAGGGTTGTGGGAGTGGTGGGAGAGGAGGGATGAAGTGAAGATGGGAGGATGAGGAAGAAGGAGGAGGAGGAGGAGGAGGATTGATGAGTAGGGATGATGGGTGATTGGCGTCGTTCTCGTCCTCTTCTCAGGTCATTTGGGTATACGAGACTTCTCAAGCGCGTCGAGTCACATAAATCCCCAATCCAAATCTCCCAACCTCGAGTTATGCTACTACTCCATGATAGTCTGGGAATCGAGTTTCGCTGAGTGTAGTGCTCAGTTGAGGAGAGTCGGTCGATGTTTTGATATTTAGGATGCTGTGCTGCGTTTATTATCCGTGTGATAGAATCAGGAAGGTTGTTCCGCTCTTGATTCGTTAGAGGAGGGTGATCGCGTGCCCGCCTGGTCGGGTCGTGATATCCTCCCTATCATCAAGATTGAACATGTAATCCCGTTCCTTGTTCTTTGCTCTCTGCCATGGCAGTCGATAAAACGGAGAAAGCGAGATGACGAGCGAGCGGAGCATGAAACGAAAGCTGGCGATAGTCCGACGTTCAATTTAACTGACACACCTCTCTTCTCTCCGTTTACTCTCTTTTCCCCCCCTCCCAACCACTACCCGATTATCCGATTTCCTATCTTACGACACCCCGCTGTCCTTTACTCTCCCTTTGTTTGGCTGCTTATCTCCGTTACCCATCTGATCATCCCCTCAATCGACATTCCCGACATCCAATCTCCGGTCCTTTTCCTTTTGCTTTTCGTTGACCGATTTCTTTGATTTGGATGGGGAAAAAAAAAATTCCCTTTGCGTCGTTGGTCATTTCAACAATCAATCAAAATTATCATCTTCTTTCAACTTTAGAACCACACTACAGTCACACCACCCAGAACCCCCTTTTTCAGAATCGTATGTATGTCTCCTCTTCATCCTCTACTTCCTCGCCCATCAATTTCAACAAAGCTAACCTGTCTCCACTCCTCTCCTCTCCCTATAGACACAAACTACAATGGCCGGCCTCATCCCAACCAAACGTCAGGACCTCTTGGCGCCTTATATGGCATTGCCGCAGGGTAACAAGATTCAGGCTGAATGTGAGTGCCGGGGCTCCCAAAGATGTCCAAGCGAGGAAGAGCGGGTGGGCTGATGGCCCCCAAAAAACAAATTCGAATCTCCTCTTCTTCCATCGCCTTTTCCCTCCTCTCTCCCATTCTCTTCCTCCCTTTTCCCGTCCACCCTCCACCCCGTCACTTCCTTTCGACGTGCTCACCTTCCCTTAACAGACGTCTGGATCGACGGATCCAACGGTCTCCGATGCAAGACCATGACTCTTGACAAAATCCCTTCCGGGGTTCAAGATCTTAAAGAGTGGAATTTCGATGGATCGAGTACGAAGCAGGCTCCGGGACATGATTCAGATGTTTTCCTTGTGAGTGTGGAATGATTTGGTTGTTCGGGTGGTGGTGGAGTGAGGTGGAGTGGAATGGAGAGGAGAGGAGACGTTTTTTCGTCGTTTCTAATCATCTGCCGTCTCTCCCCCATGATAATCACTTTAGAAACCAGCAGCGATCTTCAAAGACCCCTTCCGTGGTGGTAACAACATTCTAGTCCTTTGTGAATGTTACAACAACGACGGATCGCCGAACTCTACCAACTACAGGTATCACGCCAAGAAGATCATGGACCTTGCCAAGGATGTGAGTTGGGCATGTAGTCTGCGGGTTTTCAGGTGGATCGGTTTGCTGAGCTCCGCCCCCCCCGCCCCCCTTGCGCTCGCTTTCCCTCGATCTAGGAGGAACCTTGGTTCGGTCTCGAGCAAGAGTACACCCTCTTCGACGCCGATGGTCACCCTTACGGTTGGCCCAAGGGTGGTTTCCCAGGTCCTCAAGGTCCTTACTACTGTGGTGTCGGAGCTGGAAAGGTCTTTGCTCGGGATTTCATCGAGGCTCATTACCGAGCATGTCTGTATGCGTGAGTTTGGGAGGGAAAATTGTGAATGGTGATTCAGTGGAAGGGCTGAGGGGAACTGATATCGCCTTTTTTTTTTTTTTTTCGGGGTTTTTTTTCCAGCGGTGTCAACATCTCTGGTATCAACGCCGAAGTCATGCCTTCTCAGTGGGAGTTCCAAGTCGGTCCTTGTCCTGGTATCGATCTAGGAGACCACCTTTGGATGGCTAGGTTCTTGTTGTTCAGGATCGGTGAGGAGTGGGGAATCACCGTGAGTGGAGAGGAGAGTTCGAGAGGCGGTTTGCACGTTCATGAGGCTCACTCTCCTCCTGTCTGCGTTATTTTGCCAACCCCCTCCAGCCCTCGTTCCACCCCAAGCCTCTCACCGACGGTGAATGGAACGGTGCGGGTTGTCACTCCAACTACTCAACCAAGGAGATGCGAACTCCTGGTAAGGGTATGGCCGCCATCGAGGCCGCCATCAAGAAGCTCGAGAAACACCACATGAAGCACATCGCCGTCTACGGAGAGAACAACGAACTCAGGTTGACAGGTAAACACGAGACTGGACACATCACTCAGTTCTCAGCCGGTGTCGCCGACCGTGGTGCTTCCATTCGAATTCCAAGGCATGTCGCCGCTCAGGGTTACGGTTACCTCGAGGACAGGCGTCCAGCTTCCAACATCGATCCTTACCGTGTCACCGCTATCATCGTCGAGAGTACTCTCATCTCCGAGTGAAAGGGTAGACGTTGGGAACGGACGGAAGCGGAGTAATTCTTAGGGGCGGGTCATGGTGGTTGCTTTGGATGCTTTTTCTTTGCTCCCCTTACGTTTCTCTCACTCCACTTCTTACTCTCCACACCTCTTCCTCTTTCCTTCACAATTGGGGTTTTTCTTTTTGTTCCTTCTTTTTGTGTTTCCTGAATTTGGTTCTGGCCAGTAGATACGGAATGAGAAAATGACATGATTGCCGCCCGACCACCTTTCAAGACCCCCTCGGGCTCCCCTCGAGATCGCTCGCCGCTATCTTTCACCCGAACGAACAACACCTCCACATCGGTGTCAGCCGTCGTCGGTATCAGTAGGCGGCCTAATCAAAAGTTGGGCTCCGGTCAATTGAGGTTCAGGCGAGTCAGGAAGGTACAAGAAGGATGTGTGTTCACACTCGGCACAAGTTCAGCTCAAGTCATTCGTTCGTCAACGTACATAGAACAGTTCGAGAGGAACTCCGGTCGGTCTGGTGGCGAGCTCGCGTTCCTGAGGCGGCAATTCCAATTCGCGTAGAGTCTACCCTCCATTCGGCTTCCAAGGTACTCTAACAGAGTGATCCTCATCATGGCAACGACTATCCTGTCCCCCAGCGATGGCTACGGTGTGGTCCTCGGCCTCGGCCTAGGGTTCGCAGCTCTCATGATCGTTATCACCAAGGCGCAACATCGTTATACGAGGTGGGTATTTGAACCCCCCCCCCCCTCCCTCCCCCCCTCCCTTCTTCTGGACCTTTCTTCACTCATCTGCTGAGCACTTCACAGGCAACCTATGAATTCCGAAGAGTTCACTTCCGGCTCTCGCTCTCTCAAGCCCGGCATCATCGCCTCTGGAATCGTCTCCGCGGCGACCTGGGCGGCGACCTTGCTCCAAGCCTCCACCGTGACTTACCTGTACGGCCTTAGTGGGGGATACTGGTATGGCAGTGGATCGACTACCATGATCATGCTGTTCACGCAGAATGCTATCATGCTGAAGAGGAATTGCCCAGGTAGGCCAGGAGGTTGTGCGAGTGGTGTGCTGATCGTTAACTTTTCCTCCCTGTTTGCAGGCGTCCACACATTCCTCGAACCTGTGAGGGTGCGATACGGGAAATATGCGCATTGGCTGTTCACATTTTATGGACTGGTGGGTTTGCGGATACCTTCTCATGGCATCTCTATACTGATGAGATACTTCATCCACCGTAGGGCACCAACATCCTGCTTACTGGCCAACTGATCACTGGCGGATCCTCCTCTATCGTCGCTTTGACCGGGATGTCCATGTACGCAGCTTGTATCCTCATACCTCTCACGGTCTTCATTTATACCTTTGTCGGCGGTCTGCGAGCGACCTTCATCTCCGACTATATGCACACCGCCCTCATCTTCGCCACCATCCTCGCATTCATGTTCTCCGCGTTCGCCACGAATGAGGACATCGGATCTCCGAGTAGGATGTGGGATCTGCTACAGGACGCTGCGGTGACATATCCACTTGCTGGAAATGCTCAGGGGTCATATACGACGTTTAGAAGCACGGATGGGTTAGTTTTTGGGATAATTGTCATCATCTCCGGCATCACGACAGTGTTCTGTGATCAGTCTTACTGGCAGAGAGCTGTGGCTAGCAGCAGTCGTACGACTGTCAAAGGTGAGACTGGCCTCGTTCTCCCTTGAGAGCTCACCGAGCTGACATATGGCCCATTTTAAGGCTACCTCCTGGGCGGTTTCGCATTTGCGCCTGTTCCATGGGCGTTCTCGACAGCAGTAGCACTCGCAATGGTTGCCCTGACCAGCGTATCGGGATCGGACGTCACTGCTCTTACACCAGCAGAGTTCGGGCTAGTTGCTGTTTATGGACCCAGCGCTTTACTTGGCAAGGCTGGGGCGGCACTCTTGCTCAGTGGGTGGCGGTGATCCTGCGGGCGACTTGACTGCTGATCTGCCGGTCCCTCGCAGTCACTCTCTTCCTCGCCATCAACAGCGCAGCATCAGCGGAGCTTGTTGCAGTTTCCACGATTGTGGTGTACGATGTGAGTCACCTCGGAAGGAAGGACAGACCCGCTGTTTCAACTCATTGTCAAATTCACTGCTCGTTCTACTGCAGATCTACAAACCTTACTTCAATCCCCAGGCCACTGAGAAACAGGTCTTCTGGGCGAGTCACATCGCAATGGCAGGATACGCCGTTTTCATGGCGGTCATCGGCATCGTATTTTATGAGGCTGGAATCTCTCTAGGCTGGTTGTATGGTGCGTATGGGTAGACAGAGAGGTTGTTATGCAAAGACTAATTGTCCATCCCGCTACAGGCCTCACCGGTGTCATGTTCAGCTGCGCGGTGGCTCCGGTAGGCTTTGCTATCCGAGTCCGCAAGGCCAACACGTAGGTCAAACCTCGTCCATACTCGTACACGTCGGGTTACTGATTGTCTGGTCTTCCCTGTCAGTATCGGCTGCGTCCTCGGCTCGATACTTGGTTTTGCCTGCGCTATAGCCGCTTGGCTCGTCACTGCCAAACAATACTACGGCGTCATCGACGTCACATCCACCGGGGGGTCATACCCGCAACTTGCAGGCAACGCTGCTGGGATATTCCTCTCAATGGCTTGTTGTACGATAACCACCCTGATCTGGCCAGGGGAGTTTGATTTCGAGGTGCTAAGAAGGATGAATTTTGCTGCTGTGGACTTTGAGGACCGGCTTCAGTTGGCGGCAAAGGAGGAAGCGGAGGCGGATCCCGAGGGGTCAAGCAAGACCACCGAGATGGGAGATGAGAAGGTCTCTCCCTTCGTCGCGGTCCCGGATGCGACCGAAGAAGAGATCCCTATCAATAACAGGACAGAGGCTACGGAATTGGAGATGTACGCAGACTTCAAATTCAGCGTGATCGCCACAATCGGGGTCTTCATCCTGATGTCGGTGCGTCCTCGTACCCGTATTCACTGTCTTCCGAAAGCCATATCACTGATTTCTACGACCCCCTTATATTCAGATTATCATCCCAGCCTTTGCATCGATCCCCAAAACCTTCTCCTCGTCCGGATTCACGGCTTGGGTTGTCATCTGCTTCATATACACGGTCGCAGCGTGTGCTATTGTTATCGTGTGGCCGGTATACGAAGCAAGAGGCACGTTGGCAAAGGTGTTTCGCGGTATAAGAAGGGATTTGGGTGGGAGTTCGAGGTTGTAGATGGGGTTTGGAATATGATTTAATTGTCATACGGACCATGCTGTTATCAGATACCTGTATTGGCGTCATATACGCTTTACATATACGCCTTACACACCAATGCACTTGTTTAATCCATTCTTTCGACTGGTTGACTTCCACTCGATGGTACCTGTCCAGAATCGATGACCGATGCTGGATCTACCGGTTCAACAATGATAAAGCAATTCTAGTCGCACCGTGGGAATACCTTTATTGCCCTGGTTCCCCTGCTAAGCCGGTAGCTTTGGGACCTCCATGTCGATGTCGGAAGGCAGGTTGAGATGACGAGAGGGCGTGAGTGTCGTACCGTTGGCTGAATTCAGTGCGGGAGGATTGAGACTGCCGATTCCGCTTCAATGGGAGGATCGAATGACGAGAAGGTGAATCGACAACGGGTTGGCCTGGAGCATGGAGTGAATCCTGTCGCTGAGCGACTATTCTTTCCTCTCAACCTTGTCATAGTCCCACATCCTCTGTTTATCCTCAATCTCAAACTCAAAATCCAATCTTCCTTGCGAACCAGACCATGACGAATAACCACCCTACGATCACCAAAAATAACATGAACCAACACCACATTCCCTTTTGGCGTTTTGCCATGGTGGTCATGCGGGTGAATGTTCCTGAGAGGAAGGAACCACTGGAGGAGAATGCGTCGTTCTGCGTGGAAATGAGCGGTCTTCAGATACGTGGAGATGCTTTGTCGGTGATTTGGGAAAATTAAAGCAGGACTCACCATTCGACCTAGTTCCAGGTTTGAAGAGCGGACTTCGTCTCCTATTCCAATGGTGATCTGTTAGGAGAACACATATCAAGTTATGAGATCAGATCGAACTCTATTCATCCATGCGTTATTGTCCAAATTGTCAAAACGTTTCCACTCACATCTTTCAACATCCTCACTTTCCCCATCAAGCCTTCCAGCCTCTCATCGTTCTGACCTTCTAATTCGTGTGCGGTCCTCGTGTAACCTGTTCCAGAGGAGGAGGAGGAAGCTGCCGCTGCGCCGTAAGGAGACTCTGCATACCCGTTTGGAGGTGTGTATGGTGTGGCATTGGCTCGTGAGTGGAGTGTGGAGGATGTCGGGCCGGGGATGAAGTGTGATGAGGATGAAGAGGGTGGCCGGGATAGCTGTGGAGGGTAGAGGATGTTGCTAGACATGGTGGTGGTGGTGGTCAAGTAGATGGTGATGATGTCCAACATGTGTATATAGAATAAATAATAAATATTGTCAGTGTGCTGTCCTCTGCCGCCGCCGCCCCGGCCCGCCGTGAGAAAGATGACGTGTCACCGTCCCGGTTGCCACCTCGTTTGTTTACCTCTCTTTGTTGTGATATCAACTAGGAATTCGGAACGCGACGACAACAACATTTCAAAACAGTCAACACCCATCTACAACTTCATCACCGACTTCTACCACTTCTACATCATCTACATCACCATCAACGCACACATCCGTCATGGCAGCAGATACCGCTCCTCGTTCTTCCGGCGGCAAGGGTGGGAAATCAAAGCCAGCGGGCGAGACCAAGCAGTTGCAGACCAGGAGTGCCAAAGCCGGATTGCAGGTGAGCGAAAGCAGAGTCGAGCGGGTTCATTTGTTCGGGAGGGGAGCCGATGTAGAGGCTGGGATGCTGAGATCTCTGTGGAGAAGCTGCGTACCGAACGTGAGCGAGCTTCACACCGCTTCCGACCATTCGCTGTTGAATGCGAACCACGGCGAGGCATCATATCTGGTGACAAGTTGAAGTCAGGATAGCGTCACTTGCGTATCTTACAAGCCGATCGACTAGTCTGCTCTGCAACCTTGATGAGAAAGAGTGACAACTCCTCCTCCGAGGATCTCGTGTTTACACATGTCGAGCAATTTGTTCTTCTCCCATCTGAAGTGTTGAGTTGAAGTACCCACAAAAGAGCACGATATGGCCTTGCAGAGAAAAGATATACTGACTCCTGCCTCTTTTATCTTCCCAAACCATCGTCCGGACTCGATCGATCTGTCCTCGCCTTCCTTTCTTCCACTTTTGTCGTTTCCGCCCATCGCTTATCCGATGTCCATAGTTCCCCGTCGGTCGTATACACAGGTGTGTGAATTATCTCTCTCCATCGCCTTTATCATCTTCACTAACCCACTCCAAACCATCCTCTACAGACACATGAAACAACGAACCGCAAACAACGTCCGAATCGGTGCTAAAGCCGCCGTCTACGTCGCTGCTATCTTGGAGTATTTGACCGCTGAAGTTTTGGAGTTGGCTGGTGAGTCCGCAAACCTCAGGCACTCCTTCCGTTCCATCGTCATCATCCGGTACTGACGTGTAGATCGGTAAAAACCCTCTCTCAGGTAACGCTGCAAAGGATCTTAAAGTCAAACGTATCACACCGAGGCATCTTCAACTGGCTATTCGTGGTGATGAGGAATTGGATATCATGATTCGAGCTACTATTGCTGGTGGTGGTGTTCTGCCTCACATACACAAGGTAAGTGATTGGGAAGAAAACAGATTCGAGGAGCAGAAGAGAGAATTGATGGGAAAACTGTTTGTTCCACTAGGCTCTTGTTGTCAAGGGTCCGAAACCAATCAAGAAGATCGCTGGTCCCGCTGTCTGATCGGCTGGAGAAGAGCTTTCGATTTAGGGGTTTGGGGGTTTCATCCGTGGTTGATTTGTTATTCTATTCGTGCGGGATGACGGTGAGGGTGGGGATGGGGATGGAGAACAAGGGAATGAGGTGGCCAGATTTTTCGCTTCGCTGTTATTTACCCTTGATAGTCTGCTGGATGTGTTTATGCGATCAAAGCGTATTCTCGACGTCGTTTCGGAAAAAATGGCATCTCATAAGACTCAAGATCGAACAGGATTAATTTAGAGGCGTATGACAGGTATGACACCTTACATGTTGGAGATGTCGTGTTTGAGCGTCATTCAGTTCGACGCAACGCTCAGCGCATGTTCATCGTCATCGCTACCTTCTTCGGCGAGCTGTCAGTGCAGGGGGTCAGCATCGCCCTACAGTGGGAAGTCTTTTCGTCACCACTCACCCGGAGTTCGTTAGATTCGCACGACTGGATCTCCCACTCATGTTCGGTGTCTTCTTTCCTGACATATCGTTCTCGTCAGGGTAGACGGTCGCCGGGACGGGTAATTGCCGGATTTGGCCTTTAGGAAGTGCGGGGTTTCGAGTTGCCTTGGGTTGAGGTTGCGATGGAATTCCTTCCGAGGGAGGTAACTTCGTGACTCCCTCGTCGGTGTGCACTCCTAGATCTGACGTTGGTGGTTTGCCTGCCTGCAGTCTCGCTCGCGTGACTTGTGCGTTCGCGCTGACCTCGCCGAGCAGCATAAGAGGTCGAAGGCCGGAGGTTGGAAGACAACCCGTCGAGTCAGAGGCGAGACTGTCCCGCTTAGAAGGCGCTTCGGACGGAGCTTCGGTGGCAACACTGATGGGACGAGCTAGACTGGTGAGGAAGAGAGACTTTCGACGCCGCGGGTGCATCGGCGTTGGAGTTGGCGTAGGCATACTTTCCACTGAGCTAGCCGTCGCTGTCGTCGCTGTCGTCTTAACGGTATCCGAGCTCTTCTTCGTGGCCAAAGAGCGGATATCATCGGAACTCAGTTGCGACAACGACGACTTAGATGGTCTACGGATCAACCACGAGTCGCCACCGTCAATGGAGACGGGTCGCGAAGTCGTACCGTCGATCGAAGCCATGTAGCTCTCCACCGTCGGCGAGTCCATACTGAGCATCATTTCCATCTCCTCGATCGCCTCCTCGTGGTCTGCCGGAACGGCGGGACCACCGATGTCGAGCATGTGTTCCGTGCTGATTGACATCTTGTTGGGGCGGAAGGGGCTAGTGGAGGAAATCTCGCCACTTCGTTCAGCCACTGTGGATAACGAGGACGCGTTGGAGTCTCCTCGGAATGGGAGAGCAGTCCGTGAGGCCTTCGGAGTCGTTTGCTCCTCGGCCAAGCTGTGTTCGATGGGAGGCACGGGTACGCTCGGGCGACACGCTCGAGATGACCTTCCGTGTTGCTCGAGAAGTTCGTCCAAATTATCAGGCAAAGGAGGGAGATCATGTGTAGACAGTTCAACAATCATGTTGGAGTTTGCCAGCGACGGGCTCGGCGGCTTCTTGAGAATTCCTTTCGCTGGACTCTTCCGACGCATGTCCGCAGCTTGCAGTTCGGCGAAGTTGCGCACAGGCGTTTCCATGAACTTGCCATATTCGTCCAGTGCCTCGATAATCTCCTCGACAAGATCTCCGGGAGAAACTACCGGCAAACTACGGTTAGACTTGTGACCCGTTCGCCTTCGAACGTTACGCTTCGGTGTTGATTGCTCTGCCTCCCCAACATCGAAACTGCCATTCACGGCGAACTCCACCGACGAGGAGCGCCCATGGGTGATTGGTGAAGGACAAAGATCTAAGGACGGCCTGAAGGGTGGAATGTCCATCGATGGGCGAAAGCTCGAGCATAACGAGACCCCTTCGAAAATGGACTCGGCGCGAGTGGCGGGATCAGTGAATAGCGCACCGTTGATCGAGGCATGCCTACCGATCTTGATACCAGGAACGAGACTGTGCGGCGTAACCGTGTTAATCCAGGGCTTGAAGTAACCCGCAAAACTGAAAACATACCCCTGAACCAACCCCAAGGACATCCGATCCATCTCAAATCTCATACTATTTGGCGGTTCCTCGCGCCTCTCGTGCCTTTTACTCGAGATCAATTTTCCAAAGTCAAATGTGCGACGACGCAGAGGAAGTTCGTCTCCCTTCATCGTGCCCTTGAAGGGTTTAGCACTGAAACCGCTGAATCGCCGGCTGCCTGGAGTGGCGGCAGTCTCGCGAGGTGGCGGTGATAGGCCACCCGGCAAAGATGCGGACGCCAAGGGTCCTGTCGCCGTTGCTGTATTGCCTTCCAGCTGCGGGAGTGGCTCATTCGTATCCGCAAAGTAAAACGTGGGTGATCTGCTGATCTTGCCTCGTATCGCCGTTATCACGCGAGCATTCTTTATGCTCTTCGAATCCGGATCCGTTTCGGCGCTCTGCCGTCGAAGATGATGCATTTCGAACGATTCTAGGCTTGCTTCGGATTCGATGGCGGATGGACGAATCCAGCCGTAGGTGTCATCTCCCTGTACACTAGATTTGGCGTGCGGGGCACTGGAACTAAGCCTGAGAGGAGACTGCTCAGCCTGTTGTGCAGCTTTGTTTACGATCGGGAGTCGGCGAGAGGGTCGCGGTGTAGTCTCCGGATCTTCCTCCAGCTGGTGGGTTTCAACTTGCTCCCTCTCGAGAGGCAGCATAGACAGCCGTGGTTGTGGAGCCATGATGCTGATGATACGTTCTAAACGCCCAGAGTGTCGTCTCGCCTGTCCATTCTCAATCCATACATCACTGATCGGCTTTGACATGCGCTTCTGCATCAGCTTCCGCTCGCCATCAAAATCACAGGGCGAACTGGAACGACCATCCTTGATAATGTCCTCTGTTGGGGTAGACTTGCGGAATCCAAATTGCGAGAGAGATGGCTGAGGACGCATCAGCTGTGACCAGCGCGGTTGTGCTGGCGAATCCGATGCGCTGAGGAGGGAGCGACTAGGCATTTCGGCGATCCGCTCGAGTCCTTCACTCGTACGCGGTTGGCTTGAAATGTCATGTCGAGAGACGGGATGGATCTTGAGTGGCGGAAGGACAGCTTCCCGTGCATCGCGGGTGAGCCAGGGGCGCAGGAAAAGGTAGCAGCCACCGAGTAACGGTGCGTGGATCAGAAGCGCCACTAGGAACAGAATGGTGGCCGCGACTCCGTGCACAGTGGGTAATTGAGAGGGAACCGACAAAGCCTGTTGGAACAAGGTCAGAGATGATTCCGTTTAGCCCAAGATAGCCACTTACCCAGCAAACCCAGAGACTCGTTATAGCAGCCTTGCCTGACATTCGCATTCTCATATCATCCACCTCCTCGAGGATGCTACCTTCCTGAGCTTCCCGCAAAGCCTCATCCGTCATCATCATGAGGTCCTCGACGCTAGCATTTCGCGTTTTAAACTCATCTGCAGGTGCTTGAAGTAGAGGAGAAGAGCTCATAGTCATTGTAGATACGCCATGCATGCGATGGGCGACAAGAGGATCGGTCGAGTCTTTGTTCCAAGCCGAGGTAGGCGAGTAGATCGTGGAGCTTGCTCCCGGAGATCTCGCACCATCTCCTCGACCAGCAGGAAGCGGTGGCAGATTTTCCATGACTGGCCTTTGAAGGCGGTCGGAGAGGGCGAAGCTGTTCCTATTGGTGGAGCAAGATCGTCGAAGTACAGTAACAGGGAGAGGTTCGGCTAGCGGCTGTTTAAGTGATGAGCGCTTGCTGTCCAGGCTAGGAGCGCGGGAGCAGTCTCTCTCGAAGGTGGACCGCTTGAGATCGTACGGCATGTCCGCGTCCTCCGCCGAAACGCTATGAGGCAAGCTCTGATCTCCGTCGTCACCGATCGAGTATTGGCTCTCCATGCGAGAAATGGGTGGAGCAGGTGTCACGATGTGGAAGCCAGTCACCCTTAGTCCCGAGCTGTCCTTCTCTCGGATGTATGCAATCTTTCCAGGCACACTGTTAGGGGCGGTGATGAATGACATGTCGAATGGGTTACCGGTGCGTATAATGGAAGGACTATCACATCCCCACATGCTCTGATGAGGGCTCGACGAGCTGTCAAGACGTGAGGATGATCCTGCCCTCTCGATTCCTCCTTCAGCACGAGAAGCGCATCTCTCGGGCGGCGTGAGTGCATCTCCAAATTGCGCATTTCCACCTTCCGATGCGGTAGAGTAACTAGCAGACGATCCAGATGGAGACGAAACAACCGGCGGAGTATGCCACGTGTAAGTGTCGGCGATCGCTTGTGCGGAGGTAGAAGCTCGAGAGCGGCGAGTATTGACGGTGGATGAGGTGAGTGGTGTGGTTGGAGTCGGTAGATCTGAACGGTATGAGAAGGGTGAAAGGTTGTTCGTTTCGTTCGAGTGTCGGCCTGCGTGACAAAACGTGAGTCACCTTTGCCGAACGCCGGATAACAGGAATCGCCACTCACTTGGACTAGTTAACCAGCTATTAGACCTCTCCATATCTCGCTCAATCGTCCCATCCCCAATGACCACCTCGACACCTTCGTCGTCGTCCTCTTTTGTTGTTTTCTTCTTCCTCCGTTCCGTATGCGCAGTCAAAGCAGGTCCGGAATAGAAACTACGCTCTTTGTCCCGCTTGAAGAAACGATCGCTAACCTTCTGACGACGTTGTTGATCGGGGGCGGAGTTCGGCGAAGCGAGCTCGGTAGGAAGACGGAGACGGTTAAAGCGGGAGGCGATGCGATGGGTTGTAAGGGATGGGAGTGACATTTTACCATGTGTAAAGGACAGGGCTACCAGAGACGTCGTCCAAATCACCGGGAATGTCGACCCGGCGAGGACTAGCCACCCACTAGCCACCACTCCAAGGATACCGGTTACGATGGAAAGAATCATAGCAGGTATAATGATGAGGACCCACGAGTTCCTTTCCGGTAACTTATATCCCTTCGACTGAGCCACCGCGCCGATGGCGCAAGATAGGGCAGACCAAGGTACGACGGACACAGCGATGCCGAAGAGTATCCCGTTCCATTTGTGAACAGGAGTGGAGAGGTATGCCGTTCCGGTAACAAGAGCGACTAAGCCAGAGCATGACATGATCGGGAGCATCGTAGATACCTGCTCGACCATTTGCGAGGTCTCGGTCTGCAAATCCTTCTCCGTATGGACGCTTTGAGCAGGTAAACCACCGTTCGTCACCTTCGGTAAACTGGCCGTGCCACTTCCCCACCTTCCTATCAAGCTTGGCAACTTGCTACTCTTCCCATCCTTCGTGGAGCCGCTCGGTCTGGGTGGAAGACCGTAGAACTCGCGTGGGAGAGTAGACTTACCGGGTCGAAATCTTCCGGAGGGGATGATACGAAGGAGTAGAGGTTTGAGGTTGGGTTGGTGGGTCAGAAGTGGTGAGGTTGGTCGATTGGGAAGACGGAGGGATGCGGTGGTACGTGTGGAAGATATGAGAGGAGTGGTGCGAATTCGGTAGAGGTGGAAGATAAGAGCGACGATGAAGAGGATACACGGGGTCGTAGAAGCAAAGATTGCAAAGAGAGGGATAGACGCTGGAGTGGAGATCATGTTGACGCTGCAGGTCAACTAGCTCGGGTTGCAGTGTTCAATCGGATGCTTGTTCGTTGATAATCGTTCTCGTTTTCGTTTGATCGAGTTGCGAGAGCTGGAAACGCCGAGTCGTGATGATTCGTTGATTTTGGCGCTAGGAGATCGTTCAACCAAGAAGAGAAATCAAGGTGATCCAGCCACTGTTCAAGATGTCCTGGGTCTGTGAAGATAGTGAAGAATACGAATCGTGAATGAGGTCGTTGAGGTTGAAAGTTGATTTCCGCACATTCCATGATTTGTTTACCTTAAAAGATGCCTTTGAGACTATCTGCCTTTGAGGGGAGGTCAATCTGCCTTTGAGGGGAGGTCAAGTAGATGTTCAGTCAACATGCGGGTTTGCGTCACCTGCAATCGGAATTGGAAGTCTAATCCATGGAATAGAACAAGAGGGGATATGATGAGTGTCAGGGAAGGGACGAGTGGCTCGTATGATGCTGATCATCCTCTTCGCTGATACAAAGAATACCACTCGACGTCAGCAGCCACACGGTGTGATGCGGAGATTGCAGTCGCGTTTGTCATGTCGTGTCTAGGAATGACAATGATACCTTTATAAATCACTGTATCATATCAAGATACCCAAAAGATTTTCTCCTCTAATCATGCATATATGATTGCGGTGCTGTCCAACTTGCCTCATCTCACATAGAACAAACATACATGTATATCAAGGCCTTGCTATCCTATCTAAAGCACGACGTAGATTTACCGTGAACGGGTGAAAGACAGGATGGCATTCACGTACCAGTACGTGTCTAACTTTTCGAACGCTGCCTTGGGATACCTTCCTCGTCCCTTGGGATGCATTCACTTAGCTCCCTTTACGACCTAACATCCAGTCCCTTCTTTGATTACCGGTGGCGAGAAAGCGGACATCGACGACTGTCCGGACATCTGGCACCTACCATCTCCGCTCCGTTCACCCCGCGTGGTATCGTCCTGGACCGCCAAATCAAACGACATCTATTCAACCCTATAGCCACCACCGTTCACAGGAAATGTCACCTCGAGCACATACCTTCAGGCCAAATTCCACTTGACAAACCTTCCATATCGATCTCTCAGCTCTGCACGCATCCTCGAGGACACTGGCTGGCAAAGTTTGGGCATATACTTTTGAACAGTAATTGATACCTCAGCTTCATTGACGAATCCGACTGGAGAACAGAGAGGCAGCTCGGAGCTCGGTATCATGGCAGCTCCAATGGTACTAGATGGCAGTGAAAGTGAAAGGCGGTGAGCAGCCAGCCCACAATTATGAAAGCTCAAAGTAGACAGACCTCCTGATGGCTGGCGCTTTAAATTCCCCATCTCCTCTTTCTCTCACTCATAATCCAAATTCACACCGTATCATCCCACCACCACCCAGCGGCCACAAAATCATCAGCAAAGCACCTAATGAACCATGGAAAGGAGTCACTAACCCTATTTCCGTGGAACCACCCAAGGACTCAGATTGGATAGCTACGGATGGTGGGTTGATCCGTCTTGCTCTTGTGTCGAGAGTTTACGGCTGATGGTCGAGTGATGGTGGTTTACAGCGTTGATGGAAGAACTGAAGAAGATGAATTGCTTTGAGACGGAAAAGGAATCGAGATTAAGGTGAGATTGGACTTCCAGAATCTCTCAAAGGTGTTTATTCGAGAAATTATACTGATAATACCACCGCCTCCTCCTCGCAACAGGGAGAAAGTGTTAGGACTAATCCAAATGCATGTACGAGCATTCGTAAGAGAGACGTATATCGCTGCGTGAGTGTGGGAAGACTGGATGACGAGTGATGGGATTCTAATAGGTCCGGCTGGTCTGTTTTAAAATTGTGTTTGTAGTGGTGCGTCACCGGAACAAGCAGAGCAAGCTGGTGGAAAGATTTATACTTTCGGTTCCTATCGGTGAGTGGAATTGGTCGAAGCCAGTTGTCGTGGATTCTGGGAGCTGATGCATGGACGTCACCTTCCCAATCCTCCAATAGTCTCGGAGTCCATGGGCCAAATTCTGATATCGATACCCTCATCGTCTGTCCTCGCCGAGTAACACGAGAAGATTTCTTCGACCGGTTTGGAAAAATGTTGAACGAGTGGGATCTTTGTACCAAGGTTGTGGTGAGTTGGACCGTGGGTGAGAGACCGCCAGTGTGTAGTTTTGTTGAAATGCCATTGGGCGATACAGCCGGTTCCAGAGGCGTTCGTACCCATCATCAAGGCTGTGATATCTGGTATAGAAATTGATTTCGCATTTGGTATGATACAAAGAGACAAGGTGAGTTTTCAGCACCGTGGTGGCCAGCAGAATCCTCACCATTTGATTCTCGAACAGGTCCCACCCGATCTCAATCTCATGGACGACTCAGTCCTCAAGGGTATCGATGAACGTGGTGCTAGAAGTTTGAACGGTAGTAGAGTTACGGATTCCATACTGGATCTAGTGCCGAATGTGGATACCTTCAGGGATTCATTGAGAGCAATCAAGGTCTGGGCTAAGCGTGAGTGGAGGTTGTGCAGCAGCATTCATTGTGAACAGTCGAGCTGACCCTATGGAAGGGCTGCATCAGGGCGGGGCATCTACTCCAACGTCATGGGATTTCTCGGTGGTGTGCAGTGGGCGATGTTAGTCGCTCGAACATGTCAGATGTATCCCAACGCCGCACCATCGGTCATCGTCGCTCGTTTCTTCATACTGCTTTCTGGATGGTTAGTCATCGAGGCGGCCGGGTCGTGGCGGTCGTGAGGTAGGATCTGATATAACTTGCTGTTCGACAGGAGATGGCCGCAGCCTGTTCTACTGAGAAAGCTAGATACACCGTCCGGAGTCGCAGCTACCATGAACTTGAAGACCTGGAACCCACTGGTGAGCTGGAGTGTTAGGTCAATACATGCAGAGCTCCACTCACACCACATCGTCATCTAGATATACCCCACCGACCGCAATCACATCATGCCCATCATTACGCCCGCCTACCCATCTATGTGCGCCACTCATAGCGTATCAACTTCCACCCTCGAGGTGATGAAGGAAGAGATGCTACGAGGCAAAGCTATCGTCGAGAAAATTATGGCGCAGCCAGGTTCGAGCTGGGCAGAGCTTTTCGAGGAGTCGGACTTTTTCACAAAGTACAAGTGGTATCTGGGAATCATAGTATCGACTGGGAATCTCGAAGCGATGCATCAGTGGTGAGTGGCTGAGGAAGTGGAAGGAGTCTGACCTCGATCTAACCCCAATCGACCCATAGGGCGGGAACTGTGGAATCGAAGCTACGTCAACTCATTATCCTGTTGCAAGACAACACTCCTATCATAAAAATCGTCAGACCCTTCCCTGATGGATTCATGCGGGAACATATCTGCGTCGGGGAGAATGAAATTAGGGAGGCAGCGTCCGGTAATGCAACGACAACGGCTCAGACAAGGGACCCGAGCGAGTACGAGGGAGTGGACACCAGTAGGGTATTTACCACGACGTTCTACCTAGGGCTAGACTTGCAGAAACGTCAGAGTGAGTGTAAGAGTGGGGTGATATGTCTTTTCTCGATGAACTGACGTGTTGAGTGAGATTCGTCAGATACCGGCGAGAAGCAACAAATGGACATATCGTTCCCGACCTCACAATTCGCCAAGATTTGCAAGTCTTGGGAGCTGTACGACGAGCCAACAATGGGGATAGCAGTGAAGGCAATCAAGGGACGAGATATTCCTCCTGAGCTCAAGAAGCTTCCACCAGCAGCGGGAGCTGACGGCAAGGTGCTGAAGCGCCGGACTCAGGCCAAGGTGCGTCATGTTTGTCTCTTCAAATGGGAAGCAAGATGGTTGCTAACGTAGAGTTTTGTCAGGTCAATGGCCATGAAGAGACCAACGGCTTATCGTCAGCAGATGGTCCACGAATGAAGCGGCAAAAGTGATTGTCTGCCCCATCTACACTACGAAGATCACGCTCACGCTCACTCCTTTCCTTCTCGGCAGATCCAATCCCATGGCATCCAATGGCGACGAAGGTACACCCGGCGGCTCATCTAGTGGCGTAGGTACATTGTCAAGCACCAGCAACGGCATCGCAGGACATCTCTCAACACTCAATGATCCCGCACGACTCTCGGCAGAAGCAGCAGCAATCGATGCGTTTCCACCTACGCTCGAGGAGATGGCAAGCTACGCAACGGCCGCGGCTGGAGTGGCCGATGAACCGAATATGGATGGGAGGTTGGTGATACCTTCCAACGAGGTACCAGTAACAGTAGGTGGGAATGGCAGCACGTCGGCAATATGACTGTAGGTGGACGCAGCGGAGCGCAAACACAATCAAAGCCACGTGGTCTACAACAAGCTCTTCGGGATTTGGTGAGCTTTTCCAAACACCCTTTCCTAACATGTATTCTATCCTCCATCACAACCGGCGGAGCATATGTCCAGAGGGCAAAGATCCGCTGAAGCTTCCAATCAATGGCTGTATATTTAGGTATGATGACCAGAAATGACAGGGCTTTGTTTACGGTGGAGGGCGGTCAAGTCCGAGGTTTCGATCGAGATTGGGCAGCATGCGGGGGTTTGTAAATAGGGCAATATATATATATATATAACAACTAATTCCAGGATATCACCACGTTGCACTACCCAGCCCCGGCCACTTCGAAAGAGATTTCCCCTGACTAAACAAGAACTGACGAGAAGCAAATCAACATGCCATTTACGTACGTTACGAGGCTTCAGTGTCAGGTTCTACTTCTCACCTCCGCCTTTCTTGACAGCACAATCACACTGAACGACGGTCGTAAGATCCCTCAGATCGGTTTTGGATCATGGAAGGTTCCCAAGGACGTTTGCACTGCAGAAGTCGATCAAGCTATCAACGTTGGATTCGATCACTTGGATACTGCTCAGGGTGCGTTCAGGACGGTTTGTCCTGCTTGCCTCACACTGATTCGAGCTTCGACCTGGGACTCTCATAGTCTACCGAAATGAAGAGGAAGTCGGCCAGGCTATCAAGGAGTCTGGTTTGTCCCGCAAGGAATTGTGGGTTACCACTAAATGGTCCGGTGTCGATGGCAAGGGCCCTAAGCAATCCTGCAAGGAGTCTTTGGAGAAGGTGAGGGCCGTCGACCTCATCGTTCTCTATCGATCGCTGATCAAGGCAGGATCGTCCAGCTTGGCTTAGACCACGTCGATCTCTACCTGATCCACTCCCCGCGACTCTGCATGGGTGACATTCCAGGTGCTTGGAAGCAGATGGAAGAGCTGAAGAAGGAGGGATTCTGCAAGTAAGCTTGGCGTGGGGTCCGTCCGGGGCTGCGATCGCACAGTTGCTGATTCTTGGATACGCGTTCAGGTCCATTGGTGTTTCCAAGTGAGTTTTGAAAATATTGGCAGGATCGACGTGGGGCTGAACTCGATGTCGTCAATAGTTTCTCCAAGTCGGACCTCAAGGAGCTCCTCGGATCCTGCACAATCAAGCCTGTTGTCAACCAGAGTACGTCCTTTTCTTCTTATCTATCCAGCAACCCTGCTCATCACCTCCACACAGTCCTTCTCCACCCCTACGTCATCGCCTCGACCAACCCTCTCCTGGAGTACATGGAATCTCAAAATATCGTTCCAGAGGGATACTCAACTCTTATTCCTCTGACCTCTAAACCCGGTGGACCGGTTGATAAACCAGTCAACAAGATCGCCAAGAGACTGGGCGTTCAACCGGAGCAAGTGCTTTTGGCTTGGTCGAAGGCGAAGAAGTAAGCTCATCATTCTGTTATTAGGATTCATCGATGACGGCTGACAAGTAGACGGTGGAATGTTTCAGAGCCATCATCGTTACCACCTCGTCCAAGAAGGAGCGTCTCGAGCGATACCTTGCAGTTGGTGACATCGAGCTCACCAACGAGGACGTCAAAGCGATCGATGACGCCGGTGCGAAGGGCGAACTGCGAGACATGTGGAAGAGCAGGGTGATGGGAGTCGGAAAATGGGTCGCCTTGGCCGCTTTGATGGGATATGCTGGCGCGAAGACCTTTCTCTGAGGCCGGTTGGACATAGTATAGCTGTGTAGATCAAATAACTTGTAACGACGCTGTTGAGGATATATGGATGTGGAATATCGCCGTTATCAGCACCCTCCACTCTAGATCGGGGAACTCCGAGGCTAGCACATTTATAACTGGGCAGATCGCCCCAGGTCATCCCTTCTCCACTCCGTCAACACCAAAAACACACCACCTCAACCATAATGGAATCATTCGTCGATATCACAACGACGACATTCCAGGCCGTCTTGGCTGTGTGCGTCGTCTTCACGGCGGGATACGCTTTCAATGGAAAGCGTGGTGGGGAGTTAAGCTCGGTATGAGTCCAGCTTCCATCGCGACGATGTACACTATACCATCGCTGACTCCGCCATGCCATACCAGACCTTCGTTTCAGTCGCCAGAAATCTGTTGCTGCCATGCCTGTTGCTCACAACTTTCGCCTCGTCCTCGATGCTCACCTGGCGTCGATTGCTAAGCTGTAAGTTGGGTGGACATCAAAGCCGTGTGGATCGTTGACAGGCGATCGCTATCAGTGTGGCCAATCCCGGTCATCGCCCTGGTCAGCCATGTTTCCTCGCTAGCTGTGTCCCTACTCCTTTGGCGATACGGCACTACACCGGACTGGATTGTTGAGTCTTTAACCTACAACAAGTAAGTGAAACAAGATAAGTGAGACGATGAAAGTCTGCTCATGGCGAGATGCTGTTCACTATCTGCAGTGTTGCTTCGTACCCACTCCTTTTGCTACTGGCTCTGTATCGTATCTCTCCGACGGATAACGTCGGAGGTCTCTCCCACCTCGAGTGGAGGGTTATGGACAGCAACAAGAACGTATTGGAGCGTTCTGTCGTGTACATACTCGTCAACTTCGTTGTCGTGGAGCTGTTCCGGTGATTAACGGCTTCAAGGCTTCAATCCGGCCTCGCGACTGACACTTTATTTCACGCAGCTCACTGATCTCACCACTCATGGCCAAGGTGGTCCCTGCTGCTCATCCAGCTCACAAACGCGAAGATGCTGTCGACGCTTCGGATACCGGCGCTGACGACCCGGCGTTATTCGAAGAAGCCTCTGAACGCACCCCATTGATCAATGTTACCTCCCAGGACGCCTCTAATCCCCCTGCCTTATCCAAAGGCAACCTCTTCCGCTCTTACCTATCCCCGATCTTCATCTCTGCGCTTGTCGGGTTACTCATCGGCATGATTAAGCCAGTTCAAAGAGCAATCGTCGGTGTCGGTGCGGATGATTCGAATGGATCGTGGGCATGGCAGAGTATTGGATCTGGGTTAGTGCTACTGGGAACGGCGTTTGCGCTGGTGGAGATGATAGGTATCGGAGCTGGCATCAGGGCCGGGGAGAAGAAAGTGTGAGTGACACGAGCTTGGAAGACGGAGATCCTGCCGCTGACTACCCTACCTACACAGCTCGCCCGAAGAGAAGATTCCTCCAACTCTAGGGATGGTCCTTCTCATCACCCTCTGGCGATACGTCGCTATGCCTGCGATCGTGATCTCGATCGTGCATGGTTTCCGTAAAATTCCCTCTACCACGGTGTTTCTGCAAGATCCGGCGTTTGTCAGTGATGGCGAGTCGAGCCTCGGTGTTCCTGCATGTTGACCCAGTGCTTTCGATCCCAGTCTTTCGCCTTATGCCTGTCCGTCATCTCGCCACCTGTCCTCCCAAACAACCTCAACCCTTTCCGTTCCTACGTCCACTTCTCTGCATTCTACCTCGTTCTCGTCACCTCGCTGGCCGTGGCAGCCGCCGTCGCCGTCTCAGGCCGCGGCGTGTCGTTTGACACAGACTTTGACCTCATGGGAGCACTCAAGTCAGCGGGTGGTGGTGGTCTGGCGGGTGCTGCTGCTATGGTCATCCAGGTTCTGTCGCTGATGCCATTAAGGACAGTCATGAACTACCAATATAGGTACGGCGGCACCATCAAGAATGCAACGATGACCTTATGGAACGATGGTGGGCTCAAGAGGTATTACGCAGGGCTGGGAGCTGCGCTGTGAGTATGCCGCTGCAGTGGTATCATGCGTCAATGCTGACCGCTTATCATCTGATAGCTTCCAAGGCCCTCTCTCCCGCTTCGGGGATACGGCAGCGAACGCTGGTATCTTCGCCCTCCTTGACTCGCTCACCTGGCCTGTCCTGGTCAAGACCGTCGCCGCCTCGTTCTGTTCCGCTTGCTTCCGCATGACCTTGACGCCCATCGACACACTCAAGACCACTCAACAAACGCAAGGTGGTGTGGCTGGATTGAAGCTTCTCCGGGAGAGGATCAAGGAGAAGGGTGTGGGTAGCTTGTGGTATGGCGCGCTCGCTACGGCCGCTGCAACCTTTGTGGGACATTGTGAGTTGGATGAATGTTGGAAAGGCGTATGAGTGACTGATGACGCTTCTCATGCGTCACCGCAGACCCTTGGTTTGGGGTGAGTCCATCAGCACGTGTGTACACTCTCTTCAATACGCTAACTACTCGTTCTCCACAAAGACATACAATTACCTCTCTGCAGTGCTACCTCTTCCCCACACGGTGGTCCAAAAGCTTGCTGTAGGGTTCGCCATTACTTTGGGAAACAGATCATGTACTGATGATCCAGTTACTTGCAGAGACAAGCGTTCATTGGTTTCGCGGCCTCGGTCGTATCGGACACGGTCTCAAACAGTCTACGAGTAGTCAAAACATATCGACAGGTCCATGAGGGTGATGTCGGCTATGGTGAGTGTCTCTATATACGGCCTTCTCCCTCTCCCGCCACTGACAGCCCACTGCAGTCCAAGCCGCCAAGGAGATCATCGCCGCTGAAGGCATCCTCGGCCTGTTTGGTCGTGGGCTACCTACTCGACTTCTGACTAACGGGCTCCAAGGCCTGCTCTTCAGTATTTTGTGGAAGCTATTCACCGACCTGTGAGTTAAGTTTGAGTGTCACAAACAGTGCCTTCTGATCATTTGCATGGTCACAGCATCGCCGGCACGGGGAAAGCTTAGCGCAAACAGGAGGGGAACAGCGGCAGTGGGACCACAACATGACAGGTTCAGTTTTTGGATCTCCCCCAAACATACACTTTCTTTGATCTCCATTGTCTGGCCGTAGCCTATCATCCCAATTGTGGAGCTTGCTAGATACCCCAGTTTCACGCACTTTCACAAGCATAAATCTGCCAGCTACCAATGTTGTCGTTGTCGCTCCCGAATATGGGCCACCCCATTCGACAGTCTACCTTTGATTAGCACGTTCGGGGCGAGTCACGAGGATGTTTAATCAGGGCAGGAGGTGTCTCACCGAAGCCAACAGCTCTCACCGAAGCACGAATACGAATTGTTCGCAAATAAACTGCAAGAGGTTGAGAAGGGTTCCGATGACACCCTGAATAGGCCATTTCATCGCATATGCTCTGAGGGTGAAAGCTCGCGTGCATTACGACCGCTACGGCGCTCTAACGGGCTCCAAGGCATGGCCTACATGTTGTGTAAACCGTTCACTGAGCTGTGTTTCCAGTCGACGTCATAAGCTGTCACATGAGTTCACACGATTCGCAACATTGACAACTCTGCGCTTTTCGGAGTGCTTTGCTGCTGCTCACCCCACTTTTGGTCCAGGTGCGATCACACACATCAACTTCCTTTGTTTCGTACTGGCCCATTAGACAATGCGCAATAGACCGCTGCAAATGAATCGCCGATGCCGGGTCGAACCACTATCATTTCCATCTGATCAGCAAGGCAGCTTCCATTATCGCCACCATGTCTTCCGCCAGCGGGTCCTACGAGGGTGTGTCTCCTTACTCGTGACTTGATTGGGGTATACCACTGACGAAGGAGAACTGACGGGCTGAACCTTTCGGAATTGGCAGAAGCATACGACCGTTCAGCTCACGGAATCCGCTCGTTAATAAGGAAAAGCTGTTCCACGGCTCAATCAAATGGTGAGATTTCTCTGTTATATTATGTTGCACTGTTTACATCCACACACTCACTTACAGGCCAAGTGCTACAAAACTGGGTCACGCTTTCTGACGAGCTGACTTGCTCTATCCCGGATGTCGGAGGAAGCGGTCGTGCAGTCACCATCTTACTAGAAGGCTTCAGTTTAGAGATGAAATCGATACCTGATACACATTCAAATGGAGAATTCAGCGGCTTCATTCTTTTGACCGGAGTGTTTTCAAAGGCAGCTTCAAGATTCAGCGTGGAGAGCTTCAGAATCACACAGCTGCTCTCGAAGCCAATGCACACAACTGATGATGGCAGCGTCAATAGTCAGTGAGAATTACGGCTCGAGCTAAGCATTTGGGATAACTTTCGGTGTCCTTTGAGATGCGTCCGACCAAAGAGGGATCACAATATGTTTGTCTAATGATAGAAGCCGCAGAGGTTGCCATTAATGGGGGGGGGGGGGGGGTTTGGGACATGCCCAAACATCTCTGAAGTTTGCAGTAGAAAAGCTTGAATGCATGTCCCTTCAAGAAAATTCACTGTCTGGATTTCATGTTCGAATGAAGAGCATCAAAGCGAACATTAAAGCCTACCTAGCAACTCTGAATGGCTTGCAGGGAGATCTCAAAGGGCCAGGGGTTGAGGCGCAGTCAGCAATTGACCTACTCCCCTCTGTTTTAAAGGAATTAAAGCGGATTGCGGAAGAACTGGGTGAAAATCTAGGTAAATGAGGCGTCTGCAGGGTTTGTGCACCTTAGTGAAGTGACCACTTCAATACTTGAGAGACCAATCGATGTAGTGGATACATATAATGCAAAGGGATACAGCGTTCGTCTATTGTACTCCATGAAATGACCCCTCCTATCATACCTGCCTCATCAAACCAGCCTCTGAATTCTGGGTGGTACTCGGCCTTCCGGTCTCGCTATTGTCGTACACTACGCCACCATTACGGACTGGCGCATCAAGGGGAAGAGTATGACCGTCCTCTCCACGCCATACACCCTCACTACCTTCAAATCCGAATGCTCGACGACCAGTAAAATCGTGCTCCTGGTGAGGAGCATGCTTTTCTTGCCATTTAGCGAGACGACGCATGTATCGCGGGGAGGATTTCCCGGCTGGCCAGAGATCCATGATCAGACTGAAGTAGTAGAAGACGAGGACGAAAGCGACTGCGCCCGGGTGGGGGGGGGGGGAGGTAGGGAGTGCTACGTAAGCGTATGTCCCCTTGATGCATTCTGACGAAGACGTGAAGACCCCACTCACCAGCCCATTCAAGCGCACCACTGACGTTCGAGTAGTAATCACAATAACTGTTGAGTGGGGTGACGTCGCACCCGTGTTTGGAGCTACTGCTGAGCCAGAGAGTGACGATGAACGCCACTGCAAGGACGACGGCGATGAAGACGACGGTGAGTTTGAAAACACTGTTTCTTAGGAGGTGCTTTCTGTCTGGATGACCGTGGCGTAAGGACCACTAGAGAGAGAAGAAAGGAGAACGTGGGTGTTAAGTTTCTTTCTGACGAACGTTCGTACGCGATGAAGCAGGATGGTAACTCACCACTTCTCCGCTCTGGAAAGCTGCAGATATTGCGGTGCCTACTACGAAGATACCTACTCCGATGTAATGGTCGGTGCTATGGTTGAATGCGTCCCGCTGTAGAGGTTTTAACGAGAGAAATGTCAGCCTCGATCTACCCGTACCACCGGCACTGCTGTTAAAAACTCACAACCGAGAGCAAGAGCAGACCTGCCATGGCAAAGATCGCAAAGAAGATCGCAATAACATCGAAAGTATGTTCCCTCTTCCTCATATCTCCTGGGATACGATCTACTCCACGCAGCCACCTCTCTGCGAACATGGTGAGGATGTAAAAAAAGGCCAAAAACGCGTTCATGATGATGAAGAACGTCTTGTGGACGGCGGCGACATCACTGATATAGACGATGAGAGTGCCTTCGTCGGTTTTGTACTGGGGTTTCCCAGCTCGAACCCAGAGGCCCATCAACTGGAGGAGGTTTTAAACAAAAGACATCTCGATATCAGCTTCGTTCGCATGATTGCGGGGATTATTCGAAACCTGCTACTCACAGTCAAAAGGTTGGCTAACCATACTGAAGTGGCAAGGATGGGTAACCAGACGTAAGGACCGAAGAAGAGATGGGAGGTGAGAGTGCGAGTGTTGAGGTAGATGGGCTTGCGAGGCATGTTGTGTGCCCGCTCCACGTCTGCCTGACGAGCTTGTTCTTTCCTACCGAACATGACAGACACTTGAATGAGTTTGGGAGGAAGGTGGAGACTGCGAGAGAGGTATGTTTCACTCCCCACATAACCCACTTGACAATCTGTGCTCCGCTCGGTTTAATAGCCTACGTCGCCCTCCATACTTTCCACTTTTCAGCTCCAAAAAAAAAAGAGTAGGCCCAACTGAAAAAGCTGAACAAGATCGAGTTGTTGGCGACCACGTGTCATGACGTCACGCATCCCGGGCCCCAGGTCCCCGGCAGCCGGGATGTTCTCGCCACTCGCTCGGCCGTCGCACATTACCAAGTTCAGCCGTGGCCTCCGTCTCCGTCTCCGCCGCCGCATGCTGTTGCTGACTACAGTTAGTTTGCTGAGAAACCACCAGAGCAACATATCTCCCTCTCCCTCTCCCTCTCCCTCGCTCTCGCTCGCATCGATTCCCTCTGCCAGGTTCCCGTGCTGAGTGAGACATGTAGCACTCTTCTGGATTATATGCAAATGTGATGTGTGTGAAATCAATGACCGTCCACGGAAATTATATACCCTGCCAGATTCACCATCATATATAGGAGCACCTATATACTGCAGAGGGTCACCAACGGAGAACAAGTTCAGGGGAAGGGAATCATGTTGGATAAGGATCTTGAGGAACAAAGACACGAAGGCAGAGGCTGAGTGAGCGTGTGACCCTCGACTCGAAGTTATCACGCCCAGTCAAGTGAGTGACCAAGGTGTACATGGACAATGCTGCATTCCCGCTGTGAAATACCGTCCCAATGAGGCATGATTACGGTGGCTATGATACAGAGATATCTTCCGATACCCCTTTATCATCGAGCGATCGTGAACAATTGAGGATCAAGGTGTGAGTGTTTGCCCGCCACCTGTCTACGACATCGTCGCATGCCGAGGTATACTATCGGTGGGGAAATAGCGCCACACGGGCTCTTCGAATCTGCCTGAGGACCGTGTCACCCGTCCCGGAAGAAATCTTCCGAAAACCGTGAGAAGGTGGCTGGGGCCGTGTCAGTGGAAAAACTTCCACTTATAGTTCGACAGCGACAGTTCTTGCGAGGCGAGGAGGCTTGGAAGTCACAAAACACAAACACCTACACACACACACACACAACACCCACACAAACACACTTTCAATTGTCTCGCAGAAATTTGATGCCATCTAGTTGGAATCATACGAATAGTCATCCGGGCATGGCGTTTGGTTGTCTTTCGTCACTCCGGGTCCAGATCATGGCAGGCAATCGGATGGGTGGGCGGGCAGTGGGACTCGTTACATCCAGTTTGCGGCGGTGAATTGAATTGAATTGCACCGTGACTCATTAAGAATACACGGTAGAAGAATCTGAAGTCTTCCATTATTTAACAACAATAATACAATTGATTCCGGAAGAATTCCGCTGGGTACGAGGAGCTGTTCTAGTGAGAGGTCAAAAAATGAAAGCACAGTTTGTTGTTGTAGTTTGTGATGTTATTTTAGGGGCCCGCAGTCGGCCTAACACCAGAAAGGGTAAGCCCGGCCTTGAGCACTCAATTGCTCGGACGTGACAGGGGTCGCCCGGAAAGATGTAGAGGGGGAGAGATGGATGTTGACAAATGACGGCATTACTTACTTTTACCCCTTTAAACACCCCTGGCGCCGCACTGTGTGACGGAGCGCTGCGAGGGGGCTAAGAGAAAGTGACACCCATCGGCCTGCCAAGATGCCGCTAATGAACTCAATGTCCTGCGGGCGAGGGTTCCGACGGGGATGGTACACAAAAACTACCTCATCGTGCCTTCCCTGGTTCCTCACGGTAGAGGATCAAAAATATCCGGTCGGGAAGAAGGGCGCTCGCTGATATAAGGTACAAGACGCTGTATCAACAATCGTTTGGGACTGTGTGTATCAATAGGAAACAAAACAGAAAAACAAAAAAAAAAAGACACGCACCACGCAACACACACACAAACATACGATGAGGTGAGCAAGCGGAAGAAGATAACAACAATCTACCCCTATGCTTGTGTTGTTGACTATTCGTTTACCCCATCGCTTCAACATATCACTTCTGGCATCCACCCATATCGCTCTCATCACCTTCATAAACGGTACCTGTCTCATAGGTAGGAATAGGACCACCAGGCACCGCACGCTCAGAATTACGACTGTACTACCTGACCCGTACGGACCATACCGTATCCCCTCGATCTGGGATTCATAAAACAAACAAGGCAATACCAAGCTATCTCTCGTTGACTTCCTTTCGATCACCAACGAGCTGATCGTCGAGTGCATCGCCATTAAAACACCGCCTTCTCGCAACCATCACGACATTCGCGCACGCTCATTCTGAAACACAGCAGCCTTCAAACTTACTCCTTCAACTCCTCTTAACATGTCGAACACCATCACTTTCACCAATGGCTATCCGTCTCGTGAGTTTCATTCTCCCTGCGATTCGACGCACGGTTACTTCCTGCAGAGTCTCATCCCCGCCTGTTCCTTGACCCTCCCAGCCTTAACATCACCGACGCGTGTATCCTCACCTGCCAGAGCGAACTCGTGGCCATCAACCAAACCCCTATGGACTGCGATGTCGCCGTATGATGAGGAGTATCGGAGCAGCACAATGACGCCGACGAAGAAGAACACCATGGTCGTTCCTTGCATCGTGTTGAGTGAGTCGGGAACGAGTGTTATGCTTCGTGGAGAGCAGGTACTGATGACAATCACCCGCTTGATCCCAGCTCCACCCCATTCACCATTCCCACAACCCCTCCTCGAACCCTCTTCTCCTCGTCGTCGATCCAAAGTCGCCTCCCTCTTCCAAAGCTCCACTCCAAAATACGACCTCCCATCACATCAAAATTTCCTTCTGGGACCACCTCAGTCTCGCCGTGTACGCTGGAGATGGCTACTCCTCTTCCCGCTGTTGATGTTGATCATCCACCTGTGGCTCTCGTTGTCAGGAGGAGACGGATGGATGAAAGCGGGTGATAGACTTGTTTTCGGTGGGAATGAGGGCAGAGAAGCATTGTGGGAGCAGCTGGGAGGTGGGAAAACAGATTGGTACGAAGGGAAAGAGGGACAAGGCTGGACAAAGTTGAAGGGATTGATCGTATGGACTCCGAACAGAGAGGGTGCGATCGTCGGCGGGGTGGGTGGTGGTGGAGACCGGACAGCTGATACGGACATTCCTGGGTCGTAAACCCTTATAGACACTTTGTATAAATTGTATAGAGGCCTTGCTGGGTTTACGAGGTCACAGCTTTATGAAACATGGACAATACACACGCATCGGAGAGAGGACCCTAGGTGGACATGGTGGCATAAAACGTAGAAAATATGGTCGTTGAAAAGTTGTAGACCAGATGTCATTTGAAAGACAATTTTCTCGCGGCGGACACATGGCCCTTCGACGAGCATTCTTAGCGTCCCCGGTAACGTGCTGACTCAAACTCATGGGGTGACAAAGCTCAATTGCTTCTTGACCATTGTCCTGTGCTCTTATCCCTTCGACGATAGCCAGTCTGTCGTTCGGTCACACGCCGGAAATGGAATTGTCGAATTGTCGCGCGGTATCCCTGACGCCCCGTTCAGGAACGTCATTCCCCTTTTGCCTCTTCGGTTAGTCTGCCTCTTGCACGTTTGTCTTCCGATCACCATTACAACTCTTCACCACTTCGTACATGCTGTTCCTAACAGACGTCAAGAACTTGGCCATCTTGCTGGGTCTTCCGTTGTCCTTCGTCCTTGCCAGTGTGGCTACTATCACTCGCTGGGAAGCAGCGGCATTCGCACAGCCTCCATGTATCGATCTCGAACAAGCAGCGGTCGATTATGAGCTCAAGGATGCTGATGACGCTGAGGATGCTCTGGACGAGATGACCACCCACGAAAAGTCCACTGGGCCAACAGTCACTCATTCCATAGGGAAAAAGATCTCATTGAAAGTCATTGGCGCAATGTCGTTGATGGGCATCTTCATTCTAACCTGCGGCGCGTACGCAGTATGGGGTACCCCAGGTATATGTGCCACGGGGTTTTGTCTTTCTATGGCAAGTCTGCCCCCAGTTAACCTCTGTTTTCAGCATGAGTCTGAAATTCTTCAAACCCTGCAGGGAATGATGTGCTCTACCGCTCTTCAGAATATTCTCGGCCTGGTGCAATACCAATTGCAGAGAAAAGCAGATGGGAGTGAGTCACAGTGCTTGCATCCTCCAGAGCTTTGACCGTAACAGAGCAACCTATTAGCACTATCCCAGCGAAATGTATTATCTCAAGGGCATCGTCAGGTTTTCTTGATGATCGGGCTGCCGTTCTTGGCAGCATCACTCCTCCCACTTAGCATTTACCTCAAGGTCTCGCTCTTCCCGGTTTCTTTGCTGTACATCACCACCTGCTCATTCCACGGCGCCGCGATCTTGCATAAGGGTGCTGATCGAGGCGAATCTTTCAAGTGGATGGCAATCAAGACATGTTCGCTTACAGCTCTTCCTATTGTTGTCCTAGCCGTCATCGTCACTTCTTTAGCGTATTTCGAAGAGAACAAGACAAGGGAACCACAGCCGGCAATCGAGGAGGACTTTTCCACCTACGTTTATCTTACCGCGGTAGCACAGCAAGGGTTCCAATATGTGGGACAGGTCGGAGCTCTGGTCTCGGCGTTGTATCGATTGGACGTCAAGCTTTCACGTACACCCAGGCCTATACCTAGCATCGAGAGCATAGGGGGGAGGTTAGGTCCCGTAGCAACGGCGGTTCGGTCACTGGATGCGGAGCACGGCCCAGCAGTACTCGTCTGGAGTCCGAAGGATATGCTCACAACTATGAGAAAGTTGCTCCCGGCGCCGTTTTATGCGGCTGTTGCAGGTGGGACGATGATATTGTGCATTGGGGGATTTGGGTGGGCTGGGAAAGTGATTCAAATCGGCTTATTGAAAGATGTAAGTCTTGCGATGTGGCGAAGTCTCTCCTCAGAGCTCACGCGCTATGGCTCTCTCTCCACAGAAGCCAGTGGACTGGCGCAAACCCGACCTTCAATTCATGACCATGTCCTTTGGAGCTTTTTTCTCTCCCATCCCTATCGTCCTCTCTGTCTACATGGTTTCACGCCTCCGTGGTGAGACATCTTTCATCTTCGATTCCCAAGCGGATTGGAGTGCGGGGCAGGATCTCTCCGAAGGAAGGAAGCTCAGCGACGATGAGTACAGGGAGTTGTTGAAGCGAGGGAGAAATTGATGCGGTAAGCCAAAGGCGAGCGTTGGCGTGCACCCCCTTGAAGCAGGAAGGCTTCGTCGCAACGACAGGATTGGATGGGCGCTGCGCTTTATGAGTACACTCACAGAGCCTTAGGTTGTATATGTCTGCCGTTTCTAATTGATGTCATGGTCTCCTAGCACTAAGTATACAAAGGGCTGCGCCCTGAAACTCCAAGAGACCCTTTCATTCAGAGCTTTGCTTGCCCGTTAACAGCCGCACCAGTCTTGCACAGAGCCTTTTCGAAGAAGGGACCTAGTGAGGTCCATCCAGCCTCCTCGAGCGGTGCAACTACAGCGACGTAGCCGTCCGGCCTGCAGACAATGATACCTCCCTCCTCGAGTCCGTATTTCTTGTGAGCACCGCCGACGTGCTTCTCGTAGAACATGTCACCAATCTTGTCCCCTCCAAGCTCCTGGTCGTCAGCGTAAACCATCGCGTTCAAACCCTTCAGGTCCTTTACATCTTCGAGGTTGAAGCCGAATCGAGATTCGTTCAGCACGGTGAGGATGGCGAAGAAGGGGTTGAGCTCCTCGTACCCTATCAGACCAGTGTTGAGCGCAGCGTGGAGTACGGGTCGGTTTTTGGGGAGCTGAGCGGTGTGCTGGTTGATGAAGCTGGAGGGGGAAGTAAGATAGCGGGAGAAAGCGGCGAGGCGGTCGTATGACTCCTTGAGCTTTCCGGCCAAGACGTAGATACGGAAACCACCTGGAGAGTGGTACTGGATCTCGTGAATCAGTCGGACGGGTTGAGTGTTGACGGCGCGGGTGACGGTGGCCGGGACCAATCGCTCTCCGGCTCGAAGTGTCAAGTTGGGTAGAGACTTGAAGCCGAGCTCAGCCTCAACATCCTCGTTGAAGATAACCATCGATCCCTTGACGTAGTTGACACCAGCACCGGTGGTGAAGGCAGCGTTCTTCCTCTGCACGTCTACAAAGTGCTTCTTGACCTCCTCCTTGGTCATGTTGGCGACCTCTGGGGAGTTTCGTGGGACCTCACCACTGAATAGAGCGGCGTACTCCTCGTCAAAGTCAATGAGCTGCTTGCCAATCCTCCATCGCTCTTCGTGGTATGTCTTGAGGAGATCTGGACCAGCAAGACCTCGAAGGACGAGGTTGAGCTTGAAAGAAAGGTTGTGGGAGTCCATGAGGGCGGTATTCATGCCTTGACCGGCCTGGTGAGATTGGAGAGACAGGTTAGTGCTCAGTGGCAGGGGGGAGACGCGGTGAGCGAGGCGACGCAATTCACCTTTGGAGAATGAGTGTGGCATGCATCACCAGCAAGGAAGACTCTGCCCTTCAAGTCATAGTTGCTGACGAGTCGTTGACCGATGGGGTAAGCGCTCCACCATTCAACCTTTTCGAAGTTGAGCGTGTATGGTGCAATGATCTGGTGGAAGGATAGATTGGGTGGGTGTCAATTCGTAAGACTCGATGCGTTTCCTCAATGCCTTCTCACCCTCTTATCAGCGTTCATGATATCCTCCGCAGTGACCTTCCACCTCATCTCTTGAGCTGGCAGCTTGCTCTTCTCTCCCCCGATGATGTTGACTTGAGTGTACAAGCGGACCATTGGCTTGTTGTCGATGTTGTTTTCTCGTGGGAAGATGTACATGGCCCCGTTCCTAAGCGGGAGGGTAGGGAGTGTTAGATAGAAGGACTATATTCCAATCGATGACACGATACCCACTTGGCACTGTGAATGGCAGCGATCTTGCGGAGATCGGGGAAGTCGGAAGTGACGACTGCGGTGGCCGACGAGTGAGTGGATGTTAGGCGCGTGAACCATGGTCCCGAAGAATAAAAAGCCCACTCACCAGCATCCAAAGCACCCCAAAGAGTATCAACGTATTCACCGGTCATGACAAATTTGTGCTCCTTCATCAAGAGCTCCCTGACAGCGCTTCGACCACCGTCACAGCCAACAAGGTACTTGCACTTGATCTGGGAGATCTCGCCACCGTCTTTCCCACCTTCCTCAGAGGGGCCCTTGACTAGGGAGACGGTGACAGGGTAGGTCTCGGTGGAGTCCTCAGCGAGGGCGAAGGATTCGAAAGAGTATGGACGGTGAACACGGAGGTCATTTCGGTCGAGGTCTCGGAGGAAGGCTTCCTCGATCATACCTATGGTTGAGGATACCCAGGGTTAGCATCTTGGATCAAACCCCGAAAACGTAGTCCTCTCCACTCACCCTGCTGTAATCCCAAAGTTGCTCCATCCTCAATTTCAAGCTCGGAGGGGAAACTCTGAACTCTTCGAGCACGGTAAACGCCCTCACCATCCTCAGTTGGGTCCCAGAATGTCCTCTCGTAAGATGCAGAGGATCGGTTGAATAACTCGTCGCCGAGAGGTTGCATGTTTTTGAGGACTTCGAGAGTTCGAGGTTGGATTCCATCCGCTCGACCGGCTAGTGAACAAGGAAGTCCCATCAGCCATTGAAAGGGAGGAATTGTTGGAGAGAAAATCACTCACCAGATGTTGGCTCAGGCCTTGAGTCTACGAGGATGATCTTGTGACCACCGAATCGTGCCAATGCGGAGCAGAGCATGAGTCCTGGAAAAGGGAGGGTTTTGTTGAGAGGTCCCGGTCAGTTTGCGTGAGCAGTTTATATTTGACGACCAAAGGCAAACTCACCAGCAGGACCAGCACCGATCACACAGATGTCGTATTCTGTGCGCTCGATCTTGTCGAGGGAGGGAGGGAAGTCATGCTCGTCTGTGGTGAAAGAGAAGAGTGTACGAGATGGGTGTATTAAGTCGACGATCTCGACGATTTCGATGTAAAACGTTTGTAACGACTCACACGCTGCCTTGTTAGCCTCCTCCCTGTCGTCTGCGGCGTTGTTGAGGATGGTAGTAGACATGATGAAGGATGATATAGGGTGATGAAAGGGTTGTTGTAAAGAAACAAAGACGGCAGGCAGGAATTATCGACCTGGAGGACGAGCTGAGCTTTATAACCCCCTTCCCATGACCCTTAACTCCCAAGGTGGTTTGCAGGCCCCGGTGGTGACAACCATCCGGATAATGGAAGCGCGGATTCCGGATTGTCGGAATTCCATTGCGCCGCCCGCCCAAAATCGAGAGCCACGTGGCGCAGTGCTTCCACCCCCTTCTCTTGCCCTCCCGCCAACCTCCGCGTCCGCATCGCCTGCCGTTTATCGTCTCGTCGTCCGTTGTCGTCTCGTCGTCGTTGTCTCGTCGTCACCACATGCGTACTCGATCCTTCCCACACACCTCCTTCGATCGCACTGGGTTTTGGTCCGGCGGCTCCATTCCTTCACCCACGGAGCACCATGGACAGTTTCACCGGCACACAATCATCAACAAGAAAAATCGCTCAGCTGTCCGGTTAAACGTGCAAGCGAGGGCGCGATCGTCTCGCCTTCTGGGGTGCTTCGGACGGGCGACAGTATCGCACTCCCCCGCGAGCTCTGCGGGGTTTTGATCTGTACGTCCCATCGCACTTCCGCAGGCAAACAAACTCGTCTTTTGCGTGTCAAAAGCATCCGTGGCGACGGAATGTCCGGATTTGGCTGGTGCAAACTTGATGAACCGCGGTGCAAACCTCCGTCCTAGCGAACGATTGTAATTCAATTCCACCAATGTAGGCCAGACGCGGCATCCGATCTTCTTCATTTGCCAGACCAGTCCGTCACAATCTTCCAATATACATCCTACTTCATCGGCGGGATCGGGGAGCAACATCGATGTGTCACCTCCAAATAGATAATGTTCGCTTATAATTACAGCCGTTTTCAGTGGTGTTGAGGCGTGGCTCGCCTATGTATCACATCCTACCATCTTGATACCCCCACCGTGTGAGATCTGTCATATCGCCCATGCCTGCCAAGGGATCGAAAACACCAGTAGGTCCAAGCAGTGATGCATGTCCAACCTGAGAGAGAGCAGTAATCAGTCAGTCGCCGATGACCAGCCAACCATCACTTTGTGCACCACTCACGAACGAATCTCCTGCTTGTAGAGGGAAGCTGTGAGATACCGGAACGGCAAGGAGTTGTTCGAGCTGGCCGGGCCGCATTACCAGAAATCGCGTCAGCATGACGAGCCACGGAACAGTAAGTCACGATCACACCCACAAAGTCAGCCGAATCAAAGTCCAAGTTGTTGAACAGATCAGCCCCATCCTCCTCCAGAGGCAGTGAGTTGGCCATATGTCCCGGTTGTGGAAGTTGAGGGACCACGAATCCTTGTGCTTGCATACTCGATGCTACGTCCTTCGCTCTGTGCTCGCCCTGTTGGATGAGTCGAGTACGCCAACCAACATGAAGCGCAGCATCCTCCTGAGATACGTTCTCGGCGGGAGGATGCCCTCGATGGCTGGCAGCCGAGTTCATCTTGTGGAGAGCCTGGGTGCGGAGTCGCTGCAGCCACCGCAGATTCATGCGCATCCGACGTCCAGCCTGCACAGTATTGACCTGTGTGAAGAGGGAAATCACGCTTTCAAGCTCACTCAACGCAAGCTTGGCGAGAGGGCTGGTAGGGGAGACGATGATGACCATGCTGAGACAAACGGCAGCGGAGAAAATGTGAACCTGAGGGACGACGGATATCATCAGCCTATTGCGAAATAAAGCGGATGACCACTTGACTCACCCAAAAGAACCAATGACGAGCCGTGATGGACGGGAACAAGGAGTGCAAACTCCTGACGAGGGCGATGATCATCTGTTGATAGACGATCTTCAATCAGGTCCCCATAAAGCTTCTAAGATCCAAGTCACCACCTTACATTACACCTCTCAATGATCGCCAAATACGCCTCTCCGTATTGAGTATTCAGCGGATCGTCCGGTGACTCATACAGCGCTCGTGTGAAATAGGATCTGAGAAGGAATAGCACCCCTTCGCAGCAGCACAGAGCGAGCGCATGTTGCTGTATGGTAGTATATCAGCAAAGGTCAAGAGTGGAGTAACGTGGTTCGCACCTGGAAGGTCAATCGTAAATCCTTCTTTGACGGCGGCGGGCTCGCCGATTCTGCTGCAGCAGGATTTGCATACCTCGATGCCATAGCTTCCATGGACGCTCGACAACGCAGGTGGAAGGGTATATCGTTCTCAAACTGCACGCTATGAGTAAAAAACGGTCAGGATGTCGTATCGCAATGGATTACACAACATTGTGACCCACATTTTGTGCCATATCTGCTTGACCTTCTCGTAAGGCGAAGGGGTGATTCTGAGTGCCTCATCGAGAACCTCCTTGGACAGCCCTGAGAATGAATATTTTAGGGTATGGAAGCCAGGCGCTGACGATCCTTTAGTTGATCCACCAACCGCCTCCAGATCGATCGGAAACTTGACATCGAATTGTTCCGGCGAGATTGCGTTCGGCCGTCCCCAACAGTTGGATTGGAATACGTCAGTCGTGTGGCACTCCCAGAAGATACGCCTGCGATCATCTAGCTCCTGCGGGGACAGATTCCAACGCTCTCCATCACGATGAAGACCCATAGCTTGCATAATACGAGTCGCGATGCCCCATACTGGCCATGCGAGATCTCCGCCTTCCCCTTGTTCCGCATAAGAAAGATACTCCGCCATGATGTAAAGCGCTTGAACGCTTACGAGAGTGTTGTGGTGCAGGAAGTCTCCCATGGCCAGGCAGGTCTTGGAAAGTTGATAGTATCTCTCAGCGGAAGGGTCGTGTGGTGGAATTTCGAGGTTCAGCAGGGTCCCAACAGCGAGCACGATCATCACCAACCCGAGCTTGTGGTATGCCAATTTCGGTGAATCCGCCGTTTCATCGTCCCGGTAGATGGATTTGACGATGTCGATGAACGTCGCTCGAAGAATCGGTGTGTCGTTCCATCCAACGTGCCGGTAATAGCTGTCGACCAGTACTCTGGCCTCTTCTTCGGATGGCAACTCTCGTCGCGCCCCTTTGTACGACGTAATGTTGGCCGTACCAGTGAATGGGAAGAGGGATGGGAGGTCTGAAGGCTCGATGTCTCTGGCGCCATACGGGGAGGTATCCCGGAATGGCGACGGCGGATGTGATTCCTCCGCTTCTTGGGCTCCCTATGTAGGATACTATCCGTCAGTGTCCCGTGGAAACGACCCCAATACTCTCACATACCTCGCGCAACCACTGAGATCCTGCCGATGGGCCGATAAAGCGGACTCTCCCTGAAGAGTTGAGGACGAGAGTCCCTGAACTCTCTATCGGGTTGGGAATCTCGCCTTCCCTCCTCGTTCTCCTGCGGTGGACAACCGGCGCAGGTGGTGGCACTGTACTAGGCATAGATCGACTTGCATTTGTGGGCCACGAAGCCAACGGCGTCGGCCTGGGAGCCTCGTGTCTTGCAGCTGATATCTGGGAATCGCCGGGCGATACCTCGCTTGACGAGGTCTCATCGCCCTCGGAGGAATGTAAAGATGGAGGTAGGATGGTGGATGAGCCCCAGGCAAGGAAAGGTTTGCTGCTAGGCGTGGGTGGAGGATGAGAAGAGGACGAGGGACTTTCTGCTGGAACATCCTGGCCGCGGGTCTGGAGGGCAGACTCGAGGACCTTGATGCGTTTATTGAGCTGGTGTTGTTCGTCTCGTCTGGTCGACGTCCCGAGGTGTCAGTATAGGTTAGTGTGAACGAAGGTGAGATAGCCGCATACCTTTCTTTCATACTGGCCATAGTGCCTTCAGGACAGAGATATGCGCATCCTCGTTTGCAACATCCTCCGCAAGGGACTGACGACGTTGCGATTGAATGGATCAGGTGCCGAGTTATTACGGGATCTTGGAGTTATAGTTGTTCACTCACCTTGACGATCGCATTTCATCTGGCCAGAAGGAGGAGATGGATCAGGGCGAGGAGGGATATGAGCTTCACAGGATTTGCGCTTACTTTCAGTCTTCGACACTCTTCATATTGAATGATTGGATAGCATGAGTTGAGATCAGGACGATAAAATTTCAGCCCAACCTCACCTGCGCAGTTGAGACTCTGTCGATTCCGCTTCATAGACTGAACTGAGCCTGGTAAACTATCACTGCGGCTCCGTTTGTTACCCAATGGAGGCGAGGGAGGGTAGCTAGGAGGCGACATGATGGTGAACGGTGAAAGAAGGAGTTGGTGATGTTGTTGACACAACGAGACGGAGTCGGTTCTCCCCATCCCCACGTGACGAAACTGGGGCACCAACATCTAACCCATAACATACGAGGTCTTCCAATGTCCATCATGTACATGTCTGCCGGTTGAGCGGCCTCGTATCAATCGCCTGTCATATCATGCAAGACGGGTACAGTCAAAGAGTGTGGCATGGCAAATGGCATCCAAGAGGTGTCGGGTCAGCGAACGGGGACGAGAAACCGATGGTGTTGTGGTAGCATACACTCCCCGTGCTCGCAAATTTCATACGCCGTGACCCTTCCCGGAAGGTACGCCGGTGGAACGGTCCAGATTCCACCTTGAAGTCCATCACGAAGTCGCATGATCACAAAGCAAGGCGGATTATGGCCAGGAAGTAACGCTGACAAGTATTCTTTCGACGATAAAGCGGAAGTGGAGGCAGCCGCGATTGGTAATTTCATGATTCGCCACGATCCTACTCTATATAGTCTCAACCTCTTGAAGATATATCTCGATACCTTCACTTCGACTCATACAAATTACCCAATATCTACCTGATCCCGCACTAAGATGTCCGTATCCTCCGCCGACAAATCGAAACCCTACATCCCTTCCCCTGTGGGTCTGGTGACTGATGGGTATTCCAAGGACGGTGAAGCTACGGCTACTTGTTTCTGTGGGGCTGTTCAATTGGCTGTCGTGAGTCTTGTCTCTTTTCATTTCGGACGACATTTCACAAGGCGTTCTTACCCATCTTCTCCCTACAGCCAACGGATGCTCCGGGCTTAGTCGGAAGCTTTGTCTGCAACTGCACAGACTGTCACAAACTCTCGTCCTCCATGTTCTGTTCCAACTTCACAGTCCTCGACAGTCATCTTAAACACCTCCGAGGCCAAGACAACCTTACACAATTCGGACAAGCCACCTCCGTACTGCGCAAAGCCAAGATGACCAACTACTTTTGCAAGACCTGTGGAACTCTCATGTACAGAGTCGGTGATGCTTTCCCAGGGATGAGCATTTTGAGGATCGGAACCGTAGATGATTTCAACTTGATGGAGACAAAGTTGAAGCCCACCATTGAGGCGTTTACCAAGGATCGAGTGTCCTGGCTCCCTGGTTTAGAGGGGGTAGAGGCACATGAGGCGATGTTTTGAGGTCTGGAGACTGGAAGAAGCGTTTGGATTTCGAGGAATTCGGCATAAGATGTGATTGGGTGCGAAGTGACAGGGTGGCCGTTGGTAGGGATTGAAATATTGCGAAGGGAAGAATTCTAGGGCAAAAGCTTTTGTAAACGGCTTGAGGATCTGATGCAGGGGGCTCACTGATTCTGTATCAGAATTATCGTATCTAATTATAGATGTAAGAGCAAAGCTATCCCTGCGATCACAACCATGCCGCCGACTGAGCACGAGGACTTAGCTGGTTTCAGCGTCCCCTTTGCGCAGATCATTACTATGCGTTCGAGATCATTCGAGGGGCGAGACGAAGAGGGTGATGCACAATCATCCTAACCCCTCACGTCGTCAATTCGGTATGTAACTCAACTTCAGTATCGGCTCTAGGGGAGCCAAGATGAGTGCGGTCTCATGGTAGATACCGGTTGGTAGACACCTGTTGGTTGGCGCTCTGTGACCGCGTCGTCTCAATACCTTGTGCTTGACGGGAGGCGGTGAGCCTAGGTCTCATGAGCAGGATCCTCCTCTTCCGCTGCCTAGTAAGGTTGCTATTGCACGATTGACGCGATCACGAGGAGTTGGCAGTGGCTAGGAAAGCTCTGAAGTTCGATACGCCCAATGAGTGCTTACTCCTCCAGCTCCTCCAACATCGCAGCCTTGAATGTCATCAGCGCTTTCCGCCTTCAGCCTGGTCAGCCCCAACTTCCGTTCTCACATCCGCATGTATTCGACAGTGAGAGGAACGTGACTGTCAAAGATTCGTCAACGCCTTGATTGAGTCCCCATTGTTGCGATTATTGAGGGAAATGCGTGTTATATTTCCTTGCTTATTACAAAAAGAGGAAAAGACAGAGACAGAACTGGTTATATATACAAGACAGATGGCTGGTGAAGCCAAGCATGTCTCTCAGAC